>CM033469.1:315773007-316373007 GCA_019447015.1 Hymenochirus boettgeri
CGAATTAACTAGTGAACCTGAATTGTTGCCCTATTGGCAGGTAAAGTATAAGATTTTGAAAAATCTCATTTACATGATATAAGCAAGGTTGTACTAAGACTGTAACCCAAAGCAGCATTGGCATTTAGATTTTTAACTAGATTTGGTTAATAAGGGCAAGAATTTGCTTGTTTTAACATATATGGTAATTTCAAAGAATTAAGAAAGAAAGACAATGGATTTATCTCACAATTTGTGACAAACCTAAGAGACTTTTTGTTAATACTTACAGCACGTCTCCATTATTATTATAAAAATTTTAATGAAGGCATTCAAATTAATAACCTGTTAATTTTTGTGTCTATCCCGTACAAATATTACACAATGTCTCTATTCCTTATGTGAAGAACTGTTGTTTTGTCTTTTGAAGCTTATATCTGTTGTATCAATTAGATCAACTGGACTTGAAATGTATTTCTTGAAGACGTTTCGCTAGTCATCCGACTGGCTTCTCAATTCAGAATGACTGTACAAGAATCTGTGGCAATATAACACCTATAACACCTCTTAGCCACTATCTAATCACACCCTTAACACCTCCTGGCTGTGTGTGTTATGCATACTTGGGGGATCCTTCCACGCATGGCAGACAGGATCTTGCAGATCCTGTCTGTCATCTTTCAGAAATTGTTACTGTGTGTACCTAGCTTAAGTCTGTTGAATCAAGGCCGATCGACAGGTAGATTATATTTGGTAAAGCCTCCCCTAAGGGTGGAAGTGTTACCCAATCTGATTGGGTCCATCTAATGCCGCGAGTGCTGTCTGAGTTACTCTAGGGAAGATCTGTTTCCCATATTTGTTTAGTCCATGGTTTCTTAACTCATAGCGTGGAAGGATCCCCCAAGTATGCATAACACACACAGCCAGGAGGTGTTAAGGGTGTGATTAGATAGTGGCTAAGAGGTGTTATAGGTGTTATATTGCCACAGATTCTTGTACAGTCATTCTGAATTGAGAAGCCAGTCGGATGACTAGCGAAACGTCTTCAAGAATACATTTCAAGTCCAGTTGATCTAATTGATACAACAGATATAAGCTTCAAAAGACAAAACAACAGTTCTTCACATAAGGAATAGAGACATTGTGTAATATTTGTACGGGATAGACACAAAAATTAACAGGTTATTAATTTGAATGCCTTCATTAAAATTTTTATAATAATAATGGGGACGTGCTGTAAGTATTAACAAAAAGTCTCTTAGGTTTGTCACAAATTGTGAGATAAATCCATTGTCTTTCTTTCTTAATTCTTTGAAATTACCATATATGTTAAACAAGCAAATTCTTGCCCTTATTAACCAAATCTAGTTAAAAATCTAAATGCCAATGCTGCTTTGGGTTACAGTCTTAGTACAACCTTGCTTATATCATGTAAATGAGATTTTTCAAAATCTTTATACTTTACCTGCCAATAGGGCAACAATTCAGGTTCACTAGTTAATTCGCGAATTAACTAGTGAACCTGAATTGTTGCCCTATTGGCAGGTAAAGTATAAAGATTTTGAAAAATCTCATTTACCATGATATAAGCAAGGTTGTACTAAGACTGTAACCCAAAGCAGCATTGGCATTTAGATTTTTAACTAGATTTGTTAATAAGGGCAAGAATTTGCTTGTTTTAACATATATGGTAATTTCAAAGAATTAAGAAAGAAAGACAATGGATTTATCTCACAATTTGTGACAAACCTAAGAGACTTTTTGTTAATACTTACAGCACGTCTCCATTATTATTATAAAAATTTTAATGAAGGCATTCAAATTAATAACCTGTTAATGTTTGTGTCTATCCCGTACAAATATTACACAATGTCTCTATTCCTTATGTGAAGAACTGTTGTTTTGTCTTTTGAAGCTTATATCTGTTGTATCAATTAGATCAACTGGACTTGAAATGTAGTTCTTGAAGACGTTTCGCTAGTCATCCGACTGGCTTTCTCAATTCAGAATGACTGTACAAGAATCTGTGGCAATATAACACCTATAACACCTCTTAGCCACTATCTAATCACACCCTTAACACCCCTGGCTGTGTGTGTTATGCATACTTGGGGGATCCTTCCACGCGGTTAGATATCTGGCACCAATGTGTTTATAGAACTACATGAAGAATTAACTAGTGAACCTGAATTGTTGCCCTATTGGCAGGTAAAGTATAAAGATTTTGAAAAATCTCATTTACCATGATATAAGCAAGGTTGTACTAAGACTGTAACCCAAAGCAGCATTGGCATTTAGATTTTTAACTAGATTTGGTTAATAAGGGCAAGAATTTGCTTGTTTAACATATATGGATAATTTCAAAGAATTAAGAAAAGAAAGACAATGGATTTATCTCACAATTTGTGACAAACCTAAGAGACTTTTTGTTAATACTTTACAGCACGTCTCCATTATTATTATAAAAATTTTTAATGAAGGCATTCAAATTAATAACCTGTTAATGTTTGTGTCTATCCCGTACAAATATTACACAATGTCTCTATTCCTTATGTGAAGAACTGTTTGTTTTGTCTTTTGAAGCTTATATCTGTTGTATTCAATTAGATCAACTGGACTTGAAATGTAGTTCTTGAAGACGTTTCGCTAGTCATCCGACTGGCTTTCTCAATTCAGAATGACTTGTACAAGAATCTGTGGCAATATAACACCTATAACACCTCTTAGCCACTATCTAATCACACCCTTAACACCTGGCTGTGATATGCTAATTGGGATTTTCCAGGGTACATAATTGCCACAGATTCTTGTACAAGTCATTCTGAATTGAGAAAGCCAGTCGGATGACTAGCGAAACGTCTTCAAGAACTACATTTCAAGTCCAGTTGATCTAATTGAATACAACAGATATACCATGACCTGGATGAATGAGAACCTTCACAAGCATACTTTTGAAGCTTAGTTTATTAAACCATAAAAAGCATGTGTGTAAAACCTTTTAATTTTCTACATTGCTTTTCTGGCAGAGTGGTATAAAAGAAACTTTAAAGTACAAACATATCAACTGGCCCTTTGCTATTTTAACTGTCTATGGAGAAAAACTGGTGATTATCTGAATGATTTTCTTGTTTGATCGTCCTTTGTGTTTGCTTCACACCCCTGGAACAGATTGCGGAAAACAAATGAAGTGAGGTTTTTTTATGCAGATGAAAATGTGAACTCACTGACAGCCCACTGGAGGGCTATGAGATCATGTAAATGCCAAAGCTCTGAGCAATGAGACTTATTCCTAGCAGCGGGACTGTAAAGCACAATGCGTGCAGTATGATCTCACCTTCCTCCCTCCTCTAGCTGCTAAACACAGGCACAAATACACACACGCCTCTCTTTACAAGGACCTCGGGGGATACATCTGACTGAAAGACTCTAATCCATCTCTGAGTCCTTAATCAGTGTAACACACTCTATAGTTATCTCTTCTATAGCACAGCCGTATTAGCAACTTAGCTCTAAATTAACAGATGCTGATATTGCAACCTGCACTCAAAGAAATATAGATAAATAGTGCTTAGATTCTCTTTTAGCTTTTATTTTGTCTGGAGTGACATCCATAGTTCAGGGGTAAATCCCCCCCCCCCCTTTAATTGGTGCTCCAAGTGGTTAATGGGTAGGATTGGAATTTACTGTAGTTGCAAAAAAATTAGCAGGATTCTATACTTAGACTAATAAGAATTACAAGTGAAGCGAAAAAAGAGATGTGGTATCCAGGAATATAAAGGACACAAGTTAAAGTTACAATATAGTATCAAGGTTAATATTTTAATACATTTAGTGTACTTGTGTAGTTAGTTTACCTTTAGATGAACGTGGTAGCATTTGGGCCTCAATATTTCAGTGGACTTGATAGACTGTAAGGCTTTTGTAACAGATGGATGCTGATGCCTTCATAGGATGAAAAGGCCAATGAGTGTTTTAGTAATTGCAAGAAAAAGTAATTAACATATTTTGGTGGTATTTTAAAAGGAAAAAGCAGCAGGTTTAAGCAGTGCTAAAGCAATTAGTGGAATAATACATTAGACTAAGGCACTTTGCCAAATAAACATGGTTAATAAGCACGCTTATGGCTGAAGTGGGAAATACTGGGGAAGGTTTATTGGTGGAAATATTTATTTGTTGCAGTTACATTTCATTTTAGGTGTTGATGAACCATTCACAAAGGTATCCAATGATACAGGATTTAATGCATAATTGAAGCACTTTGCATAGGGGTTATTATTTGTTATTTACAAATAATAACATGAACACTAGTTGATATTTCTAGTTGCCAATACATTTTTGTAGTATAAAACTAAACAGCATCAGCAACAAAAAGTAATAACTAAATATAGATACAGAAAATGATGAGTTGAACATTAGAGGTTTTTGTAACCTTTGAGGTCGATTTGGGTCCTTATGATTGGTCAATTACAGTGGAAGTGCCCACATTCTTTTTGGATGCGATATAAGGATGGTACTTTAGGATCCCACTAGTGGAGGTACAATTGAATCTGAATAATTTTTTGAATTGCCATGATAAGAACTGGTAATGTTTACCATAGCTGTGACCATAAGTACATATTGAAGTGGATGTTATGTTATGCTTATTTATCTAGCAAGTGTTCATACTTGTTAATACAATTGAACAGGAATTTAAAATATTTTTAAAAAAAATCTTTAGATACTTGTAAAAATAATTTACATTTTCCAACCTGACTGACAGTCAACAGTCACTTCATTTTTAAAAAGCCAAAGGGGGGGGCGTGGCTAGGATGGAGATCTGACCAGACGCACTTCACGAGGCTCCTCTGCTACAACTCAAAAATCCTGTATAATATCCTGAAAACGCATCTTATCTCACCCCAAATGGGTAGAAATAAAGACAAAGATAGAAGGGGAAACCCGAAACCACGCCAGCATAAAAAACTCAGCAGATTCGCTAGACAAGCGACTCGGAGCCGGAACCACCATGTGGGCTGCGCGGATTTAACTACCCGGCGCCCCTCCCTCGCTGCACAGGAGCCAACATGACTCCGAATCGGAAAGTGAACTCACATTACCACCTCCAAACAAGCCTCTTACAAGCGATCCGGGAGTCGAAGGCCACCCTAACGGTCCTGATAGAGGAGGTCCGAGTGGACGTGGGCCTGCTCCGACGGATTTACAGAAAGTGAGACAGAGAGTCGGTGAGACAGAAAGCAGAATAAACACGATAGAAGACGTGGTCCACCCATCCAGAGGAACTCAACAACCTGAAAAGAGAAGTACAAATGTACAAAGACAAGGCGGAAGACCTGGAGAACCGATCGAGGCGCCAAAATCTTCGCCTCGTGGGCTTCCCGGAAGGATCCGAAGGGACGCAGACGAGAACTTCGTAGAAAATGGCTGCATCAACGTTCGGTAAGGAACACTTCAGCACAGTATTCACAGTGGGAGGGCACACAGGGTTCCAACTAGACCACCGATGCCTGGAGGTAGGCACGGCCCATAATAGCAAAACTCCTTAACTCAAGGATAGAGATAGGGTACTCCAGAAGCCACGCACAGAACCCAACATGCAATACGGTAATGCTACCATAGCAATCTTTCCAGACTACTCCCAGATCTTCAAAAGAAAAAGAGCAACATACATGGCGGTAAAGCAAAGATTACG
Organism: Hymenochirus boettgeri; assembly: GCA_019447015.1. NCBI lineage: Eukaryota > Metazoa > Chordata > Amphibia > Anura > Pipidae > Hymenochirus > Hymenochirus boettgeri. Next base: position 315,778,676 of record CM033469.1, read on the forward strand.
CAAAGCAGGATTGGAATATGCAATTTTTATACCCAGCCAAGCTCCGAGTGGTACATCAAGACAAAGTGTTTTTCTTCCAGTCCACCAGCAGAAGCCTCAGCATGGATGGACGAAAACAGAATCTAAACTACAGGATCGATTACCGGTGTCGTGAGTAAACCAAGATAAGATATATAAGCTAAAAGTTAGGGGAGACTTGGGGGGGCTCTAGGTTATTTGGGAGGGGGGAGAAGGGGTTACTCTGCCATGGGAACATGTCGAGGCCTACCCACCAAACTGGAGGGCCCACGCACAATGCATAACTCAATGGAAACCTATGCATTAACAAAGGTAACTCTGGTAAGGTGATAACTTAACATATACAAAACGTTGACTATTGGCAATGTAACTCACAAAAGAAAACATGAAACAACACCCAACATGGGTTCCCCCATGAGATACCGTGGCTGCGGCCCTACCCCAGTCCCCCCCCTCAGGGAATAAGCCCAATACGGGCCACCATAAAACTTGAAACTCAGACACAGGAGGAAGGGGAAAATGCACCAGAAATGTGAACACACATACAGAGAGGTAACCCCCTGCTGTCTTGGTTAAACTACAAGCTAAATGATATATCTATCTGTGATATGATTTAGATAAATCTGATAACAAAAGAGTATAAAATGTAACAATATATTTGGTTGAAAATATACAGAAATTAATGTGTATATAAAAAAAGAAAAACATAAACTCTAACGATACATAACTAAAACACCTAACCTCCAGACTGGATATTCCCCTACTAGTCACCCCTAAATAAAACGTCCGCCACGGGGAGGATTAACCCCAATAGATGGGCATCACTATATATGAGAGGGAAGAATAATAGGTCAAACATAGATAACGATCTAACAACCATCGCACCCACTGAACTAAATGCATGCCTAATAAATAACCCCAAGAGATATGATCTGAAGGAGGAGATGTACCAAACAAAAAAATAACACTTTAGATCCCCCCCCAAGGGGGAATATTAATGCAATGGGTTATTAAAATTCATATCCAGCAAGGTGGACGCTATACCCCCCCTTTTTGAACTTGGTACATGTACTACAACTAGGCCCACCTACGTAAGGTAAATATTGGGCGGGAACACCCTAAACCCAGACAACCTAAGTTAATGATGTTAAATAATGGGTGGAGGAGCTCCGAACTGACACGACCTCACTAAACTCAGGTATATATTGTACACTCAATCCCTGAGAGTTATGTTGAAATACTATCAACAAGTTTTTTGTTCGAATGTAATTACTTTTTACTGTTTGTGTTTTATAAAGTTATTGTTCATACCTCAACCTATGATCTTCGCAGAATAACATGTATGAGATTAATAACTATGCTGGAGCCAATGTATTGGTACCGGAAATGGGAAAAGCCTCACGTGACCGACTGCCCCGGGACACATACATTTGAAGTATCCAAAACCGTCCACCAGCCAATGAATAGAGTAGTAAAAATAATGACATGGAATGTTAGAGGCTTGGGAAACATACTCGCGGAAAAAACATATGTGTTAGATGTAGTGAACAGACACAAGCCAGATATTCTATGTCTCCAGGAGACTCACTTCATGAAACAGGACACTTTACACGATAAACAGAGCATGGGTGGGATGGCAGTTTCATAGTTGCCACTCATCATACGCTAGAGGAGTCTCTATACAGCTACGCAACACACTACGATGTGAAATTCTATCAACTAAAATAGACAAGACCGGAAAATATGTATTCATCGCTGTAAAAAATAGACAACTCGCCATATCTGATGCTGGGATTTCACAACCACCCCCACCCAACATTAAACTACTAACACAGGCTATTGAATTTATGGCACAAATTCCCAAACACCCCAGCGATTATTATGGGAGACTTCAATATGGTGATGGATGAAACATGGGACAAACTCCCATCTAGATTACCTCCACACTCAGTACCCACTCAAACCAAACTAAACAACTTCGCATCAGATCACGAATGGATTGATATATGGAGATTCTACCCTTCCACAAAAGGATATACATGCCACTCAACCACCCATGTGACGCTCTCACGTATAGACTATATATTTATAACAACACAACACTAGGAGTAAACTACAACAATGAAAAACTACCAAGGGGGCCCTCAGACCATGCCCCCCTCGTGGCAGAAAAATGACACTAAACCAACCAACATATCATATGCGCAGATGGAGGCTGAACCCCTTCTGGATTGTCCCATTCCCCGAACCGGACAACAATAAAAATAAAATTGAAAAAACTATCTAGAAATAGATCAAGGACAAATCTACAATTAACACAATGGGAAACATTAAAGGCATCTGAGAGGAATCCTAATTTCAACCGTTTCATATATAAAAAGGAGAAGCAGGGAAAGGGAGGAGACAGAAGAAGCAGAGGTATTAAAAGCAATCTAACTACATATCAAGCCCCACCTCTGAAAACTACAAAAATGGCAAATTAGACAAAGAATGTATAATACACTGCTTAAAGAAAAAGAAAACCACAAAGCCTTCTTTGCCAAACAAACCCAATTCGAACTTGGTAATCAATCGGCCAAAATTCTAGCATATTTAACGAAGAAAAAAAACACCTCCACACCACCACAATCGTCAAAATTCAAGATCCAAAAGAGGACACCTAACTGAAACAACCGATATTACACAGTTTTAAAAAATATTACCAAGACCTATCCTACTCAACTGAACCATAACAACACCGAAATCCAATCCTACTTCACAGACACACAATTTCCCACACTGAAACCTGAGCACCAAGAAGCTCTAGACAAACAAATACAGAAGAAGAAATTCAAGCTACCATACCGCAAATAAATTCAGGAAAAGCACCAGGCTTAGACGGTTTCCAATAGAAATCTACAAAAGATATTCGACTACACTAAGTAAACCCCTCTTAGACACATATATGGAAGCCTTCCGGCGGAAACAACTACCCATCCCCCTCCATGAACGAAGCCAATATAATAATACTACCAAAACCTGACAAGGACCCAACCCAATTAGACTCGTATAGACCCATCTCACTATTAATTGTGGACTATAAGATCCTAGCAAAACTCCTAGCAAACAGATTAAAAAACGTCATAACAACAATAATAAGAAAAGCCCTGATACAAACCCAAATTGACCATGACAACGTAGGCAATAGAGTACTTCTGTCACTAGATGCCCGCAAGGCTTTTGATTCAGTGGAGTGGGAATTCTTGTGGAGGCTCTAAGGAGATATGGATTTGTCCTAACTTTATGTCCTGGCTCCAAATATTATATAACAAACCAATGGCTTGTCTCTGCACAAACGAAACCTCAAAAACTCTTAAAACTTCAAAGGGGAACGAGACAGGGTTGCCCCCTGTCCCCATATTTTTTGCAATGGTGATAGAGGTACTGGCCATTAAGATCAGGGGGAATCCGGTATCCAAGGCCTCAAACTGGGACCACATGAAGAAAAGATGGGCCTATATGCGGATGACATATACATCTTTCTAGATGCAGCAAATGGATCAATACAAGCAACTATGCAAGAGATAATGAGATATGGCCCCTACTCAGGCCTAACTATAAATTGGAATAAATCATGCATTACCCACTAGACGACAATGCAGTTCATCAGGAAGACATACCAACATATATACCAATAGTAAATAAGTTCAAATACCTGGGAATAATAATTACAAAATCTAAAACTGAATTTGCTAAACACAACCTACAACCACTGATAAAGTTTGTATCAGAAAAAATGATAAGATGGAAAACTTACCAATAAACCTAATTGGTCGAATAAATCTGATCAAGATATTTATCCTACCTAAAATACTCTATGTCATTCAACACACACTCGCATATATCCCAAAAACTTTTTTTGCAAAAATAAACAATAATCACTCCATTCCTATGGGGAAATGGAAGGGCAAGGGTTCGCTTAAAGCAACTACAGGCACCAAAAACAGATGGAGGATTTGCTCTTCCAGATTCCGTCTATACTATCTGGCAGGACAATTAAAATATCTACGATGCTGGGTAGCTGAGGAGGAAGAACCATCACAATCGGAATGGATGCTAAGAAGCTATCTGAGAGGATCATATATGGCATATCTAAACGACTCGAACAGCATTCCATAGGCCCATACCATAATACATACACAGGATATCAACATATGGAAATAAAAACAAATAAAATCCTCAAATACGAGGGCATACCGAGAGAACTCCCATTAGGAATAATCGCACATATCCACAACTCTATTCCTTCCACTCAGCAAAAACTCTGGAGAAACTGGGAATCTCAGAGTTGGACATATCATACTAAACAACCAAATGCTAACATTTGAAGAGATCTCAGAGAAATTTAAGCTAGACAACAATACTTCTTCTTCAGATACCTACAGCTACGACATTGTATTAAAACAGAATTCCCGGAACAAATACCAAATATACAAATACACCCAATCCTAAATATATTGAATCAACCCTCAAAGAAAAATTTATATCCATCATATACCAAACCCTCTTACGCAATATATATCTAAAGAAACCTCCACGCTAATAACAAAATGGAAGGGGAAGATACAAACCTAGATACCGACATGTGCTGGGAAATCACAAATTGTCATAATACGGCATCCCCTGCAGCACAAAACAAGCTCATACAATTTTATATACTAAACCAAGCGTACTTAACCCCAATAAGGTTATACCGGCAAAAAAAAAGACCAAACCCCAGCTGCCCAAGATGTGGAGCGATGAAAGCAGATACAATAACACATACTGTGGAATGCCCATCGATCCAAACATACTGGCAAACAGTAAACAATTTTATTAACACCCATTTATCTTTGATGATTCCGTATAATCTTGAAACTATTATCCTGGGAATTCTAGACCCCGAGACATGGAACAAATATAAAATTATTTTATGTAGAGAACTTCTCTTCTACGCTAGGAAAAATATAGTGTTAAAATGGCTGGCACCAGAAACACCCACCATCCAAGATTGGATCCAACTGGTAAACAAAGACTTACCATACCAACGAATAATATATAAACATAGAGGCTGCTCGGAGAAATACCAAAAAATCTGGGGTTTGTGGTACGACTCGGACTTCACAATCAATCAAATGTAGATTTCTCAGGGGATGGGTACCAATATAATAGGTGGGACACATGGGCATGCTCTCTAATCGTGGGGATTACCAAACATGTAAAACAACCCAACTTGGAGAATAAACCTGGGTGAATTTGAACCAATAATAAACTAACTGAACCCCCCCCCCCCAGGGGTTGGTCGGTCGCGGTCAACTTAAATTACTTAAAATACTAGACAATGAGGCCAATATTGAAAACAGCATAATGAGACGATGTTAAAATAAGAACTCAACAACATACAAGAGGTTGAACGAATTGTTTTATTGTTAAAGTTTAAAAGAGATTAAAATAGTAAATAATAAAGGGTCTCATACAGACAATATGGAATAATAAATATTACTGTATTAAATAATGCAAACTAATCGTTGTAATATATGGAGACCAGTTTTGAAAATAAAACAAATTTAAAAAAAAAAAAAAAAAGCCAAAGGGCTGGGGGGAAGTGAGAGAGCCTGTTATATGGATCCAGTGTGTAAGAATGAGAAATGCAAAGTTTGCTAATCATAATTGAAGTAAAAGAAATTTAAAAAGGTTTGAAGTTAGGACCTTCCAGACTGTGGTTACCTTGACGTGGTTTGAAGGCTTTTCATTCATGGGATCACAGTAATGTATACTAAAACCCCATTGTTTATAAAGTATGCCAGTGTGCAGATAATATGATATTGTATGGGGCCTAGGAATGTGCATTGATTATCTTTTCTATGTTTGTATAAATGTTTGACCAGATCAGTAGCACTTCCGCTAAATGTAGTTGTAAATTAGCCTAATTGGAGTGCTTCCTGTCCTGAGGACAGCTTCTGCAGTCAGCTGAAACATGTTGATGTTTGTGGAATAAAGTTTTTAAGTTTGTTAAAGGTCCTATGAGTGCTCCTCCCTTCGTTCTTCTTATATATATATACATATATATATATACTGTGTGTGTATATGTGTATATAATATATATATATATATATATATATAAATATATATGTATATATATATAATTATATATTATACTATATATATATAAATAAAACCAGCACCACCACTACCACAACTTTTAAAGTTTTTTTTTCTTCAAGCTTTTATATTGTAGTAGATAGCGCAGTTTTTGTATACTGTATTAGGTAGTTTAGTTCATGTCTATTACTAAAATTAAGTGTACATTTTCTAATTGAAGTGGGTGAGACATATATGCTCTGTAGTATTATGTCAAGCACTTTTCTTCTGTACAATCATTAATCTAGTTTATTTAGGCTTTGCTATGCTGTTATCAGCATTTTTCACCTTGGTGTTCCCCCCCGTGGACTAAAAAAAAGTCCAAGTCTGCAATTCATTTGTATGGAACTATAAATCTACTTATTAAACATTGACTGTTTTTAGTTATTAGTAGGGTCCCAATTTCAACATGAACCTAGGCTAGATTGGGAACTGATGGGATTTTCAGAATTCCAAAAGTCATCACCTACCTAGAATCGCTGTTAAAACTGCTATCATTGTGGTACAAGAACTCGGTCAGTTCTAATGCATATTAGTATAGTTAAAGTGAATAAAATCATTAATTCTACCATTTATAAAAATCATATTTTGGCAGGTTTAGAATAAAATAAAAGGCACTGTGTTTGCTTACTGTGCTTTACTATGTAAAGGTAAAGCCCTCCAGCACTGGAACTCTCTCCCTTTCTACAACATCAGCTTATTGCCTAAAATTGGCGTCACTGGGTGCGGCACAAACAGCTGCTTGATTCTGTGACCAGCTACTTGGTTCAGCAAGTATTGTAGAGGCAGTCCTTCAAACAAAATTACCAACACACATTTAGGTTATAGCAACGGCTACCTGATAACATTAAAGGGCATCTATAGTGGGAAAATTAACTTTTTTTTTCCTCTTTCCATGTGTTCTTTAATTCCCCCCAACCCCAAAAATGTCTTAACTTTTTTTAATTTCCCTCTCTGTCCTGAGATACACAATTTATAAGAATACGTGATTGCATTCCTCTCCTCCTACTTGGACCGTCAATCAAATCCCTGTGACGTGACCCTCTTCCTTGCTCAAGTTTCTCCCTCCTCCCTGCTCTTTTAAAAACATAGAGATAAGAGCATTAGCAGGGGGAAGTGGTAGCTTTGATGGCAGAGATAAGGCTGCACTTGATCCCCCTTCTTGATAGCTTTCACTGATTGATGATGTGTCACAAAGAGGGAGATCGTAAACTGTACTGTTCTCCTTCTTCTTCCTCGTCTGTCTAGTAGCCAAAGTTGAGACATGAAGGAGGTAACAGAGGGTAGGGGCAAGGGGGGAGTGCTGCAGAGATATCTAACACCATGGGAAAACAGAGTCACTGACAGAGGAAGAAAGGACAGAGAGAAAGGCAGCACAGAGTACATGAATTTAACTTTGCAAAGGGGCAATGTGTGTTTTTCACTATAGATGCCCTTTAAGTCATTTTTACAGTTTACATATCCTTTGAAAGATTAGCTTTTAAAAGTTTCCTCCCTTTGTCAGACCTTTGCCATTTTATGTAAAAGTCAGAAGAAGCAAAAGGGAAGAAGCTCTTAAAAGTTAAATCTTTTAAGAAATTATTGTTGGTGCAAAGAAAGATCTATTAACTATATTTCAAATTAAGTAAATGAGAAGGGTAACAAACAGTCTGAAGACAATAACTGCAAAAGGCTATTTTATTTTTTTAAACCTTTTTTTAAATTTATTTTTAAATGTTTCTCTCTTGTGGCTCCCATCTTCTGGAATTCTTTCCCCTTTCTCTATGTCAAGGTACCTCGATTAGCAGGTTTGAATCTACCCTTACATCCTACCTATTTGGTAACCAGCACAGTATATGATGTGATACGGAGTCAAGCTGCGGCTTGGTTGTCTTCTTATCTCTCTAACAGATCTTTCACTGTCTCTTCCTCTCCTGTTACGCTTAGTGTGGGAGTCCCTCAGGGCTCAGTTTTAGGACCCTTGCTGTTCTCCCTCTACAGTATCTCTCTGGGAAAAATAATAAAATCTTTCGCTTTTAAGTATCACTTATATGCTGATGATACCCAAATTTACTTGTCCACCCCTGTGCAAACCCCTGAAGTTAAATCCCAAATCTCTAAATGTCTGCTCTCTATCTCTTCCTGGATGGTGCACTGCCACCTTAAAGGGGAACTGTGGTCTGAAAATGACTTTAGGTAAATTGATAGGAATTGCTCTCCTGAGAATTTATTTTCATTGTTTATTTTGCATAGTTTTGAAGATATTTACATTTTTGTGTGTGATATGGCAGAAGCATCACCAGGTCCCCTGCACTTCCTGCTATGAAACCATGTCAGTCAATCTGCCCTGTGTCTCCTCCCCTTTGCATCCCCCCTGGTCCCTCCCACTCATGAACCCCATGGTCCCCCCAGTTGGGGGCCCCATGTGGCCCCGCTCACCCGTGGGGTCCTGTGACCCCACCTACTTGTGGGTACAAAAGCCCCGCTCCACCCGCTGGTGCACAAGCCTCGCCCACTCACGGTTGCATAAGCCCCACCCACTCATGGGTGCATAAGCCCCACCCACTCATGGGTGAATAAGCCCCGCCCACTCACTGGTGAGAACTCTGCCTGAAAAGGCTGTTTTCACATAGTGGGAAAGAAGGGCTGTAGATTCCCTTACCTTCTCTGTAAGGACTTCACACAGCAGAGAGGAGGAGGGACTTCCTGTCTCCCTCACACACTGAGGGAGTTTGAGGCTGTGCTCATTGGCAGTACTGTGCAGGAGAAGCCTTAGGAATGTCACATGTCAGCCTCCCACCCATTAACTTTCTGGTCAGTCATTTCTTTATATCTTGGGCTGTGGAGCCCAACTTGTTTGGAGACCACAGTTCCCCTTTAAACTCAATCTATCCAAAACGGAATTAATAATTTCCCCCCCTAAACTGGGACCTAGTCCACCATTCTCCATCTCTATTGACAATATGGTCATTAATCCAGTTGAATCTGAAAGCTGCCTTGGAGTGATCTTTGACTCCTTTCTTTCCTTCCATCATCACATTAACAATGTCGCTAGGACCTGTCTTTTTCTCCTTCGCAATATTGCCAAAATCCGTACTTTTCTCTCTTTCTCCACTACTAAAATGCTCATCCATGCCCTTATAATCTCCCGTCTCGACTACTGTAACATTCTACTGCTTGGACTCCCAGCCTCTCATCTCTCTCCTCTCCAGTCTATCTTAAACTCGGCAGCTCGGATCATTCCGCTCTCCTCCAAAAGAGAACCTGCAACCCCGATACTTCAATCCATAGGGTGGCTTCCCATAATCATATTCAGTACCCTGCTTTTAACCTTTAAATCCCTTTGCTCTACTGCACCTCCCTACTTATCTTCTCTCTTGGTCCCCTATGTTTCAGGCCATGCCCTCCGTTCCTTGCAAGGAAATCTTCTCCACAAACCCCTAATAAAAACCGCAGCCTCCCGCCTTAAACCATTCTCTCTTGCTGCTCCCTCCCTCTCTCGCTTCGCCTGGTGACATCCATTAATGCTTTCAAATCTAGACTCTTATTCTACCTTTCTGAGCATCAGCACAACAAATGATTGTTAGCCCTTTTAAGCACTTTGTACCCATCCCCTCCACTTGTACCTGTATGTTGCCCCTCCCCACTTAGATTGTTAGCTCTTTGGGGTAGGGATCTCATTCCTAATGTGTCAAGGCTTGTTGCATTTATATCCATTTATACATAATTTATATATATGCTTTCTTAACTGATGTATGAAATTGTATTTAACTTATGCTTGTGAAGGTTCTCATTCATCCAGGTCATGGTATATCTGTTGTATTCAATTAGATCAACTGGACTTGAAGTTTAGTTCTTGAAGACGCCTCGCTAGTCATCCGACTGGCTTTTTCAATTCAGAATGACTTGTACAAGAATCTGTGGCAATTATGTACCCTGGAAAATCCCAATTAACATATCACAGCCAAGTGCTTTTGGATAGTGGCTAAGAGGTGTTATGGGAACGCCCAGAGTAAGGTGTCAAAACAGCATTGTACATGGCAGACAGTTGGTGTCAAACCCCCAAAAGACCCAATACCCAAACACAAGAAAATCAACATCATATATGCAGTGCAGTGCAGTGAATAATGCTCTGATTTGTATGTGGGGGAGACCAAAGCAACTGCATCAACGTATGGCCCAGCACAGAAGAGCCAATTCCTCGGGTCAGGCCGTGTACCTGCATCTTAAGGATCTTCATACCTTTGAAGATTGTAATGTTAACATATTGGCAAAGAAACGTGACTGGTTCAAGAGAGGTGTTAAGGAGGCCATTTATGTGAAAATAAACCAAGCCTAAATAGAGGTGGGGGGGTCGACACCAACTGTCTGTCATGTACAATTCTGTTTTGACACCTTACTCTGGGCGTTCCCATAACACCTCCCAAACATTACAAAGCGGAGTATCGGAAAATGTAGGCTCAGTTAACCCAGAAGAGGATATAGGAGGTTCAGACAAAAGACAAGTTAGAGACATTCTAAGGTCAGAAACCAGAGTCAAACAGACCAAATCATGGTACAAATGGGTTGGCAAGGATGGAGTAAAAAAAAAAACTAGGATGGTCCAGGTGGTGGACATAAAGTGGGTTCTAGAAGATCAAGACAAGAAAAACCCACAAGCTAAACACTATAACGAGCAAAAGGCATGGTCCAGGAAACATATAAATAGTTAACCAATCAGGCAGAAGAAAGGAAGCAAGCAGATTGATTACAACAATATTTTAAATAATAAGTACGCTTCCCCGTTAAAGCAGCAGCAACAAAGGGCACAGGAGGAGAAACCGCGAGCATACGGAGAACCAGAAAGAGCCGAAAATCGCAGAGAACACCCAGGACTCGGAACCTCAAAGAGACGAAGATTGCAGTTACTCCTGTAAATGCCATTAGTTAGTGCACATGTCCAAGACACCTGGCATTAATATTGGGATTCCTAGAAATGTTTTGTATCTCTTACTGCTTCAGAATTAAATTGGTCACCTTGAAATCAAATTTCTTGCTAGTAAAATATACATTACAGAATATTTAGCATTATTGGTGCTTCTAACGTAACATTATCGGCTTCTAAAACATTTACAAATGTAAAATGAAGATTGATGTGACGGTGTTCCCATGTATAGATAGATTATAATTAAAAGCCTGATAAGATGAAAGACAAAGGGCGCACATTATAGAATAATTCTAAAAAAAATAATGGGATGCTGCTAAATTGTGAAAAATCCAGGTTCCTAAGGTTTTGAGTTCTGCAGTGTCTTCCCCCCCCCCCCTAACATTCAACCCTAATCACTTTGAAAGGAAGGGTTGTTCAAATTAATCTACTAGGTGATAAATGCATGTAGATCCATGTAATATTTTCAATGTTCAGGGCTTTAATTTTCTTTTAGAGATGATTTCAAAGCCATTTCGCACACCTTGGGTGTTTTCAAAGCATGAAAGCAGGAATATAAATTCAAACCAATGGCATTTTAGTGGCTACATAAACAAGGAGGCACAAAAGCTTTTCCTTTAAAGAAATATTATAGTGAGTACAATTTAACAAAATAATTTTTATCTGCAAATTTTTACATTCGTTGCCATGCAGTTTTTGCAATAATCTGTTGTCCGAGCGCATCAGATTCGGGGGAAAAAAGGTGATCGCATGCGTTCCGAAAATGGATCGCAGCTCATTGCACACTGTACAGTCATGCGATTCTCATACACTAACGGATGGCAAAGTTGGCGGTAGTACGTAAGAATAGTGCGATTGTGGCCTTGACCTTACTGAACAAAGTTATTGGAGTGATATTAACACTGCATTGGTTGGTGCAGCAATCAATATATCACAACAGCGCATCGTTAAAGTTATCTTGATTGATGGTTAAACTACCCTATCCAGCTTTTCTTACCAGATAGTGTTCTCAGAACATATTTATTGCTGCCCTGAAAGATGCCCTTTTTAAAGGGGTAAATGTTTTCTTGTAAGGGTGATATAAAAAGCCTCCCATCTTAACTTTCAAAATGAACCCTAAATCACAGGACTGTTAATCGCCCACTCCTTTGCATACCAAATATACTTGTGACCCGATAACATGAAAATTGGCACATTCTTTAAGTCTCCAACCATCTTCCATAAAGCAATGCTTTCTATAAATCATCTTAGCTTGAAACCAATAAAAAGTAAATGTTCTGACAGTCCCGATCGCAGGTTCGTCCGTATCGGAAGAACAGGCAATTGGTCGCAGCCGTCCCACACCATCAGATATTTCCGGCCGACTGACCGATCCACTGCACTATCGGTCGGTCAGACGGAAATATCTGCTGGTGTGTACCCAGCCTTAAGCAGGGTATACACAGGTAAGATTTTTGAAAAATGACAGGATATGCAATACACATAGTCCCGAGTGTTCTCCCTATACACAGCATAGGGAGAACGCTTGGGACTGTGTGCTTCCCTCGACCGTGGCCGATTCCCCTGTCCCCTATAGGGAGATTACCACGGCCTGAACGATCACTTGGCCCACCCAAACATTCGGCGGCCATACGCTCGTTCGGGAAAGCTGCCACACACTGGCGTTACTGGGCTTTATCACTACTGTGTGTACCTAGCTTAACGGTAACCCAAGGTGACTGAGATGTTTCCACATTTTTTTTTAATCCTTAAGTAAATGTTCCTACAGTAGAGACTAAGGGATAGGCAACATTGCCACAGTTTTTTCAAACGCTAACGGCATTAACGGCGCCCCTTCCCTATGGAAACAAATCTACAACACTGATTGGCTCAAAAAAGAACCTGATAGGCAAAAGCCTACCAGAAAGACGTCTCCACATGGCACATTATCAATTTCCACAATAATTTTTCTAAACACTAAATTTATTGGTTTAAACAATTAAATTATACTACACACAAGCCTCCAAACTATGTAACCTAATTCATGATAGTAATCCAACACATCTAATAAAAAGTGCAATAGGTATAAATAAGCTATAAAATATACATCTAAAACCATGGGCTGAATCCAAGTGGTGTCAGTGCTATTTATAAATCAAAGTCCGGCTCGAAGGACAAAGTGCTTCAATAGGGACAGCAATAAGTATATTGTCTATACGAATCCCTTTAAAGTGGATCGTTCCAGCATATAACAGGTAAGTATGCAACTAATCCTTAAGCACTTTGATGCACACCCCAGATGATCCACAGAGACAAAAGGAAAATAGCCTGTGTGGCTATACTTTACCACTCCAAGCAGCATTCCACTGTTCAAGTCCTCCAATCCTGCAATGATGACCACCATCAGGGAGACACCAACCACATGTGCCATGTGGAGATGTCTATCTGGTAGGCTTTTGCCTATCAGGTTCTTTTTTGTACCATTCAACTATTTGTCTCTGTGCACCGTTCAGATTAGTAAACGTTATATCATTCCTTGATAATATGGTAGTGCGGATCCTTTTATTTTTAACACTGATTGGCTACCCATTCTGTACAGAGTCACGCTGAAAACCTTAGCGACTCATCTTTACTTAAAGTGTGTGCAAGCTTTCACGGAGTTACTTAAATGGGGAGGGTCTGGCTGAAGGCTGAGCAGAAAAAAGATTGAATATTGAAGAGGACAGAGCAGAACGGGGGTGCCTTTATTCCGGAATGGAATAACTGAGGAAAAAAAAGACTAGCAGGTACTGTGAACTCTCAAATTCTGCTTTGTTTATGGATAGTCTTATTTTTTTACCCATTTCAATTTAGTGTCCCTAAATAGCCATATAATTATTACCTGTTTGTACTCGTTTGCCTGTCTCAAAATGGTTGAAGTAAAGTATAGGTGGAGAGCTGTAATGTGTCCCTTTTCTTAAAAATGCAATTTCGAAAGAAGGCAAAGGTTGGCATCTTCATTTCTCTATATTATGAATAAAATAGATAATTTTAAGTCTTTTGCATCAGGCCAAGATGTGCACCATTTTTTCAGTATGTCCTTGTAATATTTTATTTACATTGTGACGGGTATTTAAATAATTTTTTTGGACCAAACAGAGTACTGGAAAGCCTCAGCATTTTAGTTTTATTCATGATCTGTCATTATGGCTGCAACTTTGTGTCCACAGGGTAAATTTTATCTGCTGATTGAAGAGCTCAGCCAGCTGGTTCGTTCCCTCGTTCCAATCCAGTTGTGGTATAAATACATTATTGGGGATGATCCATCTAGCACCTTCTTCTTAGGAAGCATCCTGATCATCTTGTACAGTCTATGTAAGGTAAATAAGAGAAGACTGTGTGAGTTTTCAACATCTCAATTAAAATCAAGGTGTTGGCTACTAAATAGTATTGGAGGTTGAATAAAGATGTATTCCATCTAATCCAAGTCACAGTAATGTTGAAAAATATATATAAGAAGGATCATACATAAAATATAAACAAATAATGATGAATATCAGCATCCATAAAATAAGGTGAACCATTTATAATGAATACCAGTGGTTAAGAACAGAGATATCACTGTTGTTGAAGGATAGATTTATCAAGTATATGATAACATAACACAGTCTCATCCAGTGGGTTGCTAGTTCATTTAACCCATTAAAAAGAGCAGTTAATCTGACCTGTAGGTAAGAGCAAATCAATGTGAGTGTAAGGATGAAAAAGTAGTTAAAAAGATCATCCTTTTACACAAACCTTTTCCTTACCTAGAACGAAAGATAGAAGCTGTCCAACTACCTACTTTGCATACCCTTATGCAGTGGGGAAAAGGGGGTGAAAATTAAGGTGGCTGTATTATTGAAAAATAAATTTACAAAGTTATATCTTTAGTTAAGCTAGCCATACAGGGGTGGATGGTTTTCCTATTGAATTTTTGATCATTCTAAATTATCCAAAATCCAACCGGAAGAACCGATTGAAATTTTCCACCTTGTGCCACCGATCTTCTGTACATTTCAGCTTGATATCTATGGAAGATGGTTTCATTAATACACATAGACAGATTAGACAAGTTAGGGCTGTTTACATTGGAGAAGCGGCGGTTGCGTGGGGACATGATAACCTTATACAAATATATTAATGGCCCATACAGTGAACTCTCTGGTGCATTGTTCACTAATAGGTCATATCAGAGGACTCGTGGACATCCTTTAAGGTTGGAAGAAAAGAAGTTTCATCTTCAGGTTAGGAGAGGTTTCTTTACAGTGAGAACGGTGAAACTGTGGAACTGTCTTCCAGCGGAGGTGGTAATGGCAAGTTCATTGAATAACTTTAAAAAAGGCCTGGATAAGTTTCTAAAACTAAAAAATATTGAGAATTACTGGTATTAATGCATATAGATCTGGTTGATCCAGGGATACTTTCCGATTGCCGTTTGGAGTCAGGAAGGAATTTTTCCCCCCCTTTTTTAGCTGGGGTTTTTTGCCTTCCTCTGGATCAACTGTTAGGTAGGGTTAAAAAAAAAAAAAAAAAAAAAGATAGGTTGGACTTGATGGACGAATGTCTTTATTCAACCTTAATTACTATGTTACTATGTAAATTTTCCACCTTGTGCCACCGATCTTCTGTAGATTTCAGCTTGATATCTATGGAAGATGGTTTCATTAATACACATAGATCTGGTTGATCCAGGGATCCTTTCCAATTGCCATTTGGAGTCAGAAAAGAATTCCCCTCCCCCCCCTTTTTTTTTTTTTTGCTGGGTTTCTATTTTTTACCTTCTCCTGGGTCAACTGTTAGAGTTAATGAGTAGGGTTTAAAGGTTGGACTAGATGGACTTAATGTCTTTATTCAACCGTTACTATGATAAACCAATATCGGAGAAATGTTAGCAATATTGCTGGTCAATTTTATTGAATAAATCTGAATATTTAGGAATCCCTAAGAAAACAAGTAATGCATCTTTTAAATCAAAAATCGGAGCAATAATGATGGAAATGTTTTTTTAGACTTTTTTTATTTCAGGACATTCCCCTATCATTTGTGCACCTTAACTACTTAGAAATGTAAATTGGTTTCTTTGTTGCAGGAGCAATGGGAAAAGTGGATATAATGTATGATTTTTAGACTAGAGAATAACGTGTATAAACCTTGCGGTGACAATATTTTGAGAAGGAAAAAAAAAACATTTTATGACTTGCATAATTTAGCAATCTCACTTTCTTTTTTCATTCAGTCATTTGATATCTGTGGCAGAATTGGAGGATTAAGGAAAGCAGTGAAGATCCTGTGCTACCCTCAGGTAATTTAAGCTCAGCACAGCATGATAAATACATTCTAAATATCATTCTTGCCTGAAAAATGCATCACAGTTTAGTGACCATGTAAAGAGCTGATATATTCTCACTGGCCACTTTATTAGGTATACCTGTTCAGTTGCTTGTTAACACAAATAGCTAATCAGCCAATCATATGGCAGCATTTAGGCATCTAAGCGTAAGATGAATTGCTGTAGTTCACAGCATTGGAATGGGGAAGAAAGGGGATTTGAATTTGAATGTGGAAATACTAGGTCTGTAGGGTTTAAATAGAATGGTCAGAAAAAGAGAAACTATCCAGCAAGTGGCAGATGTGTGGATGAAAATGCCTTGTTGGTGTCAGACTGGATCAAGAAGAATGAAAAGAAACAGTAGCTCAAATAACCATTTGAAGAAAAAACATAGTATGAATGGATCCATCTCTGGGATATTTACAACACCTTGTTGAATGTATGCCAAAAAGAATTAAGGCAGTTCTGAAGGAAAAGGGGGTCCAACCCATTACTAGCAAGGTGTACCTAATAAACTTCCAGTGAGTGTATTTGTCTTATTTCCAATGGATAAAGTATGGCACAAATGGTTGGTGTTTATATATTTGTTTATACATTTGGAATATCCAGGAATTTGGTTTGACTTATATCTGTTTCTGACCTTTTACAATACAATTAAAAGTATGTGGTGCCATTTGATGATATGTAGTTCCAACAAGGCCTACATTGTCTGTGTAGTAAATATACCAAAAAAGGGGGCAACATTTTTACAAATCTATTAGACACTCAGACTTAAATGAGTAAATTGCAGAAAAAAAACAACAACATTATTTTCATATAACAGCCACAGACAAGGTTGGGAAACTGCACAGAATTGTTTGGTATTGTTTACTAGATGACTAACAGTAGGTGCCTAATTAGATTTTGTTAAGTAGCAGCCACTGCCTTAAGCTGGGAACACAAAGGAAATAATTTTGAAAAATGACAAACAGGATGTGCTAGATCCTGTCCGTCATTTTTCAAAGACCAGAATACACACAGTCCTGCGTCTTCTCCCTATACACAGCATAGGGAGAACACACGGGACTGTGTGTTTCTCTCGACCGCGACCAACTCTCTTATAGGGAGACTACTGCGGCCGAGGGAACACACTGCCAATAAAGCCCCGATACTGTCGGTTCTGACGGTAATGGTGCTTTATTGGTAATCTGTGTACCTAGCTTAACAGGAACCCAAGGTGACTGAGATGTTTCCAATTAAAGGAGAGCTAAACTTACGTTTTTTTAATCCTTATGTGAAAGCTTTTCTCCCCAGAACACCTATAGATTTTGTAACTAAGATTTTCATATTGTTGCCAGTACAACTCACAGCCCATGTAGGATCCAGGCAGTAGATTATGTTTTATCGTTTTATAAGGAAACTAGGGGATTTGATCTTGTGACTTCTTAGGCTGTGTGTTCCTAAAATTATGGCATTTACATGGTGCACCACCAGCAACTCAACAACAAATACAGGTACATTTAAAAATTTAATCTCTCACTAGAAACTCTGTGCATAGAGACAGTGAATACTGGGGTCAGTGGGCATGCCCTTGCCCCAATATAAACATTGCCAGTCACAGATCCTAAAACCCTTCCTGGATTTTAATGCCTCTATAGAAAACAACTGTTTTTCAAATCTCTATAAAAGGCTGACATCATTGTCCTGTTGTAACCGAGGAAGGCCCGTAAGACTATAGACCAATCTCTCTACATAAAGGTGCCCATACATTACAGCTTACCTGTAAGCCAATCTTGTGACATTCAATCAATTTCATAGTAGAAGGAATAGAATATATGGTCGCAAAATGTATGTTACAGCCTGGACCTCACAATCTTATGTTGGCCTCAAAGAATTTCCGGAAAGGCAGTTCCTCCAAAATGTATTTGAATGTCGCAGGATTAGTCTGCAGGTAAGCTGTAATGTATGGGCACCATAACACAGATTTTTGCCAAGATACTGGCCACTTGATTGCAATCCATCCTCTAGACGCTCAATGCTAAAGATCAAACAGGCTTTATGCCAGGGAAACAATGCACAAATTCGGCTTTGGGTACCGCTTTCATAGCTTTGTGCAACTTCATAAACAACCTGTTGCCCGCATCTCATTGAATGTAGTGACATAACAGCCCTTCTTCCAAAGATGGACTCAACAAGGTTGCCAGCTTTTATGCTTCATCTTAATGCAATAACTATAGAGGCCAAAATAATTCGATCCAAAGCCATTGTCTGTGGACACCAGGTAGTTTCCCACACTGAACTTATAGAACTTTATGCAGACAATATGTTGCTCTACCTAGATGCCACCATATTAATTGGTCTAAATCCACTCTCTACCTAAAGAATCTCTCTATACCAAATCCAATCTCGATAGTCTCCTCCTTCAAATTAACAAAGATTCTAAATTATTTCTTTGAACTTAAAGGGCAACTGTGGTCTCCAAACAAGTTAGGGTTAAATGAAAGCCTGCAGTATTTCCTTTATAATGAGCTGCCAGTCACATCTCTAGTTTCAGCCTGTGAGAAATGATATTGGGTTGAATTCCTGCTTCCAGTAGGTTGAGTGACATCACCTTACCTCTGCCTGCCCCTCCGCCCCAGGGGCAAAGCATGCTCAGTAAAGACTTAAAGGACAACTCCACCCTCCTAAGAACATCTTTTAGAAAGGATGGATTTAAAATATGTTGATATATCATACTTTGTCCTATGAATTCATTACTGTATGCCTGCTATGCTTCTGTATGTCTTATGGAAACTGAGCAATTTAGAAACCTGTACTGAGCCTGTACTGAGCCTGGGCATGCTCAGAAGAGGCAGACAGGGGATTAACATTCAGTCATTGGCTGTGATGTCAACTGTCAGTTGCTAACTGGAAGAACCAGGAAGCAGAAACAGGGGCAACAGGACATTGTGCAGAATTTCAGGTTAGACTTATATATTTCAGATTTTAAACTATTACTGTTTAGGGTTTTGGGAGTGATTTACCTGTAAGTAATTTTTCATTTTAGGGCTGGACATTAATGCTGGGAAAATCAGGAAGTACCTGGGGAAAAAATTGACAGTTGAGAAGGGGAGCCTATTAATGCAGACAGGCTGGTCACATGACTACAAGCTGATCACATGGCTGAAAACAGGAAGTGTTTAAGCAGGAAGTAATATTGCTGAACCTTTCTAGCAATAACTTCTCGCAAATTTTATCTAGAGATGTGATGTAGGTTTTATTTTGAAGGTACAATGGAAGGCTTTTTATATAATTCTTACTAGTTTGGAAGAATTCGAGACCACAGTTACCCTTTAACATAGCTTAACTATACCCATTTGTCAAAAACAAACAAAAAAGGGTACTCCTACCTCTCAATCATATTGGACATGCCAATCTCTTTAAAGTATTTCTACTACCTAAAACATAATATATATATATATATATATGTATAAAAACTTTTTCCCAAATCATCCACAACAATATATTTTAAAACATTGTCAAGGAAATATCAACTTACCCTTTCCTGCAGGTTCAGATACCTCCAACTACGCACTAGCCATGGCTGTTCTAGTGGTTTTTGTGAGACCCACGAGCCACCACAATTTACTTTTAAAAGTAACACTAACCATTGTGTTGCAGCTCTCTGTAAATTATGCCTGAAGTGTGGTGGATTTTTTTTTTATTCTTATTGACCTGACCATGGATCACTCACTTTACAAGCTTTGCTGTTGTTTTTGGCTATGCCATTTCCTAACAAATATGCTGTATAATATTACATCCTTGTAATCATAAGTGAGTGAGTTAATGTTATTCAGTGTTAACATTCATCCTTCATTAATTATTGATTTACCTCTGACATTCTGTGAATTTCAATGTTTCCTAAATAAACAGTACTTGAAAGTTGAATCGTGTCTTTCTTTTCCTGCCAAAGCAGAAGTATGGAGTCCGTGCCTCCAGCCAACAGTGCTCTGAAGCAGGTGATATTTGTGCCATTTGCCAAGGAGATTTCAAAGATCCTTTAATCCTCATTTGCCAAGTAAGTAAACCCATGGTATGTTAAAAGAATTTTAGCATGTTTTGTAACCTTAGGTCATTTTGTTTTATGTATTGAGTTACAGTGTGTAAAATGGATGACAGATGGCTTTCCCCGAAAGAGTAAGCATTTTTCTCAATTAATAAAGAAATGTGTTATATTGCTTCCCAGGAGGTTTCAGCATGTCTGAAATTAAAGAAAAATTGAGAGATTGTTAATAATTGTAAAGTTAATGGTTTTTTTAAAATTATGATAAATTAAAACATTTAGTGGTTGTTGGGTAAAAAGATTTTCTCAACACACCCCTCTTTCACCTTGCAGATTCTAACAATTCTCCAAAATTCCACCACAACACCTGATGCATATTGCTTCAGCATTCTCCACATCTTGCTCACAAACCCTACCCCCTGCTAAGTATTTTAACAGATTTACATCACCCTCCATTTCTTGGCACCAAATGTTAGTTCTAAAGTTCTGGGTGCAGATTCCAACTCACATAGCCCTCTGCTCCTACCTGGTTGCTGGATTCTCATTGTTCAAAAGTTCTGATGACCATAGGAGCCTAAAAAGAAATTAGTTTGTTTCTAATCAGTGTGTTATAACATGGTATATTATAACCGTATTAATTACACGAGCCCCAAACAAATCTAATGAAGATATTAGAGAAGATTGAGTTCTTTCCAACTCAAGGACAATATCATCAGTTGATAAACACATTCTGTAAGTACTACAGTAGTAAACACATTTGTGTGGTGTTTATATTTGACTTATAGAATTAATTTTACTTTTTGTAGATTTATAGTTTACACTAATAATGTGTTTTTACAGTTTAAAGTGCATCATAAAGGCTAAAAACAAGGCATATTAAACAAGTCATTTATCAGTATTATCATTCCTCTTTGAATAACCCTTATTGTTATTTTAAAGTATCATAAAAATGGTAAAATAATTTGTAACTAGTATATCTTACCTATACAACTTTTAATACTTTTGATATTGCTGTATACATTGGAATGACAACTGCAAATTTTGTGAATGAATCCTGATATAACATTCCTTCTCTTGGTTATGAAAATGTTTTTTTTTAGGGAATAATGTGATTATTGTGGTTATTAAAGTATTTAATTAGTCCTTGGGTAACTTTCTACTTAGGGTTACTTATTGAAAAAAGTTATTCAACACCTAGTTTTCACTTGAAAATTTATTTTACATTTAAAAGTAAGAACTGTAAAATGTTTGAAGCAATAGTGAAAATCTGCCACTCCCTATAATATGAAATCCACCTCTAACAAAGCCATTATAGCGCTTTAATTTATACATATGGGTTCCTGCAGGAATTAGTTGAGAATGAAATATACTTACATGACCCCCCTCCTTAGCATTGTATAATACTAGACAGCCATTGTGCAGTAAATTTTATTAAATTAATCTTATATCAGCCCCATTTTACAGTGTTGTTCCAGTGTTTGGGATGTGTGCTCTTCGTTAGATTGCTTCCTTCTGGCTGGCTCAATATAAGCACACTCCATTTTTGTAATAAGCCACAGAGCTTGCACAAGGTGGGGCCAGGGACACTGTAAGGCAAAGATGATATTGGTATATTTTGAAAGGTAAGAAAGCCGTAACGTTGTCCAAAATGATTAGTTAGTAACTTACTGCGTGTTTATTTAATGTTTAAAATTAGTTCCCAAAGTATGTTGCAAGGAGAGGAAGCTGAAATGTAGTGGCCTTTCCCAATCCATACAAGTCAGTTTTCTGACTTGCTTTCTAGCTCCTTTTGGGAACTTTTAAGGATTTATCTACCTTGTTTTAGAATTTGACAAAAATGTGTTTTTATCCTGTACAAAATACCATAATACAAGCACACCTATTTTACAGTTGCAAAAATTCTGATACTGTACAAACCGTTTTTGTAAAAAGATGATTAATGTGGGTGTGACTTATTAAAGGCCACACAACACTTATTGAATGAAATTGTCATTTTAGTGTTATGTGAAAAATGGACCATTAATGTTGATCTGATGTCTTGTTTTTATAATTGTTTTTAGATTTAATACATTGCATTTGTAACAGACATTTCTTTAAAAAGAAACAGGCAGCCAATTCACTATTTTGTCTTCATTAGAGAATGTTTTTATGATACATTAGATTGTTTCTTTGTATTAGTTTCGCTCTATAGTAATGT
The DNA here is from genome assembly GCA_019447015.1 of Hymenochirus boettgeri. Lineage (NCBI taxonomy): Eukaryota > Metazoa > Chordata > Amphibia > Anura > Pipidae > Hymenochirus > Hymenochirus boettgeri. The sequence goes on from CM033469.1 coordinate 315,801,303, forward strand.
TGTTAAAATTGGTTGTCTAGGATGTCATATAGATAAATTATATTATATAGATAGATTGTAAAAATAATAGTGTTATAGACAGGACTGAAGAAGTTCCCAGGAGACAGGTAGCAAATTTGGTGACAAACTTTCAAAAGGAGTTTCTATTTCTGTTTGTGGAGCTGTTTACTTAAATAAATCAAATTCTAATGTCAGAAAAAATCTGTTCACCACTGGTTATTGTTACCACATTGTATATCTTCCCTTAGTCTGATTTAGTTTGGTACATTTATACAACAGTATGCATATCCTACCAATCAATAAATCTGGTTTCTTCCCAGCTATTTTGCTGGCCTGGTTCACAAGTTATGTGATTTATACTGTGTTGTAGAGGTCTGAAGCATGTTAACCCATTCTGAAAAATTATTATATATTAATAATATTATAATACATAAGTGCGATGTTTTATAATGGGAGCTGCAGCGGTATATATTCTTATAAAAATCACTCAGCTATGTCACTAAGTGACTCATTTCTTATATTCCACTGCTCCTCCCATTCCACTGTTCATGCGTGAACAATGACTCAGCGTTTTTTGCTTAACTAACGGAACCTGCTGGAGCTACTTCCTGTCACTTCATAACCAATGTCTCTCTCCGCTTCCACAAAGATTTGTTTAACCTGCATAGATGCTGGGCTGGGATGTTCCTTTCTACTGGGTTTAAGTTACAGAAGGTAGTTTGGGGGGGGTTTAAATTAAGGTGGGAATTTAGACAAGGCTAAAATTTAAAATGCGAATGGGGTGAAGGAATCCGATACTTATGTATTATAAGAAATAGTGCACCCCTTTACAATATAATATAAGGATATTACACTACCACGGAGTTCCCTGCCCTGTATAAAATCACTCAGCCTACGGCTTTGTGCTCCTATATGTTCAGGGAACTCCTTGGTGGCGTAATATCCTTATATAACACTGTAAGGGGGGCATTATCCCTTACACTATTTTATAGGTAAATTGGCCCTTAGGGCTAGGCCACACTAACACGTTTTTCACGCGCTTGTGCAGGTGATTTTGTTTGCAAGGGAAATCGCGGGAATGCAAAAATTCACAAGATTTCAGATGCACGTGTGATTGTGCAGCTGTTTTGCGATCAACACTTTTTATTTGCGCAAACGCTTGCGTTTCCATAATGGAAACTAGCAAAATCGCGTGCACAAAAGCGGTACAACGTGTGACAATGCACCAGAATCCCCAGAATGTAGTGGGGCCTCAGCCTTAAAACTGCAATAGTGGAAATAGTGTAAGACTAACCTTAAATTTTGCCTAATTTTCTATTGCGGTACCCCTTTTTCCCCAATCCCTGTACCCCTTTTCACACTTCCTGGTTCTTCCAGTTAGCAGCAGGCAGTCATGGATGTGATAGTTGACTGAATGCTATCCCCCTAGCTGCCTCCTCTGAGCATGTGTGAGCCTGTAAAAGAGCTTGGAGAGGAGACAGAAACCTTTTAAGTGGCAGAGGAAAGGGGAAGATCAACCTTTAACTGCAGAACAGGTTAGCCCTACATCTATCAGCTTTCTAACATTTGGGGGAGTAATTTACATGCCCTTTGAAAATTGTATCCTTAGTTTGGATTTTTGTAAAATCATTTTTTTGTTTTTATTTTTTTAGCATGTTTTCTGTGAAGAATGCTTATGCCTCTGGTTTGACAGAGAGCGAACCTGCCCCTTGTGTCGATCCGTTGCTGTAGAAACTCTCCGGTTATGGAAAGATGGTTCTACCTCTGCTCATTTCCAGGTGTACTGAAACAAAAAGCTATGGACGGTGTATAAAGGCACTTTGCTACTTTACTTTTTCTTTTATTATTATTTATTCATGTTACATGAATAGTGGTGTGCAAAGCTTTGTCACTACTTGCTACTTAAAATAAATGTCACATTAAATATGACACGTTATCAAAGTAACATTTGTGAATCAGTGTATTTCCCATTCCTTTTATTTTAAATACTAATGGTACTTGTTACATTCTACATTACCTTGGTATTGAATAGGAGACACATCTTTATTGTGGAAATCTTTAATTTTGTGTATTTACATTAGATTGACCATGATTTATTGTTTCTTCTATTTAATTTCTGTAAATAGACATATTACATTGCATGAGAATGACAGAGAATAAAGAAACATTCCTGTACACAACAGCTGTGTGTGCTAATATTTTTAATATGCATATCTCATTTGGAATCCTATGTATGCATTGGTATTGCGCTGCTACTTAACCCATACACAAGAAGATGTGGGTAACCTGCATATTTCATGTAAAAATCTGTTGTACGTGAGAGATTTTTATTTTGTCTTGAATCCCTTTTAAGTGATTCAGCACATCACAAAGGTCAAGGTCAAACTTTTTCATCATATACAGCAGTGTGCAATGTTTTGGATTGCATGATCCTTTGTCAAGCTTGATCCATATTGTACCCGGAGGGCAAATTAGTCTAGTGGATAGTGATATATAGTGTTTAATGCTAATTATATTTTAAAATAAATATACTAATGCTATGGCAAATACATCAACCTTTACCCTTTTCTAAATACATTCTGGTCATGAAAGCTGAAAAGTTAAATGAAAGTCTTATTATTTTAGCTTAAAGGCTATCTCCACCTTCATTTTTAACTTTCTGTAGTGTAGGGGATCCTATCCCACCCCCAACCACTGCGTTTGCAAAAAAACGAATCAGAAAAGGTTTTTACAGAGCTTCGTTCCCCCAGCATTCTGATCCAGCCCTCTGTTTGCCAATCACAGATGTGGCTGCCGGCAGTGCAGAAAGCCAGGGGAAGGAATCTCTGTAACTACATTACTGATTAGTTTTTGTTTTGCAAAAAACAAAGCAATTGGGGGTGAGATAGGGTCCCCAACACTACAGAAAAAGGATTAAAAGGTAGGGCACCAGACAGCAAACAGGGGTCGAGAGGGAGGGATGGGGGTGAGGCTCCAATGGGCATGCCAGAAACCTCTCAGAGGAAAGGTAAGAAGCAGAAACCTTTTCACTCACAGACAGGCTTCCACTCTTCACTTTCTAGCTAGACATTGCAGGAGAACCATTTGGAGCAGAGGAAGATGGTATGGATTTTTTTAACACTACACAGTGAAGACAGTAGTGGGGAAAATTTTAGTTTTGGGGGTGGACATGCCCTTTAAGTATTGTTCTTTTCTTGTTTTTCTACATTTTTATTGAGGTGTTATCAAAGTAAGAGGAAAATACATTATGTACTTGAACATAATGAGAGGCCATAGGAACACTGCAAAATAAAGTAAAGCTGCTTCAGTTATTCTATTTATATAACAAGTCTAACATTTTAAGAATATTAATCTCTAGTCAGCTTAGACGTGGTAAAAACCAGTGCAAGAAAACAGCAAGGGTAGCACTGTCTTTTTTTGTTCATTCATTTCCTTTCTATATATATAATCAGTTCTGATTGGTCATTAAAAGTGGGTATCTGGTTATATGCACCCTAACTGAAATAGAGCCAAAAAAAAGCAATTTGCCAAAATAATTATACTGCCATCCCAGTTTATTGTTATAAATAACCCACTACACTGTATGCATGCTTATCAACAAGGGTACTTTTTACAAGAGCTCGTGGTTAGAATTCTAGATTCAATGTGAGACAGAAGTTAAGCTAAAATTAATTTGATGTGTAAACTTGCTACAGGTGCAATCATTAATCACAGAGCTGAATCTCATGTAGTGCAGTCAGCACAATGCTGCAACCCCAATAGATTTTGCATCCTTGGCTAGTATATATGGCATAAAAATCCATGTGACACTGCAGAAAATGTAGACTTTAAACCAACTATAGCTATTATCGAGATTTCCAGCTGTGTGCCCTAGACTTCTGTTAAGACATGCACTCTCACATAACACTTTAGCTGCTATGTCTGTTCCATTAAATGCAAGGTGTTAAGGATTATACAGTGTAGTAACAGAGTTACATATTATAAAGTGTATTTTGCATTTGGAGCTCAATGATTAAAAATGCATTTTAATTTAAATCAGTACATTTATATATCTGTATATGTAGGTAAAGAATAGAAATACAAAACAATAGTAGGTTGAAAGTGAGACAATATTTAATTCAACATGCCTATATTTAATTTCCACTGATACACAGTTTGATACAATAACATGGTGGAAAGAAAGAGATAATGAGATATAATTTTTACAAGGTGCGTCATGACCTACAATATAATAAGTTGCCAGTATGTCAATGTGCGTTTATCTGCAGTATAATAACATTTCCAGTGCTTTCATAGTTAATTCCTGGTTAAAATACCTCACAGACTGCAAACAGTTATGTACAATGTTATAAACATGTCATGGAAGTTTTTGTTATGTTTTAACAATGATTCTTTTTGTGAATGCAAGACCAACATACACACACATTGAAACATTATTGTTCTAGCTTCTTTAATATAAGCATATTCTAAACATTTGCATTTTTGGCAGATTGGTATTTTTGCTCTTGCCAACATAGCATTTACCTGTTGAGATTCAGTGGTAAGGGATAAATATCAGTCTCTTGGGTCATTAAATGGGCTCTTTTATTTTATGATTGTAGGAACAAAAGCTTTTGTCAGATTGCGGAATATTGTTGCAAATCAATATTTATTTACAAAAAGATATTTCAATTTATCTAATTACTGTACACTTACAGGGTTATTCAATTAAAGTTCTTATTGTTTAAAATGGTGCTTAATTTGCCCCAACCAATCAGATGTTAGCTTTCAAATGTTAAATAAAACATTAGCACCAAAATTAGCACCATTTTAAATAAGAACTTTTATTGAATCTCTCTGTTAATGTTTCTGAAATACTTTTCCCATTTATACTAGATTGCATTCATTTCGGATCTGCTATACAAATATAAGAAAATGGAGTCTGTTGGTATTCAGGAGCAGCGAACAGAATATTCTTGTAAAAATGTATGCACGTGATAGTTAGCGAAAATTGCTCTTTGAATAAAACAAAAGTAAATTAGTATCAAAACTGTGTCACGTGGAAACATTTCTTAAGAAGTGGCAGTACAAATACCATGCTCATTCAACATTAATCTTTAAATATCGAAATTGCTGTAATATTTGTTTTGATAGTAACTGGAAATTTGATTTGGAAAGGTACAAATCTACATGAAGATTTTCAATTCTTTTCTTTTAGTTTAAAGGGACTCGATAACAAACAAATGCTGCTTCCTGACTTATAACCTAGAAAATGCAGATTAAAACCATGCATCACTTTTACGTGATTTATTTAAAAACACATAATTGTCAAGCTCCTCATTCTAAAGCACGTGGTGTCTGTCCCCTGGCCAATTGGACATCCCAAGTATGCTCCGTATGCTACTGGAAGAGAGAACAAGAGCAACTCTCAAGTCAGCTAATCTGTATCCCGGTGTTTTGGAGTGGGGAATAAAACCTCATACACACATACGAACGGCCCCCAACTGCAAGGCACCCGGGCAACAAACAGCTGCTTCAGTCGCTAATTGCCCGTGTATCTGTTCGGTCATCAAATTATCAGACTACGCCCAAACGAACGCATGCACACGGGCAATTATTGGCCGTTCGTCACGTGTGTGCATGCACTCGGGAGACATTCCTTGGTGGTAAGATCCTGTGTGTTTATGAAGCTTTAGAAGGTGTTTGTGTAATCTCTTCACTTAAGTAAAAACATCAAAGTCAAGTGAGGCTTCATTATGATCAGAAGTTTCTGACTACAGTATAAGGCTGGGTACACACAATTAGATTTTGCGGCCCAACCGGACGATATTTCCATCGGCCTGAAAAATCTGTGGTGTTTTAGGATCCGTCAGGATGATCGGTTACTGTGAACTGTCGGCCATGGCAAATTTCACTGTGACTGACAGTGATAAGCTTAGCTGATCGCTCGCTAGTGGCGAACTAAAAAGATCCCTCCGTGTGTACCCAGCCAGTTAAAGATTTGAATCAGATTGGTAGCACCAAAAAAGGGGATTTGAGCCATATTCTGAATACATATAATGTGTGATTCACACTGAGATGCACTTGCTCTGGGCAAATCTCCCTTACCAGATTTACCAGAGGCTGCGCCGCTTATGTTAAATATGGTTTTGTTAAATAACAGCTGGTGTTAAATATGTGCGCACAGCATCTGGTAAATAGGCTTGCGGCGGCTGCGCAAGTGTCTTTTCTTATACTCGAAACTAGGATTTAAAGTCCCGCTAACAGATGGTAAATCAGTAAGCGTGACTTTAACCCCTTAAAAGAGCTATGCGGCGCACACACAACGCTTACCACTTTTATCTTCTGTAATTCCCTGATATAAGCATGCGCCACTATGAGCCTGCTTATTCTAAGGGAGGGTGCAGAGCTTCATTAATATGCACAACCGAGTGAACATGCTCCTAGGTTTATTAATGAGCACAGCATGGGAAGCTGCATCACAACCCTGACAGACTTGCATTGGATAGCTCATTTATACCTGCTGTTCAAAAAATAAAGCCCTTAAGTACAGCACCATATGTAAGAATAGATTAGAGTTAATATAATATCATTTCTAGGTCACAAATTAGATGTAATTATAATCTTGAGTGTTTTTGGTCAACATTAATGCTAGTCTTCTGAAATTCTATATTACTGTAAAAATCTTTATTAATAGATTTACTGTATTCTTACTGCACATGTCCATAAAAAATAAGTGGGAGCCAACACTGCTGCTACTATGGTTGAATTGCAGCATTATGTTCTTGTTACTTTCAAGTCAACAGTGTTTGCTTGCACCACTGCTCTAGTGTTCGATTACTATGATACAACATTGTCGGTTGTAAACACAATGTGGGTTGTTTGTTGCTGGAAGTTCTCAGAATGAATCTGAATATAGAGTGTCATTAGAGATATAATAAGAAAACACTCACTAGGAAGCTACCACTGATTTTCTGGAAGTCTGCATGTATTGTCCATACAACAAGCCAGTGACTGCCTGTTGGTTCATTTACCAACTCCCAGAATACAGTAGCATATGATTTGCAGTATGAAAGTACATATTTCAATGAACCCAACATCCCAGCCCTTAATGATAGAACATAGCACCACAAAACACAGAAATTAGCACCACTCCAACTTTGATTCATCACTAGAAATTTAGCTGGATTGTCGTGCGTTCTCCTACAAAACCTTATATTTTATAAGGCAGCACAATATGCAATGAAAATACATATTTGATTATTTATATACAGCTTTAACAGTCATGTCATGTAACAATACCTTAACTTGATTGTATAGAGAACAAGAAGATCAATGCTGGCATTAGCATGTACATTCAACTTTTTTTTTTTTACTGCATTCTTGTTTAGCACCATCTCATTTAATTAAATGATTAAAAAGTACTCTGTACATTTTCTTATTTAAATAGTTAGAATATGAATTAGAATACAACACAATAATCCGTTATGTTGGCAACAAACCTAACTCTCTGTGCTTTTTTTTGAAGTCTTTAGACATGTTAGGAATGAAAGATGCTACAATTTTGTAATAAAATTGATGGTCAGTAAACAGTAAAGGGTCTTTGGGCATTACAGATATACATTGTCATGTTTACAAAATATATATATAATTTGCCTTTAAAAAATGCAGGTTTAAGAACATGAATTATTGATTTGTATGTATGTCATACAAACAACATCTGGTTCTACCAAAACTAGATTTAATAGCTGTATAGACATCTGCAGAAAGTCCCACACAAAATGTGGCTGCATGCAGGTGACTCATACAAAAAAAATCTGAAATATCCAAAATATGAAGATTTTATCACCAGTACATGCCCCCTATAGACTGACCAGTGCTGTGTTGTGCTCTGGCTGTAGGCATTGAAAACTGGTCATAGTTGACATATAAGAAGACCGTTTTGCAGATATAAACTTATATTAGACAAAATGCTATTATAGAACGTGAAATTAAACTAATTTAAACTAATTTAAAATCAAAGAGTAATATTTTGCTATTATATTGTATATATAACTATACCTATATTGTCAGTTGCCATGAATTCTGTGAGATGTAGATAAACAATGGCTGTAGAATCACAGTTTAAAATAAATATTGCTGTACTGAGCAAAAGTGCTTTGTACATCTGATGCTGCTATCATCCATCTACAATATAATGCCAGCTCTGATATTCCAAATCAACATTCTGACAAACACCATATAAAATCAAACCTGCATTTTAAAGATTTACAAAAGTGGTAATAAAAACTGTCTGAAAAAGAGTCCACTGTATTTGTAAACTAGTGGCAAAGTAGGTAATCTTCTTCTGAAAGCACTATTGCCAATTTTAAGATTATATATATGGAACATTGGTGATTGAATCATTATCCTAATAAATGTGCTGCTCTGTAGCACTTACATATAAATCATATTTAATATATGTTTTTCAGTAGCTAAATGTGCCTCTTGCTCTAGTAAATTTCATAAAACCTCCAATAGACCTACATTGCTTTACTGTGCACAACAAAGCTGTAAGATAGAAATCTATACATCATTTAAAACTGTTGATCAATTTATTTTCTTAAAGATATGTTGCACACTTTCTGTACAATAAATAGACTATGTAATATGTACATTTAATTGCACACATTCAAAATAGAATTGAAAGCCCAAAGAATCCAACGTGATCATACACAAAGGCTGGAAACTGCTGTACCCTTTTGGTGCCTTTGGTATTTGACATTTACCATTGTTACAGGGTTTTCCTATGTACCCCGTAAAGGAGAGCACCATTGAGACACAGCCCATTGCACATTTTCCCCCAAACATTGCTGGTTGCCTACAGAAATCCTGTACATTTTTATTCTCCAAGGACACTTGATGATAATGTCCAGTGTGCACAGATTACTGAGCTCAGAAGCTTTCCTCAGGTTCCAGAAACATTCCTTGTAACCGCTTACGATTCATGTAACACAGGAACATCTTCCATCAGGCACCATTGGCTTCAATCATTTCTTCTCACTGAGCACTCCATATGCTTCAACCTGTAAGTGAAGGGGGCAAAAGGGCTTAATAAAATAATTAGATAGTAAGCTTAAATGAAAGAGTTAAGAGTTATTTTATTCAGGAAACCTTAGAATGCCAGGTAGCTTAAATATGTTATTACATGTTGTTGTAATATATTACATTATATTGCAATATATTTTATTATATATGTGACTAGCATGTTCAACAGAGCACACACAAGCTGTGTGGCTGCAGTTTAGCTATTATGAAAAAAGTATTGTTGTGGTTTAGGAGGCACTAAGATTGGGAGGTGGCTTGCACGCAATGGATGACAAGAGTGCATGGTATGTCTAGAGATTTCTGTAACATGAGATTACCTTTTGCCTTTGGGAGAGGTTCTGTTTATTTTTCAGTCCCAATGGGACAAATGAGATACCAAAGTGTGTAAAACTGATATGTATACATTTTGTTGCATAAATAAAAACAGTGAAGGGGTCAAACATAAGTATCTTGTTTTTTGTATGTCTGCACACCGTGTCCTTTAAAGTAATAGATAAAATAATAAAAAGAATATTATTAAAATATATCCAATATCAGTTATATTTTGTACCCTGATTTCCTGTTAATTTGGTAATTTCTGGCTCCTGGTCAATTGATTGAATAATAGAAGGTAAGGCATAGGTAATTTACCTCCCATTCTTCAATCAATGGATTAAAGGAATAGTTCATTTTTTCAGTGAACTATTCCTTTAAAGTGCCAATTTTTTAAAAATTTTTGCTGAAAACCTATTCTAAAGTTAAAACATACTGCTAACTCCTACGCTAAAAACATTATATTACATGTGTGTTCTAAGGAATAACAGTGCTCTTTGTTACCAATATTGCAAAACATGTCAAGTGCTGAAATAAAAACTATACAGTGGACAACTGCTCTTTCTGGACTGCTAAAAAACAGCACATATCCCACACTGTAACCAGATATTAAAAGCTTAATATATGTCAGTTAATGTTTTGACATGTTTAATATAGAGTAGCTTAGTGTATCAAGTTTACTTTAATCTTCTTGGTTTCTGTTGTACAGAATTGAGATTGAGATGGGATTGCTTTATTTTCTTACTCTCTACTATTTATCTGTATTGCCTTCTTTTTAAGTAGCCTACTTCACAGCATCATGTTAATAATAAATATATTTTATGAGAAGGCAGTAAATGGCATCGACCTGAAACAAAGAATACAAAAACACTGCAGGTTGCAACATTTTATTGTTCCGTTTTAAACGGGGGAAAGGTGGCCATATTGTAGCACAGAGTTTTTGCTGTTGTAAATGGAACAGGAATTACCATAAATGTTTGAAAATATCTGCAAATGGCAAAAATGTAAACGTTAATCTACGTGTTTAAATGGTAGTTATCCTTTTATTAAGAAAAAACTACTTTAAATCTGGAATTCAGAAATTAGTGTCAATTTTTTTGATTAATGGAATTCTATGAAACTAGCAGCCTAGTGTGAAAAATTAGAAATCAAATAGACTTTCTTTTGCCTTATTTGCCTATAATTGTTTAAGATTAATCTTCCACTTTATTACTGCCAATGGATATGATCCCATGATTGCTAAGACTATTTTCATATTTATATAAATGTGCTACTTAGTCTAAACTATTCACCAAATGTACCAGCAAAGTAATTGGAGAACATGACATACCCGGAAATGGGTTCCTGGGCTGGTACGGTAGATATTCAGCATTTTAAAGGGTTATTTAACTTTGCAGATCTAATTCTATAGAATGTACATGACCACTACCTAAAAGTAAATCTAGCAATACACATAACAATAACTAGCTTTGTGTGATAACCTGCATATGTCCTTTATTAAATGACTAAAACCAGTGATGATTTAGTCATCTGGAATTGGTCCTGTTTGAAAATGAAATGAAACCAAATCTGAGCACGCAGTTTAAATCTGCTCTCACTAACAGGAAGCTTTGGTACTAAACTGTATTAAATGGATACAAATACTAACTCAGACTGCTTTCACTCTACCGTAATTATCAATTTTTTTCAAATTTTTTTTTTGGGGGGGGGAGAAAAATGTAAATTAAGTTTTTACTGACCAATAGTGTGTTGTAATATATATATATAGATAACAGAACAGTTAGAGAAATACAATACTAAAATAAATGTATCATATTAGTAACCCAATATTCCACATTAAAAAACATATACAAAAATATAATCAATACTATCCGCTTTGGCCAGCCTGCCTAATCCTTAAAATTATATGTTCATATAATAAATGGTTCTATTAAACGAACATATAATTTTAATGATTAGTCTGGCCGGCCAAAGAGGATAGTATTGATTATATATGTTTGTATATGTTTTTAATGTGGAATATTGGGTTTTTAATATAATACATTTATTTTAGTATTTTACTGTTCTGTTATCTAGTTTTATTTTTTATAAAAGTTGGTTCCCCTTAGGGAACAAAGGTGACCTGAACTTGGCGACTTTATATTTGTATTTTTGTAATATATCACAGAGTTCTAAAATGACTTGGACTTCAATAGCCCTCTGGAGCAAGATTTCTTAACACTGTAATGACCCAGAGGCCACACAATTGTACGAGTCCTATGACAGAAAATATGTTATTGGTATATAAGCATCTATTTATTACTGGGACTTCAGTGTTTATTCACATTGACTGCATTCAAAGTGTGTCTAAATACATAAAATGAATGTTGGAATTAATTTCCAAACAAGGAAGTGTACTAGTGGGTGGTTGCAACTATTACAGTTTTGACTCTCTATAACTTTGAATCTCTTCCATGCACTGATCTTTAAAGAACAGATCTTAATCTGAGCAAAACTGTTTATGTAGCAGCATATTAATGTATTTCCTGTGTATTTTTATCAGTATCTAATGGGCGTGTGGTATGAAAATTTAAACCAAGCCATACATAAAATCTGAACCTTCGTTTTGTGGGTGGTGGCAGGTGACATACAAAAGGTATACATTATCTGCAGGTAGATGGCTTGAAAATTGTTAGTCCATGTTTTATATGCCTTGTTCCATGTTCCAATGGTTTCAAAAAATAATGAGCAGCTGCACACACATAACAGTACAGGTGGGTTAAATCACCTCTGTGTAAATTACAAAGAGGTAAAAAAAATAAAAACTGCCTTAGAGAGTATAAATTGTCCTGTTAATACAACCCAAGAGAGTTTATCATAAGGCCGCACTATACAGTCGAATTACAGTGCAGAATACCATTCCCTTTTGAGTTTTAAATTGTATATATTCCTAGAAGAATCAACCCTGTCGGGACTTTTTGTGCCCAGAATACTTTCTGTGTGGTCTGTTGAGATAGCTTTGTTTATAAGCAGGTATTAGAGTGAGAAAAATAACCTGAGCTGATAAAAATAGAAGACTGTGCAAAGCAATGTTTTACTGTCAATAACTGTACTACAGTGTTACCATGCACTGCAATGAAGTGCGGATTTATACGCATTTTGGTGGACAAAAATTTAACGTTCCATATTAATGTTAGCTTTGGACAGGACAGAGAGAATTGTTAGCCAGTCCTTGGCCAGATAATATGTGTTAACAAATTATACAATTTCTTTATGTTTTCATAGTATTTTTGTCTAACCTGCAACCCACCAGTTGTTAATTGGCACAGTAGTTTAGTGCTGGGGGTTGTAATTTTAACTTGAGGACTACAGGCCGGACGTATCAACATAGATCTTTTTATTCTTTTTAGTTTCATATATTTAAAGCCCCAGCTGCCTGCATTACCCTGCACAACCTGTTCCAAGAAATAATGCTGTAAAAGCTTCTGTAATTACATGAAACCTCGACTGATCATAAGGCAGAAAGTAATGAAGTTGTCACCATAAAATACCCAATAAAATTTGACTATGAATCTGCCACAAGCCATGGTGAAATTTAACGAAGTGTGTAGTTTTTTTTCTTTTTAATTGCGTAATGAGATAATGCTGCAGCAATTAGTTATGACATCATGAGTTACATTGTTAAAGAACTCTTTACTTCTTAATCTGGGTTCATTGGTACAGGACTTTTATCTAATGAACCAGCAAGATTTTTTGGTTATTGATTGACAGAGAATTTCTGATTAGTGTTTATTTGCTTATTTTTAATTATGGTATATTTCTACAACTTTTCCCTATCTTAATTCTAGTGTTATACATTTTGTGGCAGATCTACAAGAGACATCCTGAACAAATGGGGTACAGGTTATTGGGCTTTCAGCATTTCATTATGTATCTCTCCTATAGGTTTTACCGTATATGCAATTTATAAATGTCTTTTTTATTTATAACAGGGGTGTCCAACCTGCAGCCTCCATATGTATGAAAACTACAACTCCCAGCATACTTCAATTGCAGAAGAAACCAAGGGATGCTGGGAGTTGTAGTTTTCAAACATCTGGGAGGGCGCAGGTGGTTTATAAGGTAAACAATTAGTAATTAATACTAAGGTTAATATATATATGTATATATATATATATATATATATATATATGTTAACATGGTTGAGCAGTTTAAAACTGGTATAAATATAATTATTTTAAAGGACATACACAAGGGAATGCATCATTGTAATTTATTATTAAAAAGAGAATAAAAAGAATTAGATTATAAAAATAGATAATTAAAATAGTTTGAATCTTCTGGTATATTTCTATTCAACTACTGTGCCCCTCTACATAACTGCAGGTACTTTCATCCCTATTCACATAACCAGTAAATAGGTGACATGTCCTGACCAGTTCCTTTGTTTACAATTTCCCTGTCTGTAATACACTGACTATAGGGAGACTGGAGAACACTGCAGGAAACACCAGTTGGCTTTGTTATGTTTTTTTTCTAGCAGGTGCAAACCTCTGCCTTCTAGGTGCCTGTTAGAATCCACTGATCTAAATACCCTCCATATTTTAGGGATTGATCTTTGACTCCTTAGCACATTCAATAATGTATACAAAAACACACTTACACATAAATATGCACAAATACACACAAACACATACTCTTCATCACATATACATTTACTATCCAATTCTGTTTTACATTTTATGGTTATACCTTCAAGTTGTCAACTTTAATTAGTTTATAATATGTTTGTTAATAAAATGCTTGTGCACGGGAACTGATTGTTGAGCACAATTGCAAATATCACACACACACATTTTGTAGCACCAACTGATGTCTATTCATCTACAGCATAATATGACATGGCAACCTAACAACCTGTAAACAACCCTTGCCCAGTGTCTAGCTTTGCCTGCCATACTCTCTACACAGACAATCCAGCTGTACAGTTACAGGACACAGGCTACCTTCCCCACTGTACACTTACAGGACACAGCCTACCTTCCCCACTGTACACTTCCAGGACATAGCCTACCTTCCCCACTGTACACTTACAGAACACAGCCTACCTTCCCCACTGTACACTTACAGGACATAGCCTCTTCCCCACTGAACAGTTACAGAACACTGCCTACCTCCCCTACTGGGAAGTTACAGGACACAGCCTACCTTCCCCAAATGTACAGTTACAGGTCACAGCCTTCCTTCCCCACTCTACAGTTACAGGTTACAGCCTACCTTCCCCATTGTAAAGTTACAGGTTACAGCCTACCTTCCCCAATGTACAGTTACAGGACACAGCCTAACTTCCCCAATGTACAGTTACAGGACACAGCCTACCTTCCCCACTGTACAGTTACAGGACACAGCCTACCTTCCCCACTGTACAGTTACAGGACACAGCCTAACTTCCCCACTGTACAGTTACAGGACACAGCCTACCTTCCCCACTGCACACTTACAGGACACTGCCTACCTACCCCATTGTACAGTTACAGGACACTGCCTACCTACCCCACTGTACAGTTACGGGACACTGCCTACCTACCCCACTGTACAGTTACGGGACACTGCCTACCTACCCCACTGTACAGTTAAGGGACACTTCCTACCTTTCCCACTGTACAGTTACGGGACACTGCCTACCTTCCCCAGCACACTTACATTCTCTGCCTTACCTGTTGCTGGTGCTGAAACGGACAGCTCCACGTTGCCCCGAGCCTTACAGGTTCCTTCTGCCCTGTATGAGAAGCACCAGCGCCGCTAGGTGGGTTACAGTATAAAGGAGGTAGAAGCAGGTACACAGCCGCCTCCTGCCCACCGTTGTTTTCCTTCCAACAGTCAATCTGTGAAGCTCATCGCCGACCATCCTGAGTCTGGCTGCTGTGAGCTGGACACGGGAGCACAGTTCCCCCGGCCGTTCCCGCTGGCACACACACACTTCTGGCAGGTTAGCGTGGAAAGGCAGCGGGCACATGGCTTGTCCTGTCTTCTCCAGCTGAGATGAAAGCATCGGGTACCGATAGGAACGTGTGTTGATGTTATTGTGCTAACAGCTCCATTATTAATTCAACTGTCACATGGTGGATGTTAGGGGGAGGTGAAGACATAGGGACGGGGAGGGGAATAGAGAACAGTTTACATCATCTTCCCCCAATGGAACGGAAAGATGAGGGACAGGAGGTAAGTTTAACCCCCGGTTGTCTCCCCAGCAGCATGTGTTCCAGTGGAACGTGATGTGTTGTTTAAAAAAAACTGCCTAGCAACAGGAAGCTGTCGGCCATTCACAGGGCTGTGGATACAGCTCAGCAACATAAAGAAGCTTCTCCCTGTGAGTGGGAACAATACCCTGGGATCACGTGCACAGAGAACTGCTATGGAACATCCAGTGATACCAGGAAGAAGGAAGGTTCAGCACTGATCACACCTGACATTGCACACTAATGGTCCCTGTTATCTCACATTAAAGTAATACATGTACACTCTATTATAAAACAGCACCATGTGGGATGTGAGACTGATAACACGGCTAAGGCACCATTTATATCAGTGATGTCCAACCGTGGTACTTCAGATGTTATCAAACTACATCTCTCAGCATTCAACCAAGCCGTACTCGGAGTTGTATTTTCTAAACATCTAACGACTCTACCCGTTTATATCACAAGGATATTCATGGCCTAAAACATACATTCCACGTTTAACTGCAACAGTAAAAATTCAATAGTGCTCCCTTTCTGGAAGAAAAAAGGGATAGTGTGATAAAACATTTTTTTAAAGGAATAATTCACTCACGGCCACACTGAAATCTTTGAACGCTTCTCTGTTTATGTGCAATAATGCGCACTAAGGGCTAGGCCACACTGAAACGCAAATGCAATCGCAATCGCATGCGATTTCATGTGCGATTTTGTTGCGTTTGCGCTTGCGATTTCTTCAATAAGTATAGGAAATCGCATGCGATTGCGATTAAAAATGCAGAACGCAATCGCAATCGCACCGAAAAACGCGATTTTTTTTTGCGTTGCCGCGTTTTCAATTATTTTTTAAAAACGCAAGCGCAAACGCAAAAAAAACGCAGCAGTGTGGCCTAGCCCTTAAGCTGTACAGAACAGGGAAGTGGTCGGATATTTCAGTGTTGTCACAGTGGATTGTGTAAAAAAAAGTTACGTTTCTTATTACCTTCGTTCCCAGACCCTGCAATATTGATTTAAAAACGGAAGGTAAGGCATAGCTACTTAACCACCTGGGCTTCAATCAATACATTAAAGGAATAGTTCCCTTTAAGAGTGAACTATTCCTTTAAATCACAAGAACTTATATTCTGCATAACAGCATTGTCTGAAGAAGAAGTTTAAATTTACATGGGACATAGATTATGCCTACTGATCATTGCTTCTCTGGCGTCTATAAGGTCTCAGAACAGCCAGGCTCTGGAGACAAGATCACTAATTTACATTTATTATGCTAAAGAATAGTGCATGTAGCCTCATAAATAAATAACATCGATGAACTGACTTATAGAGAATGCACTTTCACTCAGCAGGAGAGTTAGCAATGCTCCCCTACTGGTAGAAAATCCAATAGTCAATGCGGTAGGAAATTATTTACATTTTAGAAGAAACGTTCACCATAGCGAGACCACAAATTAAATTCACGTTTTTTGCAGTCAATGTACAGTATGCATTTTATTTCTAATATAGCGCTACATTTTCTGCAGATAATTACAATTATTAAAGGGCAACTGTGGTTAAGGTTAAATAAAAGGTAAAAGGCAAAGCGGATAGCAGGGCAAGATCGGAGACACCTCACCAACCTGGACCGAACAGGAAATATAGTAGAAAAAAAATAGAAGGTAGAGGCAATCTCATATAGACATTTATTAAATTACACAACGTTTCGGGGTAGTCCCCTTCCTCAGATGCAAAAATCACAGTAAATACAGACTTTTTTTTAACCACATTATGGACACAAGTACACAAGTATTTGGAAGCATTACTGAGTGCACCATGATTGCATTTTAAATCCAACCCCTAAAGGGTGGGCCTAGCCTGCAGTCTTTCCTTTAAATTGAGCACTGGATCACATCTCTAGCTGGAGCCTGTACAAAATTATATTTCAACTAGCTGTGGTACCCGGCATTGCCCATGTACACATGTGGGTATAGTATTTGTTATGTGCAGGTGTGTGTTTGGCTTAGATGGAAGAGACAAGGAAAAAGAAGTGCACAGTTGGTAATGTACATCATATATTTAAAAGTTGAAGAGGGGACATTGCTTGAGGGACATATAACACATATGTTTATAGCAAAACATTATATACGTTATAAGTTTTTCCACTTGGAATGTTAATATACAAATGTTTTGGTGAACCTACTCGTGAACATGCTACGTATAATTGGCCTTGGGGAAAACATGTTGATTGCAACTGAATACCGCAGCACTTGAGTGACTGGTGGGCATAACACTGTTCTTGTCGCTGAAGCGTGTGACGTGCGGGCTCATTGTCTGCGTTGTTAAAGCCGGGCTTCATTCTGTTATGCTGTAATTGCTTAAGGACCACTTTATATTGACTATTAGATCCCAATCAATGAAGTTACTTTCTGATCTGAATCTGGTCCGTCTTTGTTCTTTCAGTTGTAACTGTCTGTGAAGTGTGTGACATGTGGGCAGTGTGTGTCTGGTGCTTAAGTCTAGGTAATGCAGATAATTCCCATGTAGTGACCCTCCAACCGTCCCGGTTTGAGTAGGTGAATAGGGGCATGTCTGCGATAATGCGGTGGGCAGGGGCACGGCATTCTATGGTGTGGAACAGTCTGGGTGCGTGTCCATGATGTTGTAGTGTCCAGGAGGCGTGGACATGACATTTGATGTCATGGTTGCAATGTTTGGGGACATGTCCACACTGTTTGAAAGTGTGGGCATGATGTTCTGGGGCATGGGTGTCAAGTTTGAGGGTGTGCCTGTGATGTTTGGGGGCATGCAGGACCGGATTATGCACAAGGCATCAAGGCACGTGCCTAGGGCCCTGATGCCAGGGGTGCCCCGGTCCAGCTGGTTTACAATTCAGCTCTGCCTTTGCTGGAAAAGAAAATGTATAGTCGAACTGCGGGCCCAGAACACATTTACTTTACCTTTAAATGCGCAGGGATCTGGCCCAGACTTCCAATTCAGACATTGACACCACTGAAAAAGTTCCACTCAGAAAACTTTATGTGACTGCCGAGGATGGTTTTACACTTGGCCCAGAGCCACTGGACCATGGAGATAGAGTGGAACTAAGTGCTGCCTGAGTCCCTTAGGTAAGGGACATCGGGAATTCAGGAGGTTCAGTGAGCGAGAGTTTTAAACCCTTGCTTCTGTTCTGTGTGTAGCTACGATCTGACAGCTGAAGGTAACCGGAGCACAGACATAGTAAAATTCGGGGGAGGAAGCAGCAGCAGAGATCACAGGAGGTCTAGCAATGTGAAGGTATGCAGGGAAAGGGTTAGGGTCTGGAGAAAAAAATCAAACTATGAGTAATATGAAGTGGGGGGGGGGGGTGTTAGATGAACAGCCCAGTTATTTGTAATAATAAGTGGAGGAAACAGAGCAGGTAGAAAGGAGAGTAAAAACTGAATGGTGGGATTTTGGGGGTAGAAATCAATATAACAAACTGGCCATTCACCTTGTATTTTGATTACACAATCTTATCACAGAGTATACGTATGATGGGCCACTTTCCTAGACAGGCTATGACAGTGTATTTGTTAAAAATGTGTAAACATCGTACAATCGGATTGTAACTGTGGCCATACACTCAAACGATAATAGGTAAATCCCATTGGAGAACAATGGGATTTACGCAATTATCATCAATGTTTAGGGGCTGTTCCCAACCAATCGTAGTGACAATGAACGACCATTGTCGGCATTACGGTTGGTCAGGTACCGCTAGGCCCTCTGTTTTTTGTTCCATCTTGATGTGCTGTCAAATGGCTTGTAATGCCAATCTAGACCCACCTCCCCAATACTTCCATTATTTGTCCATTGGCCAGATTAATGGTGAATCTAGACTGGCATTTCGAGCCTTTGATAGTAGGTATGACACATCTAGATGGAACCCAAAACCAAGGACCTAGTTGTTTAGGTCCTCACCCTGGGTACTATCAGAGGAGGAAGATGGTTTAGGGGTTTACCCCACTATATTTCTCCTTTAAGGATGGAGGAATTCATGGGGATATGAACTTTTTTTAACTGTTTTTTGAATGTTACAATATATATAGTGTTTTAATTCACTTATACTGCACATATTGGTTGAGTTCTTAGAGATATTGGGCAGATAGGTTGTGTGTTTTTGTAAGTGTGTGTATGCATAAGTGTGCATGTGTAGCAGTATGTGTGTTGGAATGCTGTTGGTGCCTCTGGTTATCAGAATGCCAAACAGTCGAACACTGCGCTGAACTATATTTTGGGGTTTTTTTGTGGGTCAGAGGCCCATCAAAAATTTGATATGGGACCTTTTACTTCTAGCTATGCCCCTGCTAGTGTCTCTCACTCATCCTCAACTCCCGTCTTCAGGGGAGAGAGAGGAAGAAGGTAAGTTACAAACACTATTTTGGGTACCGCCTGTCTGTGTGAAAACTTATATTTACCAGTCTCTCTTCAATGACACTTATATTATCAATCTCTGTTTGGCACATATATATTACCCTCCATTCTGGATATCTATGTCAACCCTCCAGTTCCCCAGTCACTGTTAAGTCAGCGGCAGCCCTCCAGATCTCCCTGAACAGTGGCTGGTGAACTGGATGGCTTGTTAGTTTTACTTATGGAATTCTTAAATTATAGTGCAGAGTCAGTTTGCTGTACCATGGCATTGAATTCCCATGTAATAGAAAGTTTGCCCCCCCCCCCAAATCTGACTAATGTCTAGGGCCCCATTTGGTCTTAATCCAGCTCTGGGGCATGGTCATGTTTGTGGCCATGGGCGTGATTGGAGGGAACTGTGATGTTTGGAGGCGTGGCTGTAATGTATGGGGTGGGCCCTAATGGTTTTTTTTGGAGGGGTGACCACAATATCTGGGGGCATGGTCACAACATTTGGGGGCATAGTTTGAGATGTTTGGATGCATGGCGGTTATCTTTGCGGATGGGGTATGATCGTGACTGGGATGTTTGGGGACGTGACTGTGACAACAATATCAGTGGGAGTGGTCACACCATTTTGGGACGTGGTTGCGATTTTTAGGGCATGGCACTTTTCTTTGAGAGCGAGGCTTTGACGGTTGGGGTATGGTCGTGACTGCGATGTTTGGGAGCGTGGGCATGGCCATAAAATTTTGATGTGTGCCCATGATGTTTGGTGACGTGGCCGTATCTTTGGGGGCGTGATCATGATATCTTGGGTCGGTTTTCATTGCTACAGAACATTCCAGGAGTCTCTGCTTTAAATTTCTTAGCATGACAATAACCACAAATGTGGTTCATATCACCAATAGCAAATTGTAACATTTTACAGACCTGTCTGTTCTCCTTCCCTCTGTTGTATAAGCCAGGTGTGACACTGTTGTTCTGTGGCTACAGCTCTCTTAAGTTGCTGTAGCGTCTCTGAAGCGTGTGACATGTGGATTCCTTGTCTGTGTTGTTGAAGTTGGGCAGCACCCGGAGCAAGTGACGTGCAGGCTTTTTGTTGTTCAAATTGGACTTCACTGCCCTTTCAGAGAGCAGACGCCATGTGAGGTGAGCACATAAATACATATGCACAAGATTTCTACTTTATATAGTGGAAGAATGTTCAAATTTCCTGCTTCCAGTAGATTAAGTGACTTAATTCTAGGGAAAATGGAAGTACCCGAACAGAAATTAAAAAAAGACAGTTGAGAAGAGGGGCATATTAAAGGGCAAGTCCAGCCCTAAGTTTAAAGTAACTTTTAAAATGATTATTACCCCCCAAATATTATCCTCCAATTTCGCAAGTTTCCTAAAGATCAAAGATGCCCCAGAGCTTACTTACCTGACCTAGTCCCTCAGGAGTACCACTCCTGTTTTATAGGAGGTAATGCATCCCCTACTGTCAATTAAAAGGATATTAGAGGGCGCTGAGAAGTTCTGTGTCCATATTAAGGTACAAGTACAAGTTGTGTAGCATTCCATGACACTAAAATTTAATTTATTTGATTATTTGTACTGTGTCCTTGTTTTCCTGCATTTAACATTTATCCACTGCCTTTTTTTTTTTACGTTTTCTTTGCATAGTAATAATACAACCTATATATAAGGAGAAATTCTCTTTTTAGCATTATTATAAAATCCACATTTGTAGAAAAATTAATCCGGCTGGAGCACGAATTCCCTTTTTTTCTGTTGACAGTCGATTCTGGATGTTCCCGGGACCACACTAATTTGGATAGAGTTGTGTCTTTTCCTGCGTTAGGACCAGGTAAAGAGGTGAAATGCCTGCTTAATACATATGTCCCGGCTTCCCTACACAGCAATCACAGCAAAACGTTTTTTCTTTATGAAATTGTCTTAACAATATTGGCTAGCCATAATACCTGTGACACTTGCCCATCCGTGTTTATATTCTTACAGTGCACTTGATATGTAGTTGTTATCAACAGCCCTGAGATACACACATGGCTTATTGGCTGTTAGACCAGAGAAACATACCGGCTTTTGGACGCTGTGGTCCTGCAAGGATTCTTTTGGTAATTTTTGGGGAAAGGCTTGACGGGGTCGGACTTAACTAGATTGCAGTCGGGGACACCTGACTGGCTTTTTGATGAATTTGATTATTGATTACTTCACATAAAAGCACTTGCACTTTAGTTTTTAGCTTCTTTGATATTATTTAATTAAAACTCACTTTAGATGTGAATCGAGCCAAGCATGTTTTCTATTGAAGACGGATACAAATGTGCCTGTTTTAAAGGGGTATTTGTTCATCTAGGGTCCCTTCCTTAGTTTTATCCCACATGGTTTTGTTCTCCCTTTAGGCACCGCTGTATGCAGCTTTCCATGTCTCATCAATCAAAGGTTTGTGCGCACTTATACCAGATTTTGTAGCAAATATATGATGCCTACAGTATATGCCAATCTCACACAGACTGTTAAACATCTGTGTGCCGTGATGTGCCCATGTGTTTGTCTGCATCGGTGGCCTGAATTTTTTAAAGCGGACTGGCCCGGGAGGCATTTGCCCCTAAGGCTTCTGGGCCATCCTCCCCTGATTTAAAGGGTAAGTGTCGTCTCCATACAAGTGCCATACAAGTCACTGTTTCACAGCTCTTTCATATCTTTTAAACAAGCCTAGGATGATGTCTTTAGCTTCTCTCAAAGTTATAGGATTGTAGATTTAAAGCTCTCAGTCTGTCTCTGTGGCAGTCACATGATGTTCTGTGTAAGAAGCCCCACCCCCAACAAAATATCTTTTCTGAAGATTTTTACATACTTCTCTATCCTTACCTTACAGAAAGAAAATGTTTTCTTTTCAGACTTGTAGCTATCTTTAAAAAAAGGATTTAGAAATTTGGGGGTGGGGCTTATTATGCAGCTGACAATGCTCTGTCCCAGCAGTGGGCATGCTCCAACCTTAAACTTGTAGACAGACCCCAAAATTCTTGTGATGTAACAGATCACAGTTCTAGCAAGAAAAAACACCCTTTATACTGCTGTAACTTTGTATAGACGAAAGAAGCATGATCCTGGAGTCATTTTAAAGGTAGGAATGTGCCCTTTTTACTAAAGGCCATTTGTACGGAGACCACAGTTCCCCTTTAACAAGGAGATTCAATAAAAGTTCTTATCGTTTAAAATGGTGCTAGCTTTGCCCCAACCAATCAGATCTTATTTAACATTTGAAAGCTAACATCTGAATGGTTGGGGCAAAATTAGCACCATTTTTAACAATAAGAACTTTTATTGAATAACCCTGTAATTGTCTTAAGCAATGTCCATATTCTGCTCTTTCTCCTATAAGTTTGTTTTGTTTAATGTTATTGAGTCAGACAAGTAGAACGGAAGCTGACACAGGATTTGTGAAATAGGTTCTGAGCAGACATCCCACCCTGCAGAAACTGATTTCAGGTTTGTACCACCACTGCAGAACCAACAAAATAAATAAATAATACTAGTACTCTCTTGTTACCATGCATAAAGCTAGAATGTGGATGATCCCCAAGCTTATTTCTGAAGTAGGAGAGAGACAGTGTTTTAATCTTTAAATGAGGGTTGCTGTCATTCGCTTTCCTCCAATAAGCTCTGAAACCTGAAATTTTTCAGAGTTATATACCCTTTCTCAAGTGCTACCTAGACAGAAGAATTAGGAGTTCCTGGCACTTTCTTTAGTTCAAGGACTCCTTTGTTTTCCATTTAATGTAGGATTTGAGTGCAGGATTTATATCTCAGGAGCCAAAAAAGCCTGGCGCCCTTAACACCACTCCTCAACACAGGCCAAAACCCTATAACAAGCCCACTTTTATTTATACAGGGGAAAAACACACTGTATTATGCTGAAATTTATGAATTGCAAAAAAATTAATTGTTTAGAATATTAAAATTGATGTGCTGTAAAATAAACTGCCAACAGTGGGGAACAGATTGACAGCCCTCTCTGTAACCCCAGAGAAGTACTTGCTGTGGGAGGGGAGGGAGGATACAAAGTTTTGTGGACCCTGTCCCTGGGATTATAGCAAGAAATATTGAACAACAAAACTGTGTGTGTCCATCTGCAGGAATTCTATCACTCTATAATAAACACATTAAAAAGAGAATGAATATATTAGAGAGGTGTCAATTTGGGGTGCACAGACATGATTCAACTTTGGGTGCACAGACATGATGCTCCACATTTTGTGTATTAGTTAAGAAGCAACTACAGCTACGTACTTTACAGGGCTATACAACTGTGTACATGGAGAAGTTTAAATAGTACAGTATGTCCACCATGAAAATTATCTTGTATTTCAAGTTAGCCTCAAATGATTTTCTTCATTTTATTTGTTTGTTTTAAAGATAGAAAGCTGGCCTATAACATGTTTAAATAGGTTTTTGGGGGTTGGAGACTAGGTACAGCTCATTCAGTTAAACAATTGGAGACATTTGGATAAATGATAAAAGATAAATCCCTTGTATTCCCATTATATACACATTGTAAATATTAGATAAATCCCTTGTATTCCCATTATATACACATTGCGCTATTAGATAAAATCCTTTATTCCTTATATACACATTGTAAATATTAGATAAATCCCTTGTATTCCCATCATATACACATTGCCAATATTAGATAAATCCCTTGTATTCCCATTATATACACATTGCCAATATTAGATAAATCCCTTGTATTCCCATCATATACACATTGCCAATATTAGATAAATCCCTTGTATTCCCATTATATACACATTGCCATATTAGTAAATCCCTTGTATTCCCATCATAATACCATTGCCAATATTAGATAAATCCCTTGTATTCCCTTATATACACAATTGAAATTTAGATAAATCCCTTGTATTCCCATCATATACACATTGCCAATATTAGATAAATCCCTTGTATTCCCATTATATACACATTGCGATATTAGATAAATCCCTTGTATTCCCATTATATACACATTGCGATATTAGTAATATATCCCTTATATTCCTATATATACACATTGCCAATATAGATAAATCCCTTGTATTCCCATTATATACACATTGCGATATTAGATAAATCCCTTGTATTCCCATTATATACACATTGCGATATTAGATACAGTATATCCCTTATATTCCTATTATATACACATTGCCAATATTAGATAAATCCCTTGTATTCCCATCATATACACATTGCGATATTAGATAAATCCCTTATATTCCCATTATATACACATTGTCAATATTAGATAAATCCTTTGTATTCCCATCATATACACATTGCCAATATTAGATAAATCCCTTGTATTCCCATCATATACACATTGCCAATATTAGATAAATCCCTTGTATTCCCATCATATACACATTGCGATATTAGATAAATCCCTTATATTCCCATTATATACACATTGCCAATATTAGATAAATCCCTTGTATTCCCATTATATACACATTGCGATATTAGATAAATCCCTTATATTCCCATTATATACACATTGCCAATATTAGATAAATCCCTTGTATTCCCATTATATACACATTGCCAATTTAGATAAATCCCTTGTATTCCCATTATATACACATTGCGATATTAGATACAGTATATCCCTTATATTCCTATTATATACACATTGCCGATATTAGATAAATCCCTTATATACACATTAACAATATTATATATATCCCTTACATTGCCAATATTAGATAAATCCCTTATATTCCAATAATAACCACATTGCCGATATTAAATACCTTATATACATTTTCCTGATAAATCCCTTATAAACACATTACCAATATTAGATAAACCCTTTATATTCCCATTATATTTCCATTGCTGATATTAGATAAATACCTTATATACACATTGCCAATATTAGATAAATCCTTTATATTCCCATTATAATTCCATTGCTGATATTACATTGCCAATATTAAATGAATCCTTTATATTCCCATTATATACACATTGCCGATATTATATAAATCCCTTATGTACACATTGTCGATATTAGATTAATGCTTTACATACACATTGCCGTTATTAGAAAAATCTCTTTTATACACATTGCCAATATTATATAAAAACTCTTATTATAAATGTTTCTGATATTAGATAAATCCCTTATATACACATTGCTGATATTAAATCCATTATATATATATATATATATATATTATATACTGTATATATTCATGGTAATAGATAAATACCTTTTATACACATTGACAATATTAGATTACTCCCTTATATACACATCGGCGTTATTAGTTTAATTCCTTATAAATATATTGGCGTTATTAGATAAATCCCTTATAAACATATTTCTGATATTAGATAAATCCCTTATATACACATAGCCAATATTAAATCCCTTATATACAAATTTCCGATATTATATAAAGCCCTTATATACACATTGCTGATATTATATCCCTTATATGCACATTGCTTATATTAGGCAAATCCTTGATATTGGCAAGGTGTATAGTGTGAATATAATCACCCACAATGGGAACAAACTACCACCATCTGATAATCAAATTTCTGCTGGTTTGGTATTGGCTACCTACGATAAAAGGAATGTGGGAGCTGAATTACAATTAAAGGGCATGTCCACCCCAAAATTTAACTTTTGATATGTGGTAGGGCATGCTCCCCAAGCCCCAACCGCATTAATATAATTGTTAGAAAGTCCCCCGATTCTTACTTACCTGCCCTCTCTCCCCTGCTGCAGTGTTCAGGCCCTCTGCTTGCATGGAATTGAAAGCAGGGGGCGGGACCGGCAGCCGTGTCCGTGATTGGCTGAGAGGCAGGGAGGGCTGCACTGAGCATGCCTCAACCTTGATGAGGTTGAGGAAGTCTCAGGCACAGCATGAGTCACACACTGCTCCTACACAGCAGTTTCCTGGACTTTGGAGGGGCACAGCAGGGGAACTATTTTGAGCAGGAATGTAAGGTAAGGATTGTTTTAAACTACTTGATGTGGCCAGTAAGGTGTTAAATTTTAGTTTTGGGGGTGGACATGCCCTTTAATAGTTATTTAGTTAAAGTGGAAATGTTACTGATCTGGTCAAGAATTCAAGAACAAAGAAAAAATAAAATATTATCAATGTACATTCCTATGCCCCATACAATATCGTACTATCTGTGCTCTAGCATATATTATTAACAAAGGGATTTTTGTATACATTACTGTGATCACATGAATGAAAAGCCTTCCAACTATGTCAAGGAAACTCCAGTCTGGAAGGTCCGAACTTACATCAATTACTTTTTCTTAGGAGAAGTATATCTGTTGTTTCAGTTAGATCAACTGGACTAATTATTATTATTGAAACTGCCCAGGGTAAGGTGTCAAAGCACATGGCAGGCAGTTGGTGATGAACACACACACACCTCTATTAAGGCTTGGTTTCTTTATTTTCACATAAATGGCCTCCTTGACACCTTTCTTGAACCAGTCATGTTCTTTTGCCAAGATATTAACATTAAAATATACAAAGGTATGTCCTTTTCCCTTAAGATGCAGGTATATGACCAGAGGAATTGGTTCTTCTGTGCTAGGTCATTGTCAGGGTCCAGCCAAAGCACCTCCCTCGTTCACCTCCATAGCCAATGGAAGGTGGCCGGGAGGGTTTTCTACATTTCCTGGAGCAGGTGGTGACGTCACACATCCACACGTACATGCGTGCGTGGTGACGTCACTTCCGGAAGAGCCTTCTTAAACTTTGAGCAGGTAAGTGCTGACCTTTTTTTTCCTGCATTAAGGATTAGCTCCCTGGTTGCTTCCAGTTCTGTTCCAGTTATCTTCTACCTTCCAGTACTGCTGTTTTAGTTATCAGTTACTTACCTGCTATTCCATTTACCACCATACCTACCTGCTGTTCCTGTTACCAGCATACCTACCTGCCATTCCAGTTACCAGCATACTTACCTGTTGTTCCAGCTACCTGCATACCTACCTGTTATTCCAACTACCTCCATACTTCCCTGTTGTTCCTGTTATCAGCAACCTTTCTGCCATTCCATTTTCCTGCATACCTACCTGTTGTACTCACCAATCATCCATTGCTCCAGGTCTCCAACAATACCTACCTTGCCATCTGCTGTTCCAAGTCTCAAACACTACTTATCCATCATCTACTGCTCCAGGTCTCCAGTAGTACTTACCTTACCATCCAACGCTCCAATTCTCCTGCTTCACATACCTCATCATCCTTTGTTTCAGATCTCCAGCATCAAGATATCAGTTTCTATACCTCTAATATTACTGTGAATGTTTCCTGTATCTGCCTCATAATCCTGTATCTTGCCCTACTGAGTCCTGGGATAGTTGTTTCCCACCTCAGTAAGTACACAGACTCAGGACAATTAAGGGCTGCCACCTTCAGCACAGAGGCTCCACCCAGCAACCATACATTGGTGCAGTTGCTGTTTGGTCTCCCCCCCATGCAAATCAGAGCACACTTCACTGCCCACACTGCTTATATGATATCACTTTTCTTTTCAGTATTGGGTCTTTCGGATGTACCAATTGCTGCCTCAGTGTGTTGTTTGGTTTAAAGCAGACAGGGATACAGTGTTTTTTGAAATGTATTCTTAATTCTTCGGAGACCCCTGCTACATATGGGATAACCATGTTCTTGGCCTCTGAGTGACTTACCCGGGGCTGGTCCAGCCAACTTAACTTATTTAACAGCATATTTAACCAACCAGACTGTGACCTTAATGACAGACACGACAACTTTTTTGGTTGAACATATTGGCCACAGCTTTATTAACATTGAACTGTTTAACAACAAATGCCTGCAGTTGACTCGCAACTGGCATGTATGTAATAATCGACACCAAGAGTCTCCTGCCGATGGGTTGGAGCCGACCTGCGCCGTCAGCCACAAGCTGCCCCTTCCCACCAGCTTAACTCCCCAAGAAGTAAAATTATTTATATATAACAGACTGCACTGGCAATGCGTACAAATGTAACCGGCTGTGACAATACAGAATAATACTCTCAATATTACTGCAGAAATAAAAAAGGGGAGGGAGGGAGGGAACAATTAACTTGCTCAGATTATTTATTTCTGAATGTTTTCCCCCCCAGCAACCACTTATGTAACCTCCTTCACCCAACCCCTTGTTTCCAACCAATAGCCTTATTAACCCTGTAAACAATGTAACAATATTTCCCCAGCCCCTTAGCTGTCCCAGAGGCCAACATTCGTTCCCACCCATTCAGGCTGTCACTTCTGTCCCTTCTCCCCCTTCACTGTTGTTCTTTTCTTTCCTTCTACTTCTTTTGACAAAGGCCCAGTCCTGAAATCCACAAGTTTTAAGGGCTCCTCTGAGATGTTTCATTTATTTAGCCTTCACCTGTCTGCTAATTGGGGTATTCTCTGCTCTGTGTTGCAGAGTTCTGATGACACCCAACTTGTGATCTAAAGGGTGGTGGGAGTCAAATATCAAATACTGGTCTGTATGGATTGGTTTTTGTAAACTTCTTCTTCCAGTTTACCATTCTCCCTGACTTCTACCAAGCAGTCCAACAAAGCCAGTGTGTTGTTTTGTACCTCTTCCCTTGTAAATTTGATGATTTGGTCTACGGCGTTGATGTGTTCTGTGAAGGCTTGTACTTCCTTTTGTTGTCATCCATGTAACTGAACCAGTGGCTGGGTGCAATGCCCTTAAAGGGCATTTTTACCAAAAAATAGATTATTTTAAATTGACCATAAATGGAAACTATAATTCTTCCCAACCACCGCTGCATCATTTGTTTGTTGATCTGCCCCCTATTTCTTTAGATATCCAATATAAAACTTCTTATATTTCAGCTGTCAATCAAGTTACTTTCTCTCAAAACTATTCTTCTGTTAGTAGTTTTAATGTAGCTGGAATGGTGACAGAGTTTTGACAGTTGGAATGCTGTATACTGTGTGCAGGTTTGACAGTGGGTTGTGGGAAAAAAGTCAGGTCGGATGGAAGTGGGAGTGGTTAAAATAGGGAGGGGGGGATACTGCTCCTAAACAAAATGTGTGCTGGATTGAAGGCTTGCAGCAACACATGCAAATCAAAGTAAGTGCTACTTACATGTATTTAATTATAGATTAAGATGAGGCAAAGTAATTTTTTCAGTATAGTGTCCCTTTAAAAGCTGTGTTTCCACTTCCTCCATGTAAAGGTTTGCCATGGTGGGTGAAACTGGAGACCCCATAGCCCATGTTTTTGCTTATAGAACTTATACCTATATTTGAAATAGGTGGTATTCAGGACTAAGTCCAGCAGGGAACACACCTGTTCTGGGTTAAGATCTGTTTTGTTGGTAAGGGTGCTGTCTTGGCCTAGCCGTTTTCCCACCATTTCAACAGCCTCCTTGGTGGATTTACAGGTGAAGAGAGATGTCACATCATAGGACACCATAGTTTCTTCTGCACCAAGAACTATATCTTGAATCTTGTTAGTAAAATCCTGGGAGTTCTGGGTGTGATGCTTAGAACTTCCAACCAATGGCCCTAAGATGTTGGCTAGGTATTTCACCACCTTGTATGTTACAGAGATGCTGCTGCTGACTAAAGGTCTTAGTGGGACCCCTTCCTTGTGTATCTTTGGGAGTCGATATATATACATCGATGTGCCTCACCAGGGTAGAGACGATGATACATTGCTCAATGAATGGCTTCATCCTTTTGAAGCTGTTGTAGTAAGTCTATGACCTTTTTCCTTTCAACACCAACTTTCAATAATACCTCTTAACCTCAATGCAATCAACAACTTGCATTCAGAAGGTCCCTAACACTTGGCTGTCCTATGCTAATTGGGACTTTTCAAGGTACTTAATTGCCAACAAATTCTGGTACAAGTCATTCTGAATTGAGAAAGCCAGTCGGATGACTAGCGAAATGCCTTTAAGAACTAAACTTTATGTCCAGTTGATCCATGACCTGGATGAATGAGAACCTTCACAAGCATCTTATTAAATGTATTTCTCAAGCAGTAAACGAAGGTTGTTTCTGTGCACTTTTTAACGTTATATACCTAGTTATATACCTAGTGGTTAGGGTTGGAGGGGGATCTTCTACATTACAGAAAAGATTCTATTTTTAACCATTAAATTCTGTGCCGATGGATCCGAATGGAGGAAGGGGGGGGGCACTCTCCAGTCCCTCTGCTTGCACGGAAATGCAAGCAGGGGGCAGGACCGGCAGCCGCGTCCCTGATTGGCTGTATATGACACATGGGGACAGTTTGAGTAACTGTATAAAATAACTGATACATAACTGGATATTGGATTTCTTTAAAGCATAACTAGATAAAAATGTATGATTGGGCAATGTTGCCAATGTAGTATTGCACAATGATATGTATTCTTTATTTTAATTTAGATATAAATTCATCATTTCTCAACATGAAGGAAATCTTACTTTCAAGATCAGTGTTCTAAGGATCTGATTTTACCTGACAGTGATCTGTGGCTTTATGGACTTCAATTCAATTTTATTGCAAATGTTCTGCATTTTTACTAAACTCCAGCAGTGAGATTTATTGACTTACTGATCCAGACAGTGAATTTATTTTATGAATTGTAAATGTTGTAATTCATTTACTGCCCAAATTTTAACGACGCTTTCCTCTTATTCATTATTTATATTATATACTCACCTATTTGTAATTTTAGACTTGCCCTGACAATGACTATGCCATAAATTTGGCACTCAGCACCATAAACAAGTTTAAATCATGTTCTGAAATAAGTGCACCATCTATAACAACTTCAATATTTACAATGTGAAAAAAGGGTGTTTCTGTCAATCATACAATATACAGTGATTTAATGTGACTTAAATTGGGATAGCCCTTTACATTTAGAAAGTATAATCATACGGGTAATATTAACAGATTTTTAATGGGTGGAGGAAGTTTAGTTTTTAAAGTCTATAGGCTCGTACACATGTGCGTTCAAGGGGCCCGACCCGCGAC
Source organism: Hymenochirus boettgeri (assembly GCA_019447015.1). Lineage (NCBI taxonomy): Eukaryota > Metazoa > Chordata > Amphibia > Anura > Pipidae > Hymenochirus > Hymenochirus boettgeri. Next base: position 315,833,309 of record CM033469.1, read on the forward strand.
GCACGATGTGTCTACGAACCAACGTTTCGGCTGATAATTGGCCAGTGTGTAGGCGCTTTATCGGCCGAAACGTTTAGAGATCCCCCAAGTCAGTTGTTCAACGATCCCCGAACGAACGTCCGTTTCGGCCGATAAAGCGCCTACACATGGACCGATTATCGTCCATAACGAGCGTTAGTACACATTGTGTGTCGTGGGTCGGGACCCGCAATCGCACATGTGTACTTGCCTTTAGAGTAAGGGCATGTAACCCGAAATGCTTAAGACTACACAGCTTTGTATATGTATGCACTTTTTAGAATTGATATTGGATCTGAATAAAGATGGTTTTTAATATAAAAGAAGTCTGCTGCTGTTCCTTACTAGTTATAGATGGTGCAGAGGTAATTTTTTTTTTTATAGAAACTATACAGTGAGAGAAAAATGCTCCCCCTTGTGCATTTTGGACAGGTGACCCACAGAAGCCAATAGGAGAGGGAGTTTTCCCTCTCCATAATAAATATTCTTTTAAGAATATAAAAAGCAGGGAATTTGGAATCTGTTAAAATTTGGTATCAGATGTGGTATTGTTTCATATTTTTTATAGTATGTGCAGACAAGGAAAAGAGACGATCAATGCACTATGATTTTATATGGGTCCTTGAAATGTCTACACCACTGCCATTTCTACTATATGTAATTGTTATATAATACATAAGGCTCTGGCATTTGAATGTGGAGGTGCAGTGTCGAGAATCTATATTACAGTCACTTAGTGATGTCACTGAGTGACTTCCTGTATTCCACTGCCCCTCCCCATTTCTCTCCCCCTGTCTGTATTAGTAATGCAGATAACAAGCCCGTTTTTGTACACTGACTGACTGACTGACTGACTGAATTACTGATAAGGAGGAGCGAGCGGCACTCATTCTTCCTTATCAGCACAGTAGTTCAGTCAGTCAGTGTTACGAACCAGAACAGCACCGGGTGAGAGACAATGTTTGAGATAGAAACAACAGTTAACTATTTGTATTTACAAAAACAGGCTTGTTATCTACATTACTAATACAGGGAGGGGGAGAGATGGAGAGGGGGGGAGACAGAATGTCTGTGCTGGATTTTTCTTTTTTTGACCTTATGTATTATAAGGAATAATACGCTACCTACAGAATAATATATGGATATTACTTCACCTCGGAGTTCCCTGACCTCTATAAAAACACTCTTCCTAACAGCCTCGTGTTTTTATATGGTCAGGGAACTCCTTGGTGCCGTAATATCCTTATATTACACTGTAGGTAGCGTATTATCCCTTATATTTACTAAAGAGTGTTCCCACAGACTATTTTTGTATGTCACATGATGTGCTTGCTCCATCCTTTATTTTTTACCACTTTAAAAAGTCACAATATAATGTAGTATAGACCGACATTTAGAAGGAATTTAAGGATATTTATTGTTAAATTGATATTGTGATATTATTTAATATCTGAAATTTATTTATTCGCTATTTGGAAAACAGTCTTTAATTGAATGCATAACTAATATTTTTAATAAACCTTGTAAGAATCAGCTCTAGGTTCCTTGAAAAGTACTGCCAGGGATATGCCAGACATAGCTCCTCCCGTTCTTCAATTACCCTGAAAAAAAGCTTAGACTTTTTACATATGGAGATATCCTTTAAAGATATAATATGATGCTATTTTTCCTTATGGCAAAATCTTTAATATTTTGTAACACAACATTCAAAACCAGTTTATAGTATATTACACTATTGTGTCAAATAATTTATAAATTGACAACTAATGAAAACAGATAGGATTAGAAAATGTTAGCATTTTAACTACCGTAAATATAGAACATAATAAGAAAATGAGGAAATCAATATTTTTTTATATTAATATTAAATAAAGAAATAAGAAAAACCCACTGTTAGAAATGTGACACCCACCACCCACTTTATGTGCTAAATTACTGCACACAAAATGACAGAACTCAACACTTCCATATTTTTTCTGGCAATGTATGAATACACTTTAAAGCTATTTAGCTGTCAGCAGTTATTCTCTTGTTCTGGCTTCTGTCCTGGTATGAAATGCCAGGTTAAGTGATCTCATATCCGAGAGCAACTACATATACTATGGATTTTTTAATTCTGTAGATGAATGTTAAACACATTTTATTGGGTTTATCGTAAATTTTTCCAAATTTTCAATATGCCTTAATGAAAACCTGTGGCTATATGTGTACGCATACAAGCTTTTTCTCAATTTTACTCTTTTAGAGTGGTTTTGGCACATAATAGAGGGGGCTTTAGAAACTTCACAATCAGAACCATAGCTCATTCTGTGTTGGACAGAACAATCTAAATGTATAGTGTTTATGGTGTAAGCATTAAAGGGCATGTCCACCCCCACCAAACCAAATTCTCCCCCACTACTGGTCCCACTGTGTAGTGTATAAAAATCCTTACCTTACATCCCTGCTCCAAATGGTTCTCATGTAATATCTATCCAAAGTCCCAGAAAGTGACGACATGAGCCTTGCAGGGAGGGAAATTGTTTCCGCCTCTGAGGCGTCCTCTCAGAGGTTTTTGGCTTGCTCATTGCAGCCCTCCACCCATTCTCTCCCTCCCCATCCCTATAATTTCCCCTATGCCCTTAGTATGTAATGCCTTTTCTGTAGTGTAGGGCTCCATCCCCCAGCCCCAAGTGCTATAGTTATTTGTCCAGAAACTCCCCTGATCTAGCTTACATTACCTGTTTTCCCCGGGGTTCTGGATAGCCGGAAGCTGCGTCTGTGATTGGCTGCCTCTCAGCCAATCACAGACACGGCTGCCGATCTGCCCCCCTGCTTGCAGTTTCATGCAAGCAGAGGGCTGTGACAGGTCGCCGGTGGAAAGAGGTAATGTAAGGAATGATCGGGGGTAGTTTCTGGACAAATAACTATAGCGGTTGGGGCTGGGGGAGGGAGCTCTACACTACAGAAAAAAATTTAAAAATGGGTGGACATGCCCTTTAAAAAAAAAAACTGGTAACTTGTCAGTTATCTATCCACAACCCCAACTGCTATTTGCCCAGTTTATTACATCCATTAATCAGATATTTAATGATAAGTTCTATTCTGTTCTGGCAAAGGTATCTGCCCCCTGCCTCTGCTTAGTGAACTTGAGCATGTGCAGAGGAAGAAACAGGAGAAACAGATTTTAGCAGTCACAGCCTTAACCGACTTCCATGGATTGAGGAGCCAGCTTACTCTGGCAGAAAGGAGGCAATAATACGTTAATTCTTTAATATTTTTTCAGTAAAACATCTAATAATGCACTGAATATACACCTGAATTAACCTGTAACTTGATGTATCAATAACTGGACAATATTTCAGCATTAATGACTAGCTGATCAGGACAAAATAATGGCCGAATTTTTTATTTTTAATTCCATGCTGTGTGTATTACTTCTAATGGTTTAAGATGCCAGAAATGTTTCTATTTTGGTGTTTTTCCTTTGGAGTTCCTTTTTCTTCACCATGTTGAAAGTATGCTTTGTTCAGTGTCCCAACTACATAGAATAATGGATGTAGAAGAAGGAATTATTGGCCAATGGTAAAAGACAATCTGCACAAGTCCTGGGACAGATATGCAGGTATCAAAAAAAGTGAAATTTTTGATCAGAATGTATTACCAACTGCACTGGATGAAGAAAAGGAGGAGCAGCACCTTCAATTGCTTCAATAAACATTCATTAATAAAAATTCATAGAAAAAGATATAAAAGGAAGTAAATGAATTATCATTCATGGTCCTATAAATTTATATCTATGTATTTTTTTATATAAAACATTTAAAGGGTATGTCCACCCGTAAAACTGATTTTTAATATGCTGCTCCCCCATGTCCCCCAGCCCCAACCGCATTTTTTTTTCAAAAGCCCCCCAACTCTTACTTACCTCCCCTCGTTCCTCCGCCGCACTGCCGGCCCTCTGCTTGCGAGAATGCAAGCAGAGGGGGCGGGACCGACAGTCGCGTTGTGATTGGCTGAGCGGCAGCCAATACAGATGCGGCTGTCGGTCATTCAGTGCACGGAGGAAAGCGGAGAGGTAAGTAAGAGTTTGGGGAGTTTTTTGAAAAAAAAATATCGGTTGGGGCTGGGGGACATGGGGGAACATCATATTAAGGGGGATTTGTGCTAGGGGGAGGGATAGTAGAACGGGAGGGAGAGGGAGGGGAGGGAGAAGGGCTGCAGTACGCATGGCAAATATCTACGGAGGCAAGATAGCAGGCAGAGCCCTGCTATCCTCCTGGTGGTTAGTTTTTGGACTTTGGGGGGGGGGGGTTACAGGAGAACCCTATGGAGCTGGGATGTGAGGTAAGGATTAAACTACACTACATGGTGGGGCCAGTAGTTGGGGGGATTATAGTGTTGGGTGGGTGGGTGGACATGCCCTTTAAATACCGGTATGTATTATTTGGAATTTAAAGTAAATCGTTTTATGCTAGTGTCCTGAGCCACTTCTTTATTTTGGCTTGAAAAATCCAAACTGCCTTTCTTTCTATGTATTAATCTCTTTTATTCCACCCATTCCTTGGACTGTATCCTTTCCCACAGTATTTGAATTAAAGACATGGACTAAACAAATATGGGAAACAGATGTTCCCTAAAGTAACTCAGACAGCACTCGCGGCATTAGATGGACCCAATCAGACTGGGTAGCTCTTCCACCTTTAGGGGAGGCTTTCCCAAATATAATCTACCTGCATGCCTGTCAATCGGCCTTGATTTATCAGACTAATAATCTATACAATAAAATATCAACATCTTTATTAGTTATTTATAAAAACACATAATTCACTATTATTGCACCCCACACCGAGCATATACCAACATTAATGTTAAAAAGAGTCCACTACCAAAAGTCATTGTAGTAAAATGTCCAAACTATTAAGATTTTCTGCAGTCCCAGACCTTACATAAACCAGCCAGCAACTGTAAATATGTGATGGATGGGGCAGGAAGTAGTGCACTTTAAAGACTTAGTAACGGGTGTACTGTTGGTAGGTATGTTACTCCTTTATTAAATATCCTTGCATGTTGGAGATGCCAGTTGTTTGATCTGGGTACAAGTGGCCTGGGCAGATGGGCAATTAGGATCAACAGATTGTAATATAACCCACTTTGTCCCTCCGTCACATACTTCCAGAATTACCTTTAACCCAATGTCAATACCAGAGTCTCCACTTTGCTCCTTAATAAGTAAAAGAGATGTACTCACTGACTCGTCAGGCGTCCCTTTTACATGACCGCATATCCATGAAACGGCACATACCTACGTGAAGTCTGTCGGGTAGCTTTCATACCTGGAGCTTCATGACCATATCACAAAGCCCCGTCCAGTTTCAGGGAGAAACACACATTGACCAAGGGACTTGTAATGAGAGTACGATATGGAGGACTCCTGTCTCCAAGAAAAGCCAGTCCATTGTGATATGGTCATGAATTAGTTTTGACATTTTACTACCACGACTTTTGGTAGAAGTGGACTTTTTAACATTAATGTTGGTATATTCGCGGTGTGGGGTGCAATAATAGTAAATTACGTGTTTTCTCCCTCCCTCCTCCCGCTCTTCCTCTTTTTTTAGTGTTCGCTTGTTAACGCTGGTACCACAGTAACCGATAAAGTCCCGATACCGTCGGATCCGACGGTATCGGGGCTTTATCGTTACTGTGTGTACGTTCGTTCCCGAACGAGCCGCGGCCGCAACGATCGGGTCGGCCGTACGCTCGTTGGGAAAGGCCGAAATTTCCATCGGCTGCGCTAGACTCCTATAGGGAGTCTAGCGCGGCCGTTGGAACACACAGTCCCAGCGTTCTCCCTATAGAGAATGCTCTGGACTGTGTGAATGCAGATCTTTGAAAGAGGCAGACAGGATCTTGCAGATCCTGTCTGTCATCTTTCAGAAATTGTTACTGTGTGTACCTAGCTTAAGTCTGTTGAATCAAGGCCGATCGACAGGTAGATTATATTTGGTAAAGCCTCCCCTAAGGGTGGAAGTGTTACCCAATCTGATTGGGTCCATCTAATGCCGCGAGTGCTGTCTGAGTTACTCTAGGGAAGATCTGTTTCCCATATTTGTTTAGTCCATAGTTTCTTAACTCATAGCACCATCGTTTAAACGATTGACGGCAGGTGGTAATTATTAGTGTAGTCCCCTTTATTGTAATTTAATGAGTTAGAGACATGTCTGCAGAGCATATCGGATAATAAGATTGCATAATGTACCTCTTTATTATATTGGCTCTGGTATCTCAGAAGACTAATGCCCATAAGGTTACATGTTCAAATCACAAAACTTGTGAATTTATTGTTTTGTTTTCTTTTCTGATGTTTAAATGTAAATAACTAAAAAGATTACTTGTGATTTTTGTTAAAAACGCATTTTGTAATGAAACACATTTAAAAACTCCTTAAATCTCTGTTCTGTGCTTGAGAGGCAAGATCTTAGTAGCCTGTAGCATTATCTGTACCAAACAGAGGTGGGTCTCTGTGATGTAATAAGATTGACTGTCTGCTTTGTATTCACCTGTAGTATCTACAGGTTAACTTTGTAAATTAATTAACAGAGAGCATTAACACACAGCTTGCTTGTGAAGGTTCTCATTCATCCAGGTCATGGTATATCTGTTGTATTCAATTAGATCAACTGGATTGAAATGTAGTTCTTGAAGACGTTCGCTAGTCATCCGACTGGCTTTCTCAATTCAGAATATTGTACAGAATCTGTGGCAATTATGTACCCTGGACAATCCCAATTAGCATATCACAGCCAGGTGTTAAGGGTGTGATTAGATAGTGGCAAGAGGTGTTATAGGAACGCCCAGAGTAAGGTGTTAAAACAGCATTGTACATTCTGGCGAAGGAACGTGACTGGTTCAAGAGAGGTGTTAAGGAGGCCATTTATGTGAAAATAAAGAAACCAAGCCTAAATAGAGGTGGGGGGGTTCGACACCAACTGTCTGCCATGTACAATGCTGTTTTTAACACCTTACTCTGGGCGTTCCTATAACACCTCTTAGCCACTATCTAATCCACACCCTTAACACCTGGCTGTGATATGCTAATTGGGATTTTCCAGGGTACATAATTGCCACAGATTCTTGTACAAGTCATTCTGAATTGAGAAGCCAGTCGATGACTAGCGAAACGTCTTCAAGAACTACATTTCAAGTCCAGTTGATCTAATTGAATACAACAGATAACACACAGCTTGTTTTATCTTTGTGAATGAGCTGTGTCTATTGAGACAATGTTGTCTGGTGACGTTAGTTCCCCTTTAATGGTGCATTGCTGTGAGGGGGGGGGTGCACAGTACATTACAATATAGGGTTACCACCTTTAGTGCTAAAAATACTACACCTGGAAACAGACAGTTCCTCTATCCAGTCTACACAGAGGAAATCAGAATCTAACAACAATTTACAATGCAATAAACCTAACTTTATTAGTCAGTGTCCGTACATCACCACATGAACACACCAGCCTGTTCCAACTACTACATCCTCTGGTATCCGGAAGTGCATCTAGGAACCATGTTGCTCGTCCTGTATTCCCAGTCGGACATATTGTATTGTTGCACTAGTTTTTGAACGTAACCTTCGGTGATTGTGAGAAATCGTTATCACCGGACCGTGATTGTCGATACACAGCAGCCATGTCAGGGGTCGGGTGAGAGGCAGTGTCCAGGTTCGGGGATGGATCTGGAGGAATCTCTGGAAGAATTTCGCAGCCATTGGAGAAATGAAATCCAAGGGGCTCAGTCTGGACTGGAACGTTCACCCGCACGGAAACGGAGGCGGTCAGGGGGATCACAAGAAGAACGTGCTGGATATGGGGAGCCAACTGCATGGAAGGTCCTACCGGGGTCTCCTACTCGGGGAAACAGGGAGGAGGGACAGGGGAGCCGGTACCTGGAGTTTGCTGAAAGTCTCTTGGAGGAGAAGTCCATCCCAGTACTGACTGCCCCAACCCCACTGGGAGAGACAGGGGAACCCACCAGTCTGGTAGAGCAACTCATCGATGACTTGGTAAAAGGACAGAGTGTTTGTACCCTATAACTCTGGTAATGTGGGGAATACAGGATCTATCTTATACATGAGCTACAGATCAACTCTGTCACTTTATATTATATCACTGTTCCCATTGGTAGCTGACATTTGTCATGTTGACAGACCAGGTACACAATACATGTTATTTACTTGTTTTTATAGCCAGTATCAAGCTCCATCTAGTGGCAAGCCAAATGAACTCGTTTTAACATTCATTTTAAATAGCTTTGTAAAGGATAAAAGTATTTGTATTGTATTTAAACAATGCAAAGTGAAAGCCCACTCCCCACAGTGTAGGTTTAAAGGGCAAGTCCAGCGCCAAAATAATAAACTTACATACCGGTAAATCACCCCCCAAAACTCTAAACTTTAATAGTTTGAAATCTGAAATATATAAGTCTAACCTGAATTCCTGCACAATGTCCTGTTTCTGCTTCCTGGTTCTCCCAGTTAGCAACTGTCAGATATAGATTTGACAGTAGATATCACAGCCAATGACTGAATGTTAATCCCCTGTGTGCCTCTTCTGAACATGCCCAGGCAGTATGGGTCACTAAATTGCTCAGTTTCCATGAGGCATCCAGAAGCATAGCTGGCATACAGTAATGAATTCATAGGACAAACTATGATATATCAACATATTTTAAAGAGGATAAATTCAATTCAGCTCACCACATCTCCTTTAGACTTTGGTTGCTCAGATGTCTGTTCCTGGACATAAATTCAAAATAGAAGTGTGTAGTATAGAGCAACGACACTTGAGAAAGGACCTAGACTGTCCGAAACATGTCGTGGTGTGCACAATAAATGCACTTTTGTTTATAGCAATACCTGTGGGGTTGTCTGAGTTTTTGGTTGCTCTATACTACACACTTATATTTTAAAGAGGCCATTCTTTCTAAAAGATTTTCTTATGAGGGGGGAGTTGTCCTTTAATATCGTGTTTTTTGCTTTGTGTAAATTCTCTTGGCTTAACCCCTGCATGAAATCAGCTATGGACTGTTGTCGTGCAGAATCTCTGCCAACACAATATTAAATTATCTGTGACATTTCGAAAACCTAAAATAGCCACTGCCAATCCTGTAATAAAGTTATGCCTACCTTCGTAAATGGGTTAGCTTCTTAAATGGCAATTATACTGTACTTGTATTTAGTGAGAAACTTAAAGAATTATGCTTATCATCACCCTCCTTTTCCTCACCTATAAAAACCTCCAGGGAGCACCTAAATAGCTAAGTCATCACCGCTGAAATTGCTTTATGCTGTCAAAGTCCAGCTCACCAGTCTGAGAACAGGCTGGGAATGTTCCCAGACAGGCCAATGGTGATTTGCTTCTTGCAGAAAGCGACTTACTATTGGATAAGGCAGAGAGAGACCAGCACAGCAGAACTGCAGATACTTTTATGTTTATTTTAACCACTGTAAAATGGTAGGATTGAAAGTAGTTTACTGGATAGCCCTGCACTTTTACCCTGGATGAAGCACACTAGACATGCCTGCCCTACTAAGAGAGGGATGTAGGGAGTAAAGATCTAACTCATGTGAAACAGGTGTATCTTTGGTTAGAATTTGCCCAGTTAAATGAAAAATTACATTAGTTGTTAGGTCAATTAAGGCTATAAGTTAGTAAAAATGTGTTTTAGTCCACACTTCTCCTTGCTATGATGTAACAGCATTATATAGTAATTGAAAGACTTGAAAATGATAGTGTATAGCAAAAGACAAAACGTTAATGTTTCCTTCTTCTGTTTGTTCCTGTCTAAAAGGAAGATTTGATGATTGATGGATCACTGCCACATTAACTATGTTTCCACTTAACACTGTTGGACCATTTGTACAGTGATTAAATAGTATGGACATGTCTATTATGTATGAAGGCAGGGAAAAAAGACAGAGGACATTTTGACATTCTCCTGACTTATCTGTTGTATTCAGTAAAATCAACTGGACTTAAAATTTAACCCCATACTGGCCCCACTTGAATAGTTCAAAAAAATCCTTACCATACATCTCTGCTACAAATTGTTCCTCTGCAGTGCCTGTGTAAAGTTTAGGAAAGTGAAAAGTAGGAGCTGTCTTCCTGTATATAAAGGTTTCTGCCTATTCTCTTGCCTCCTCGAGGTATTCTGGCATGCGCAGGGGGAGCCGATTCCCCACTCCTTCCATCCAGATCCATCACAATCATCTTAAAGGGTATCTCCACTGCTAAAATCACTTTTTTCAATTCATTTTTATTGAAGAAAGCGTGGCAAAGGAGCTGGATCTTACCTCCTGTTCTTCAATAAAACGTTCAGGAGCCGGGAACGAAGATCTTACTTAGATCTTACTTACCTGGTTTCCACCACACACACACCCCGCCGCGTCCTCGGACAGTTCTCAACGGACTTACTGCACTATGCCCATCGCAACTCCATTCCAAATCAATAGACCCTTGATTTGGAAAATATTTGGCTGATGGGGAGCAGGGCCAGGATTGATTTTTTTTTTTTTTTTGCTGATTATGTGGTACAGATTACTCACTGATCTATTTGAGGTATCAATATTTGACACAACCATTCTATAATAGGGTATATAGGGTGGAAGCTGGTATATTCACTCTAGCTACAAGAAGCAAAAAACAATAACATTTTGTAGCACCATGTACTGATCCACTGCTCGTTTTGAAGGAAGCAGCCTTTTTATAAAAAAAACTTTGGTAATTGAAGTAGCTGCACACTTAGACATTCAGATAATAATAAAATAAATTTGCTGTCAGGAGGAGTAATCCTTTTACATCAGCAAATACAAACCATATTTAAAAATACTAATAATAATTAGAGTAACCTAGTAACTGAGGTTGAATAAAGACCTACATTCATGTTGTCCAACCTATATACCCACCTTTTTAACCCTTCCTAACAGTTGATCCAGAGGAAAGCAAAAAAAAAAACCTGGCCAAAATTAGTTATCAAAAAAATTTAATATATTTTATAAAGTGATCATATAGCTCTGCATCTCCAATGAAAACAGCCCTAACTTGTCTAATCTGCCTATAGTCAAGCCCCTCCATTCCTTTATTATTTTAGTTGCCCTTCTCTGAACTTCTGTTCCAAGATGTCCCTTTTGTATATGGGATCCAAAACTGCACACCGCATATTCCAAAGGAGACCTTACCTGTGCCTTGTAAAAGAGTGAGTAATTTATTTTTCTCCCTGGAATCTATTCCCCTGTTTATACAAGACTATCTCTTGCTAGCTCTAGCCGCGGCTGTCTGGCATTGTTTGCTACAGCTAAGTCTGTTATCTACCAGAACCCCCAAATCTCTTTCCATTAGAGATTCACTTCGCAAAGAGTTATTTATGGTGTAGGTTGCACAAGGATTGTTGAACCCAAATGCATCACCTTATATTTTTCAACATTGAATCTCACCTGCCACTCTGCTGCCCTTTTTGATGATCTAACTAGCAGCAATTGCAGAACTTAGAACTTAAGCACACATGGATACAGCTCCATTGACCAACAACCAAGTCTCTATCCATGTACAAATGTTTTTGTTTTCTAAGCCAACAGTCCTCCATTTATAAATCAGTCGTCTATGTGGCACAATATCAAAAGCTTTAGCAAAATCCAAGTATACTGCATACACTGCTATTCTAGAATCTAAATTCTTAATAAAAACCAAGTAGATTTGTCTGACGCAATCTATTTCTCATAAATCCATGCTGACAACTGCTAGTAAGATCAGTTCTAGAGGCAAAGTCAAGGATATGATCCCGTTTCCAGCACCTTCCCTATAATTGATGTTAGGCTTACAGATCTGTAGTTACCACGCTGTAAACGAATACCCTTTTTGAATATTTATATTACATTGACTGTTATAAAAAAGTGAATCTGAGAAGATAAACAGTGGTCTAGTTAAACTCAGCTAAGTTCACTTAAGATCTATGGATGTATTCCAACTGGTCCTGGGGATTTATTGATATTAATTTTGTCTTAATTGTTTCTGTACCATATCCTCTGTCAGCCAGAGTGAATATTCCTCATTTATACTCTTCATATTATTTCAGTCCCTGCTATAAAGACTAGGATTCTCTATAGTGAATACAGAGGGGAAAAACGGTTTAGCACATACCCCCCCCCCCATACTTAATTGAAAAACTCCACCCCCCTAGCTATCTTCTTCCCCAAAACAGATGCACCATCATCATTGAGGTGCAGTCCATCTCTACTAAAGAGCCTGGAGACGACTGAAAAGTCATCCCAGTCCTCTAAAAATCCAAACCCCATCTCCTTACACCACGCACTTAGCCAAGCATTAATACTCCTAAGCTCCCTCAGCCTCCCTAGCGTAGCACATGGCTGCAGTAACTTTTTTAAAAACACTACTATAACGCTTTTGTTAAATTGCGAAGTGTCTTTTTGAATGGATAATCTGGAAGTTTTATAACCAATAGGAGAAATGGATTGATATATGTTTAGAAACATTCAGAATCTGAGAGGCAATAATTAATAGTCCGCATTTAGGCTACTTTCAAACAAGTGCCATATTTTCGCTCAGGTCGCGGTTTCTTAGCAATTACCAGACTTTTTTTATTAGTCACTGTTGACAAAAGGTTACATGTAGCATTTTTCTGTTACGAAGGCTGCGGCCACACTACAACGCACAGTAATGCACGTGAAATGTGTAAATGCAATGTTGCACGTTTTATATGCGCTACCATAAGTTTGCTCTGCAATTCTGCCCATTTTCCGTTTTTGGAGCGCAGGTGATTCTCATAAAAATGGTAATGAGTTCACTCATGGCCACCCACATTGTGCTAGCCTGGCATATGTTTCTCCCATGCAAACGGATAGCAAAATGCGTAAGCACTAGAGTGGCCTAGCCCTAAACACCTGGAACTGCTCAGAAAATGCTTCAATACCGGTCACATGGAAGTCCTCCACATACATAATATAAAACAGTACAAACTTTTTGCAGCATGAACATTAAGGTAATTTTTGTTTTAAAACCTTTGCGGTTTTGGAGGGTCCTGGTTTTATATACCAAATGTCCATATGTGGGTGGACTTGCCCTTTGAAGGTTGCTGCTTATTTTTAAAGTAAAAACATTTTACCAGTTAAGTTTATAGGAATAACTATAGCATTACATGGAAGCTTTTCCAGTCATGGAGAAAATTGCAAGAACAGCAATATTAATTGCAATGATTTTTTTTTTATTTTGTTGATTTGGGAATCACCCAAATGTATGACTTTTTGTCTTCTGTGCACCTGATGTGTTTGTAACAAACTCAATTTATTTATGCTAAACATAATTGGTAAGGGCTAAATCAGTGTTCTCCCTAGGGTCTTTTAGCCGGGCGGCCCACCCGGTTACTTTTTCATGCCACCCGGCTGGAAAAAATTCCTTGAGAGAACAATTAAAAGAATTTAGATGTAGGTTTAATAGGTGCCAATAGGTCAGTAAAAACTCCTACCAACACTGCCCAGTCCAGACCCGTTTTTTACACTTGTAAGATTATTTTAGCACATGTTAAATAGCTTTTCCAAGATCCCCAAGACCCCAAAAGGGTGGCACATGTGCTTGTGCTGCCACATTACATGGGTTACCTTCAGATGTTGTGGAACTGCAACTCCCAGCAGATGTTGACAAACTACAACTCCCTGCATTCTACAACCACAGAATGCCAGCTACTTTTTCATGCCACCCATCTGGAAAAAATTTCTGGGGAGAACACTGGATAAATAAATATAAATGCTAGAAATATAATTTTCTAAGTTACATTTGTTTTGTATTAATGTTAAAAATTTAAAGTTTTACAACTTGCTGATAAATCCAGATTAACAGAACCTTAAATTGATGATTTATACAGCATGAATATGATCAGTGACTAAAGACATCAGCAACTCTATCATAGCAGAATTTAAAGCTACTTTAAATTTTTATGATCTCAATGCATTGGCTATTGTCACTTACAGCTTTCCAGTAATTATTTGACTAAAGATTCTAAAATGTGACTTTCAAGAGAGCTGCATCATTAACTAGAATCTAAAATTAATATTTTAATGTTTGACTGTGCACTCTTAATTGGCCTGGCAGTGTGAAATAACTATTTAGCCAAGTTCGGAAGCAAAGAGTGAGGAAGCTTTCTAATCGCCAAGTTTACAGGCTTTGATTACATAAATTAAGCAGTTAATTTGAGCCTAGTCCCATTTGCTTTCTTAAATGGATAGCAAACGTCTGTGCTGAGCACAGTCAGTAAGAAGAACTTGCTTGCTGTGTTTAAATATCAGCTTATTCTCTCCAACTCTCACCCCCTGCAAAAACAACCCAAATAACACTGCCAAATCATTTCCTCATTTAATGCAAATTTATGTGCCTATGGTCAACCATCCCTTTGTTTTAGTCTAATCACAATCCATGAGGGCAATAGTGAAAATGGTTTACAGCAGTGTACAAAATTGGTGGCAGTACAAAAGTCCATAGAAGAATCTGCCAACCACATTTTATTTACCATACAGCTGAATGTTTTATCATATTTTTGCATATAGTTTGTTCTTTTAAATTAATCTTTATAACTTTTAATAAGAATAAACAAACACCTAATACCGAATTCACATCACTCAGTGGATATATGGTAGGTAATATTGCTCCTGCGGATGCCTGTTATGTGTCCGTACCTTCTTTAGACAGGAAATGCCATTTTAGTTCTGAGACACAATAAAAAAAGAGTTCTGGGTACAATACTAAAAAGAGTGATGTTTCATATAATTCTGTTTAGAATCTGTCTAAATATGTGTGTTTTTTACATTTTAACAATAATAGATTGTTGTTTATGCCCTTAGCTTCATAAATTTGTTAGATTATGGTTGGCTGACAATATAATGTGTGTGGGGGCACTGATGGCATTAAGTTATCCATCCTGAAAAATCACTCAAAGATGCCAGTAAAACTATTGCATTGTTCTCCCCTGCTGCAGTAGTCTTTGTGATTCTTCCCTCCCCATAGAGCAGTACAGGCTGCTCTTCTAGGGGACAAGGATCTTGTCTTCTGTGTCTCTCTTCCAGTGCCGCCTCGCTAATGATGCAGGGTGCAGCACAATGCAGAGCGGCACCCTGTAGGGAAGCGGCACTCTGCCGCACTGTCACTGTCTCTGTGACTGTATTTTTTTTTTTAAATGGTCCAAAATGGAGGCCAGCAACTCCCTCCCTAATCTGTTCGGGGGGGGGGGGGTCCGGACCTACCTAGGCATAGCAGCCATTTTCGAGTTGTAACAACCGGAATCCGGAGACTCCGGAGAAGAAGCCCGAAGTGAAAGTCCGATCACTGGCTGTCCCCACCTCCATCTCGATCCATCCAACTCGTGATTCGGCGTTGCGTGCGCTGCGTCGCGTAGTGACGTCAGCGCTCAGCACTTAGAGCGCGCTAGTTGTTCAGCCCGCGCAGCGCAGGCCAGGACAAGTTGGAGTCTGCTGCTGGTCTGCTGGAGCCTGGAGGCCGCCCGCCTGCGTGTGTGGACTCCCGGCCGGGCCATCTCCGACTTCCGAGTCCGAGAGTGAATCTCCTCTGCAGTGCAGTCTCACTGTCTGCCTCTTCATCTCTACTCTCTGAGATCTGATCTGACTCTCTCACAGACACAGTGAGTGACATTGAATGATTGTTGATCATCATAAATAATTGATTGATAATAAACAAAATAAAATATATATAACAGAAATTATAATGAATTGAATTTTTAATATTGAATCAATGGAAATCCTCCTTCCAGCTCCTTCCTATCCTAATCCTTTCCTAATATTAATAATAAGGCAACTGTGGCAACAGCCATCAACAAATTTTAGGGATGGCTGGCGCTGGGGTGGCTGGGGGGGTTCGTCGTTCGTGTTCTTTTTCTCTCAGAACAGAGAGAGAACAGAACACGAACAACGAACCCCCCCCCTCAGCCACCCAGGCCAGCCATCCCTAAAAGTTGTTTGATGGCTGTTGCCACAGTTGCCTTATTATTCTGGGCCCTGTGACTTCCAGCCTGCTGCCTGCAGGCAGCAACCAATAACATAATGTACCCAGGGCCCCAGGCAGCAGGCCTAGCATAAATAATTATAGCCAGGTCATGATGAGATATAGATAGATGATATAGACAGATAGATAGAAGATGGATTATAGATGGTTAGATAGATAGATGATAAATGGATAGATAGATAGATAGATAGATAGATAGATAGATGATAGATAGATAGATAGATAGATAGATGATAAATGGATAGATAGATAGATAGATAGATAGATAGATAGATAGATAGATAGATAGATAGATAGATAGATAGAGGATAGATGATAGATAGATAGATGATAGATAGATAGATAGATAGATAGATAGATAGATAGATAGATAGATAGATAGATAGATGATAGATAGATGATAGATAGATAGATAGATAGATAGATAGATAGATGATAGATAGATAGATAGATAGATAGAGATAGATAGATAGATAGATAGATGATAGATAGATAGATAGATAGATAGATAGATAGATGAGATAGATAGATAGATAGATAGATAGATAGATAGATAGATAGATAGTAGTGATAGATAGATAGATGAGAGATAGATGAGATTGATGATTGATTGATAGATAGATGATAGATAGATAGATAGATAGATAGATAGATGAAGATAGAGATAGATAGATAGATAGATAGATGAGATAGATAGATGATATAGACAGATAGATAGAAGATAGGATTATAGATGGTTCAATCAATGGTTCAATTCTAATAGTATGTGTGTATGTTACTAAAAGACATTTCATATGCTAGCTTCAGATAGAGTTTGTTAGGTTAAGGTAGGTTAGATTAGGTAGATAATAGTTAGGGCCCTGCTGTCTGAAAGTGTCTACATTGATGTGGTGGCAGCTTACAGGCTTACAAATCTTTTGACCAAAACCTTTTATTCCACAGGAAGTATGGTTGATCTGGGGTGGGAATGGGGATACTATTCTAGAGGGTGGGCCCTTCAATGTATTGTAAATATATGGAGGAGATAGGAATGATATGTAAATACAATGATAATGACACAAGTCAAATCAACGTGTATAAAGCCCCTCCCACTTCTGGACAAGCCACATCCCACTTCCTGACAAAGCACCACCCACTTTCAATTAGAAAACCCCACCCCTTCCGGCAGCGAGGGGGGCGGCATTTGGAATTTTGTGTCAGGTGGCAAAAAGTCTAGAGACGGCCCTGCTCTCTTCTATAGGGCATGACCTCACTGTCACAGCCTTGATTGATGTTAGCTACCTGAAAGCATTAGGAGGAGTGAGAGAGCTGCGGCCAGGGATCGGGGTATGTAAGTATTCTTAGGAATGTCGGATGAAGTGTAAGGTAAATTAGGTTTAGGGGTGCTGCATATGAATCCTGTTTTTTATTATAAGGATTTAGGTACCCTTTAAAGGTCATGTTCACCCCCAGAATAATATTTCATACTCGCCTTCCCCAAAGCCTGAGTTATATTTACTCATCTCCCAACAGTCTCTGAAGTCTAGAAAACTTACCTTTCCCCTCTGCAAGAAAACTGGTACCTGGCTGGCAGCCATGATTGACTCTGCTTTAAGCTGCATCATCCCAATCCTGCAAATCTCTTTTGAAAAAGCTCTCAAAGCTTACAGAGTATGAAACAGCAATAAAGGTTATGTTTTCTGGGCTGCAGGGACTACAGGGAGGTGAGTAAGTATAACGATCTTGGGGTGTGTGTGTGGGAGGTGAGTATCAAATATTCTGTGATTAACATGCCCTTTAAGGGCTAGGCCACACTAGCATGATTTTGGCGCGTTTGCAAATGCAATTTTGTCTTCTATGAAAATTTCAAGGGATTCAAAAATGTAACTATTTCCAATTCCAGTTTTTGTAACGTGATCACTTTTTTTTTTGTTTAATCGCATGGGTTACCATAGCACAACATTGCCGAATCACATGTGCATTGTGACAATGTGCTCAATTGTACACAAAATCTTGCGTGTTAATGCACTTGTGAAATTCTGGTGTGTTGTAGTGGGGCCTTGCCCTAAATCTGCTTTTTTCCCCTTTCTTTTTGGCTTTGAATTTCCTTTTGTTCAAGGGGGCAGGCACAGCCAGGCAATAAAGAACTGTCAATAACTCATAATAAAGAACTGTCAATAACTCTCATATCCCAGACCCTTCCACTGGCCCCACTATATGTAAAAATGTGGTATCCTTTGTATGAAAGCAAAGCCTATTTCTCTATCACCGCGTGACTATCTGCTTCAATATCAAGATCCTGAAAATAAAAATAAGCTTGTCTGGTGTGCTGTGCTCTTACTCTCAATTTAGCACTAAACCTAAAAAATAATACTTTTACACACCCCTCCAAACTCTTACAGCTGATAGAAAATCTTATCATTTAATTTAAGCAGTGACAACAGCTGCCAGAGCTGACTTGCTATATCACACTGTGAATGCTATTGGCTAATGTGCACAGCCCATCTCCACTGCACATTCTAGCCCATTATAGCTGTGTCAGATTCTGGTTGGGGCTGAGCACAGATGGAATACAGTCTAACTAGAAATTGTCTGGACTGGACTCAAGGAGATATAGTGAGGTATGGTAAGGGTTAGGCCCCACTAGGCGCATAAAGATCCATTTTTTGGGATCACATCCGCTTTACGCATTGCATAGACACCGTACTAGTTACATTGTAATGATGGTGTCCATTCCCCGTTATCTGCGGTTTTCACAACGCATGCGATCACAATTTTTGTTTTCAGCTTTAACAAAACTATAACATGCAAATAGTTTAGTTAAAGCAGGAAATAGTCAGGAACTGTCAGAAGAACTAGCTGTAAATCTTGCTCATACTATAACTTTTTTAATGACTTTTAGTGTTTTCTGACAAGCCCCTTATGTCAAAAATGTACAAAC
Source organism: Hymenochirus boettgeri (assembly GCA_019447015.1). Lineage (NCBI taxonomy): Eukaryota > Metazoa > Chordata > Amphibia > Anura > Pipidae > Hymenochirus > Hymenochirus boettgeri. Next base: position 315,852,304 of record CM033469.1, read on the forward strand.
TCCTAATATAAATATTTAGTACATTATTCATGTTGCAGCATGAGTTCTTAAAGGTAAACTTTGGTCTCCACACAAGTGCCTAATATCTCTCTAATTTTTAGATTTGAGGTTTGGGCACTCGTTCTTCAGGGATAGAAACATGTTTTTTTTAGGCTTTTGGCTAGCTTTTCAAATTTTTAAGAAGTTCGGGTATAATACTTTGTCCCAGTGGGCATGGTCCAAACTTAAATTTGGAGGCAGACTAGTGGGATTGGTGAGGTCACAGCTCACAGTGCTAGCAGGAAACAACATTATTAACGTAGAGTGCTTAAGCCATTTATTTACATAAATTATCAGGCAACTGATCTCTTCTCTCTTCCAGAATGAAATCAATGACATCCCATTCTTTGATATCCAGCTGCCCTATGAAATCGCTTTACAGATCTTTCAGTTCCTGGGCAGAAAAGAGCTTGGAAGATGTGCTCAGGTATGGTATACTTAAGTTTTTTGGTAAATATTATTTTATTTTAGTTTGTTAATAGGTAAATCCAATAAAATAAGATTCATATCCAGCAACCTCCAAGTTTTATCCAACGTTCATAAGGATAAATATAATGCCCGATCCCTCAACACAGATTTCTCACTCTTCCTGATGTTTTGGGTAGCTAGTCAGGGCCATTCCATCATGGACAATGGCTGACGGCCACTACTGAAGCAGCAGCAGAGAAGGTTGCACCTGCCATTGAGGGATAGGGCAACATCCTTTGGAATGTTGAATGAAACGGTAATTATAATGAAAAAAAGTTTTGTGGGGGTACTGTATATGAATATATTTTTTTTATTTTTAGTCTGGACTTGTAATGTAAATGATTAACTGATGTTGGTAAGCTAAAATGATTATAAAAGCCCAATTTTATAACATTTCAGTATCTTTTTCACACTGATAACATGTTATGATACTTACTATGATTTTTTTTTTACAATTTACATAACATTTAATTGGCAAACACTACAATAATTTTACTAATCGACTTAAAAAACGACTAAACGACTTTCCCAATCGTAATTATGATCGATATTATGCTCTAATGTCTGAAATTTACAATTTTTCAAGGCCAATCAATGGAAATGTCGGATTTTACATAAAATCGGTCTAATATATGGTCATCTTTATTCTCCTAATTAAAATTAGTCACTTTTGAATACAAAATATAAGTTTAATAGTGGTTGTGTGTGTGCATTTCAAAGATTTCAAACTTGCTGTCTGACAAATATATGCTTTGGGTATTGGATTTTCTAAGATTCTAAAGTCAAATATTAGAGGATCAGTACTAATAGGTGACTGGTAAAGAATTAAAGCTTTAACATTCAGGAAGCACTATGGTCAGGGATACATTTTGCCCTGTCTTATAGCCCCAAAAACTACCGGTTAAAATGCTTTTAATTACCTTTCTGTTTAAAGGGAATGTCCAACCCCAAAACAAAAATTTGTTTTTAGCTTTCTCACCCCCAACCTAGACCTAATATACTTACCATACCTCATTCCTTTGCCTCACTGTACTGCTGTTCTGTTTCATATCCATGCACGGAAGCAGCCAAAGGAGCTAGACCGGAAGTGGCATCAGTCATTGTAACCCTTTAAAGGGACACTATACTGAAAAAATGAATTTGCCTCATCTTAATCTATTATTGAATACATGTAAATAGCACTTACTCTAATTTGTGTGTGTTGCTGCATGCCTTCAATCCAGCACACTTTTTGTTTAGGAGCAGCATCCCCCCTCCCACTTTCATCCAACCTGACTTTTTCCCCACAAACTAACAGTCAAGCCTGTACACCGCATATTTCATTCCAACTGTCAAAACTGCTCACAGAAGAATAGTTTTTAAGAACAAGGAACTTGACTGACAGCTGAAATATAAAAAGTTTTAGATTGGATATCTAAAGAAATAGGGGGCAGATCAACAAAAAAAATGTTACAGTGGTGGTTGGGAAGAATTATAGTTTCTAGTTATGGTCAATTTAAAATACCCTTTTTTTTCAGTATAGATGCCCTTTAAGCCTTAAGTAGGCATGCTTCTAACCTTGGTCAGAGAGGAGGAGCAGACTTGAACATGACTTGATGTCAGAAAATTTGAACATTCACACAATATAATTTCTAAAGGCACATACAATGTTTGCAACGACTCCAGACCACAACGTACACCCACAACGAACGCCCGTTTCTGGCAATAATCGCACATGTGAATGTATTCGGTCAAATGAATGACCCCGGACCAAATGCTTACACACATGGGATTATCGGCTAAAGCAGCCGTTCAGCGCACACGTGGACACATTAGTGGTCGTGGGTCGCTTCAAACCTCATTTGTGTGTATGGGGATTTACAGGCTTGCAGCCAGAGATCTAGGGCTCATTTTAAAGAAAAGACTGCAGGCAAACAAAGGCTAACTTGTTCGGAGATCACAAGTACCCCAAAAAAACTCCTAATCTATAATTCTACAATAGTCCTATTCCTACCTCTCATTTTAAAAGTAATTAGCTTTAGAAGTTTTGCAGCTTGCAGCATCCCTGGCTGAGTTAAAAGAAGAAAAAAAAAACATTTCCCCACCTATTTATAGATTTAGGGGAAGGAAAGTTGCTTTTTGGTTATAGTGACTATTTAAGTATAGGCAATCTTAAGTGGTTAGGACCTAGTGCAGGGATGTCCAACCTTTTAGATATTTGACTACAAATCCCAGTATTTCCTGGATGACCTATGTTTTGTAGAGCTCATGAATGGGAATGCTGTTAGTAGATCCAACATCTTTATAGTCACATGTTAGACATCCCAAACCCGGTATTTTAGGAACACACTGGGTATGTTTAGAGGATTTGTTTAATTATTGTGTGCAATCTTTTTTCTTACCAGTTTTTACAAAAAATGTCCGTCCAAAATGATCTTTGTGTTTTAATTTCACTTGATATTTCGGTATGATAGACAGGGTGGTTGATTTGGCTTAAAGTTTACCTCCAGCCTCATAATAAAAAAAATAGATTTATCACCATAAACTCGCCAAACCTAGTTTTTGTTGCACTTGTCAGTTCATCTGACTAAGCATACTTACAGACCCACAGTTCTGTTGCTACTGTGCAGCGACCGTCAATAAAGACTGTGACATCAAAGCCAATGACTGATAGATGCTGCCAAAGCAGCCTCTCTTGCTGCTGTACAAGATAATAACCAATTTACAACAGCTACAGAGGATGCTTTAAGTGCATGTCCACCCTTTAAAAAACCCAAACCCAGCTGATATATTGTGCACTTTATTCCCTCTGCATTACTAACCAGATAACACTCTTCAATGGCCAAGAGAAATTGGGGGAACAGCTCTTCCAAGTCTAAAACACTATTACTTAGCTGCTTGTTTATCTCAAACTCTACAGTGGAACAAAATCTCAGAAATACCCAGATGGATAGAAATCGAACAAGCCCTAACTCCTAACATACCGTTAAACAATATTCTATGGCTTCCTAACATAAAATTAGCCTTAACAGAATGCGGCACTAACCCATATATTCAACATCCAATAAAATTATGGTATAATACAAACTTGGCAATAAACACTCACTGATGACCACTATCTTCCACAACCTGGAATTCCCCCCTGGAAAAGATCCCAAAGATTGGACCCATTGAAGGAATAAAGGAATAACTAATATAGGAAACTTAATGACAGGGGGCAGTCTACTGCCCTGAGGAGTGGCGAGAACGCAGTTTGAACTACCAGAAAAAGAATGGTATCATTTCCAACAGGTTACTACGTTCAAAAAAACACTTGTTTCAACCCATATTATTGAGAAAAACAAATTTGAGTCTCTTTCTAGCAATCCACAAAACAGACACCTTATTTCTCAACTCTATTTTCAATAACACAAGACATACACATAAAATAGCTTTTATGACAAAGTGGGAACACTGGTTAGATAATACTCTGGAGGAATCACAATGGACAAACATATTCCAAACCCTACGAAAATGTTCAGCTAACATTATTCTCCAAGCAAAAAAGAAACCCGTCTAGAGGACGAAGTACCGTAGTGGGTGCACATGAGCAACACAAATATATGTGCAAAAAACAATCTAATACTTTATTATAGTTGGTATGTATTCAGTGCAATTCAAAAAAGTGTTTTAAGTTAACAGTTAACACATCCCCTTAGAAACAGAGCAAACATCATCACAATCTTAATAAATATATACCGGTATATAATGGTGCATGGGTGAGGCAAATAATGCCTCTCCCTTAGTCCCTATATCACATAGTCACAGCAAGTGTACACTATATAATACAGTCAGTACAAAAATACATCTCAATTAGCAATATAGGAACCCCAATACCAAAACCAGACCGGCAGACCACTCCTAAAATGAATATATAAGGGATAATGCGCCCCTTACAGTGTGATATAAGGATATAAAGTCACCGAGGAGTTCCCTGGCCATATAAAAGCAAGAGACCGAAGGTTATACGGACAGGGAACTCCGAGTTGACTTTATAAACCTTATATCACACTGTAATGGGGCGTATTATTTCTTGTAATATATAAGTTTAAAAAATGTAATTTGATGGCTAGTCTCCAGCTGTTATTCTTTCCCTAAGTAATTAAACAAGCTATATTCCCTGTCAGCCCTGCAATAAAATTAGTAAATGAATAAATAGAAAGGAATACATACCAGACTTTAACTTTAACTGTCTTTTTTCTGGAATTTTCTCCTCCACTTCCCGGCACTTTTCCTGTCAAACCCTGAAAGAAAAAAGATTGATAAAACACACAGACCTTTACTGTGCAGAAAATCCTTCTGAGTCCTCCATCTGAAATGTATCTCTCACCCGGTAACCTTTTAAATCCTGTCAGCCATGATTCAACTTCAGCCTCGTTCAGTTCGTGCAAGTGAGGTTAAACAGAGCGGCTCTTCCAGCTACTGACTTCCGGTACTGACTCCCGCTGAAGTTGTCAGTAGCTGGAAGAGCCGCTCTGTTTAACCTCACTTGCACGGACTGAACCAGGCAGAAGTTGAATCAGGGCTGAGAGGATTTAAAAGGTTATCGGGTGACAGATACATTTGAGATGGAGGACTCAGAAGGATTTTCTACACAGTAAAAGGTCTGTGTGTTTTATCTGTGTTTTTTTCTTTGCTTGGTTTGACAGGGAAGGTGTGGAAGGAGGACGGCACATGTATGGGGAGCAGCAGTGGTGAATATTCTTATAAAAATCACTCAACTACGTTGTTGAGTGATTTTTATAAGGATATAATCCACTGTTGCTCCCATTATAATCCAGGCCACTTATATATTATAGTCAAATATATCATAGGATGGCGCTCAAGGGGAGCAAATTAAAAGATCCAAAACGCCAGACGCGTTTTGTCGAAGATACTTCCTCAATGGCAGGGACAAAAAGAGAAATTATTCTCCAAGAAAAAAGCTTCAAAATCCTCCACCACTGGTACCTGTCCCCTCACAGACTAGATCGTATTTACCCAACGGCCTCTTCCCTGTGTTATAGGGGATGTGGCACAGTTGCAGACAAAAAACACTGTTGGTGGGACTGCCCTGAGACACACAAGCTATGGCAACGGTGTGAAAAATTGATACATAAAGTACTATATAATGAGATCTCATTAGATCCATGGGCAGACTTATTAAATAAGCCCATTTTAAGCCCTTTTTTTTCTGGTCAGTAGCAGTCAGTCACAGCCATGTCACAGCCAATGACTGGCTGCTGCTCCCCAAGCTGTCTCCTCTTGAGCATGTGTAAGCTTGAACAGAGCTTGTGCAGCTTTAATAGGGTGCAGGGACCTTTACAGTAGTGCGTGGTAAACTTTGGACTTTCTGGTACATGTAAGTATTGTTTTCTTTGGGGTTTCTGTTTGTTTTTCTCAGTTTGCAGTGCAGCTCTTACTGTTTAAATAATGTGCAGAATATAGCACCTTTGGTCATGTAATATTAGACAAATTCTATAAAGATTTTGCAAGCCTAGGTACATTCTGAATTTAGTATAAGCTATCTGTTCACACTGTGTCCTAATGTGTATTAGTCTTTACATAAACACTCTAGAATATAGTTATATTAAATAATGTTAAAGGACAACTAGAATTTACTGCAATGGCAGTAAAATGCTAAATCTATTAAATTATGTGACTTCAATTTGTGAAGAAATAAAACTTGGCCCTACCTCCTAGGCAATAATAGTGTGTGAAATAGGTTGTAAATAGTTATTGTTTGCCGCATGTAGCGATCCTTTAAGAAATAGGAGGTGGTTCTTTTATTTAGTTTTTTGAAAATTATGATATAATTATGTATTTTAGCAAATTAATATTTTCTGATTTGAAAAATAACATATTAAACAAAATATAATGTAATTGTGTGGGAATAGTGGGGAATAAACAAGGAAACAAAAACCTACCCAGAACATCCAAAATGTATTTAATTTTTTTGTCATATATTTATTTATTTTTTCATAATGCACCAGGAGCAGACAGAGCTTCTGTTCAGCTGAATGCCCCGCTGCTTTTTAAGTGTTTACTGCAAGAGCTTTCAGACGTATAGGGCCTTGGGAGCTCAGAAGGACTGGACCATTTTTAAGGAGTTGGCATCCAAAGCTGTACCAGTGGCCTTGGAGGGGACCTGCTTGTTAGCTTTGCTTTTGCCAGATTTCCATCTCAGAAAACAGCAAATCAGAGAGATGGCAGGGATTCTTTTTAGCTTCAATCATAATTCAGTCCTCACACCCAGCAAAGTTACATCCATTTTCACTTTTTCTTTGTCCCTTGTGCAAAGCTGACAATGCTGAAGTAACCAGTATTAGCATACATGTCTACTTGTATCGTGCAGAAACAGGTAGGAAAATTTCCCTTAGGGCAAGTTAATCTTCAGAGATGCAATGAACACGAAATGCTACAATTTATTGAGTATTCTGATACCATCTGTCTGTCTAATCTATTGGCACCAAGTGTTTGGAATATTTTTTATTAAATATTTATATCACCAGCACTCTTCCTGCTTTTCTGTAATAGTTTATTTAAGCATCAACTAAATGAAATACTTCTGTAAAGTGAAATTGGTATTGCCTTATATTAATGGGGAACATTAACAGTACCCTTCATTTACTGATAATGTCTGGATTTTTTAGTAATTTCCTTAACACAATTCCTGTGTGTAAAAGGATCCATTTAACATTACATTACATTACAGTAATACAGCAGCAGCATTTTATTATTTCTTAGGTGTGTTTTTCTCAGGGTCTTCTGAGATCATTCTCTCTCGGTTCTCTGTAAACAGGTACCACACTCTTAATTTACACACTCATTGTATCATTCTTAATGGGTTGTCTTAATTGATTCATGGACAGCAAACAAGAAAATAAAGAGCACATAAAAAAAACTACTACTAGTTCAGACTATAAAATTTAAACTTAAAGGGCATGTCCACCTTACATCCCAGCTCCAAATGGTTCTCCTGCAATGTTCCCCCAAAGTTTAAAAAAATGTCCACCAGGAGCCTAGCAGAGTCCATATAGGACTCAGCACCCTGTCTCTCCTCTGGGAGAATTAGCACATGCTCTGTGCAGCCCTCTCCCCCCCCCCCCTTCCATTTTGGTCTCCCTCCCCCTAGCACAAAACCCTTGGCTATATTGTAGGGCTTCCTCCCCCAGCCCCAACCGCATTATTATTATCTCCAGAAACTCCCGCAATCTTTACTGTACTTAGCTTCCCTCTATCCTCCGCCGTTTTGAACTACCAGCAGCCGCGTACGTGATTGGCTGCCTCTCAGCCAATCACAGACGCGTCTGCCAGTCCGGCCCCCAGCTTGCAGTTATATGCAAGCAGAGGGCTGGGACAGTACGGCAAAGGATAGAGGGAAGCTAAGTACAGTAAAGATTGCGGGAGTTTCTGGAGATAATAATAATGCGGTTGGGGCTGGGGGAGGAACATTTGTTTTAAAAGGGTGGACATGCCCTTTAATTGGACAACAAAACCAGGTTTCATAATTGTACAAATTGTACAAGGGTAGAGTCTTGGGGTAAAATAAAACTTTTCTTAAAAGGCAAGGCCAACCCTCAAAAGAAAAATTGTGGATTGGTTAATCACAATCCAAATAAAAATAAAAGGTTGAAAAGATGTAAGACTAACCTGAAATGCAGCTCGGCGTTCTGTTAACCCTCATTCTGCTTCCTGGTTCTTCCAGTTAGCAGCTGTCAATCGTGAATGTGGTAGTTGTCATCCAAGCCAGTGACTGAGTACCATTTTCCTAGCTGCCTTCTCCGAGCATGTGTGTGCTTATAAAGGAACTTGGAGAGGGAAACCATTTTGAGAGGCAATTTGAAGGGGGAGAAGAACATTTCTCTGCATAACCGGTTAGTCCTACATGTATTCACTTTCGAACTCTTGTGGTATTGGAGGGTGATTTCCCAATATATAATTTTTCATTTGAGGGGTAACTGTGGTCTCCAAACACGTGTCTAAAAGAATGAGGGCTCTAGCTTATCTGGTTCCTAAGCTATAGGCTTTTAAATTCAGTCAGGATGAACAAGGAAGTGTGTAACAGTGACATGATGAGCTGTCTAAGAATACCCACCCCCTAAATAACAATCCTTTCTGAAGCAATTTAAAGTGTATGTATACTGAAAAAATTACATCATTTTAATCTATAAATAAATACATGTAAGTAGCACTTACTCTGAGGTGTGTGTGTTGCTGCATGCCTTCAATACAATACTTGTTTTGCTCAGGCTCTGACCACTGACCTGACTGTTTTCCCCCATATCAACTGTCAAAACTGCATACAGCCCGGTAACTGTGAGACCATTGCAGCTACAGCAAAACTGCTTACAGAAATGCTAAAACGTAGGATGTTTCAGATTGGATATATAATGAAATAGGGGTCATATCAACAAAAAAAAAAGGTACAGTGATAGTTGGGATGAATTATAGTTAATACTAATGGGAAATTTAAAAAAAAACTAATTTTCCAGTGTACATACCATTTAAAGGGAAAGTTCAGTGGAAATGATCAATATTTGTTAAATTGTTAGTTTGTGTAATTCCTTCTAAATTATTCTACATATTCTCAACCATTTTGAAAAATCAGTTGATTTCATACCCTTTGCTGTTCCCTGCTGTTGACATTAGTGAGCTGACATTTCAGGTTCTAACGGTCCTTCTTCCCAGGATGCACCACATCCTTGGAATGTTCCTAACAGTATTTTCTACTGATTGGCTGTTGGATGGGTCAAAGATGCTCAGATCTCTACTGAGCAACTGAATCAACACAGGCGCAGTGTCTAGGGCAAGACCATAACGGTCTCTACTAGGGGTCCTGCAAACAGGAAGTCAGTATTTCGGATGTATTTATTAATACTCAGACAAATTTTGAATTGGCATATTAAGGTCATTGGGATGAAAAAATACTGCTTTTTTTTCTGAAAAGCATATGTATTTGCACTGAATTTCCCCTTTAAAGACCGTTACAGCAGTAGGATACAGCTGGGCCTGCTCAGTGCCTGTGGCACAGCGGTCAGAGTAATGGTGCTGGTGAAGTCATAGCTTACATTGCTAGCTGGAAAGACCACCCTTTATACTGCTATAGGTTTTGGTAGATTGTAGCTAGAAGTATGATACTGGAGTTGTTTTAAAGGTAGGAATGTGCTCTTTTTAATAAAACCACTTGCATGGAGACCACAGACCATATGTTATCACAGGAAACTGTGTCTGTTTTGAAGGGACATTCTCTCCCAAACATTTTGCTTTTACAAAGTTTTAAACTCTGTATCTCACAAATAAATTGGGATATCTATCATGATATTAAATCAGTTAGCGTGACCCAGAAAAAGAGTGCTGCCACTCTGGGTAAATGAGCCACATAGTCTTTTTTTTCCTTTATGATTGTACTGCTGCATTTATACGGAACCATTCTTCTTTGTTAGTTTTACCTGTGTACTTGGAGTGCACTCATTAAAATGAATTTTAAAAAATGCATGTATACACTGTGTACACACCAAAGTAGAATAAAGTATATAATAGAATAAAGTATATAATATTAAAGGACAATTATACTCACCTTTTCCCCAATCCACTGCAGCATAGTACCCAGGGTGAGGACCTAAAATCGCTAAGTCCTCACCCTGGGTACTTTCCCTAACTCCTGCACTACTTACCACCGCAAATCTGCTTCGCCGATCCACACTGTTCCACCTCTCTTCTACTGTCAGTGACAGTCGCGAGGCACCATTGAAGACACGCCTCCTTGCGAGCGTATCTTCCTATTGGCTGCCTCGTGACTGTCACTGAAGCAGGAAGAGCGGAGGAATGGAGCGATCGGCGAAACAGATTGCGGTAAGTAGTGCGGAGTTAGGGAAAGTACCCAGGGTGAGGACTTAGAGATTTTAGGTCCTCACCCTGGGTACTATGCAGCTATGGAGTAAGAGGAGCGAGGGTGAGGTGAGTATAGTTGTCCTTTAAATAAACATTTTTTTCTGTTCGAAACATAAAGTACAATATTTATTTAAAACCTTTTTAAAGTTTTTTCCTTAGTACACTTTAACACTGCAGTGGCTGGTAAGGTGTATAAACTTAAAAAAATTTACTTTAGAAAAGCTTTGGAAGGTTAATCCGGTTGAAAAGGATGATGGTTCCTAACCAAATAAAATGGCGGAATCAGAATTGCTTTTCAGGAGGTCTTAAATTGAAATTGTAGTTGGACTGGTGGTGGTGATGAGGAGTCATACAAAGTTGATCTGCATAATTTTCTCCAATGAGAGAGAATAACATCAAACAAGCCTTAAGAGTGATATGTGTCCTGTTCTGGTTATTACCAGCAATGCTCTTGGTACCCAGTAACATTCATAAAAAAAGGTGTCCCTGACTTTAGAAGACCTTAAAGCTATAGGTCCCATTCTGTTTACATTGTTTTAGTTACAACCCAAAAACTGTCAACCTGTGTCCATTCCTTTTATTTTATTTTTTTCACTAGAGTGAACTGTACAGTCACTTCTTCTTTCTCCCTTCCTTTAGTACAGAGGGATAAAAAGTAAAGCTTCAGGCAACAATATTCACAAACAATGTTGATGGGAACAGTCACACACAATGATTTTCAGTTAATCTTTGAAAAGTACTTTGGGTGCTTTGGCTGGAAAAATATGTCTGTACAAAGCCAAATTGGTTTCTTTTTCTGGGTGAAGCACACTAGCTGCATCAGCTTCATTGGTAAAGAGAGTGGGACAGACCCCAGGGGCTTTTTTACTGATTGCTTACAGGCATAAAATTCATTATCCAATGCACTTTGGAAGCTTTGCTTTAAAGAGATCAGGTAAAAGATAAATCACTACAAACAAAAGAAACCTATTTTCTGATTCAAAAAGGGTTTTATTTTGATAATACTGGCCCTTTAAATCAGTTTATCTTAAAATAAAACCTGCATCTGATGAGTATTAGTAAGCTTTATCTGAACCAAAACTTCTCTGCTGCTGAAGATGACATTGTGCCAAGGGCTTTTTTTCAATACACGATGCACACTATGTCTCTGTTGGTCCATGGACTGAAATGCTGGAGAGGTTTTTAATAGAGGCTTTGTACAGCTGAGCCTCATTCTGTAGGGCTGATGCTGTGCAGCTTGCTGCCAATTCTTGTGCATTAAGTTATAACCAAGACGCATCAGGGTTTTGCTGGTTAACTGTTTTCTCTCATCTTCTCGGAAAGATTAGGTAATGGTTACCAAGCTCTATTTCCTTAGAGATTCATTTTCTTAATTGAAAATCCATACAACATAAGAGCTAAAAATATGTTTATTTATTTCCCTGTAAAGAAGCTTTTGCTATAACTATATATGTAGCTATATTGTAAATATTTTTTAAAGTTCTGAAAGCATTGTATATCAGCAAATATTTTCACCTTTCTGTACCATTAGGATACTCCTTAATAATGTGTTTTCAGATAATTTCTAGATAGCATTATTTGCTTTCAAGAAGAACTCTAAAAATGGAGTGTATAAGTGCTGAAGGTCACTTAAATTATCCAAGGTTACTTAGTGCAGCTATCTGTGATAACTTTCTATGTAGATGACTCTTAAAAGGAGAACTAAAGTCCCAAGACAACATTGTCTCAATAGACAGAGCACATTCACAAACACACAACAAGCTGTGTCTCATGTCTCCCTTTGCTGTGCATGCTGGGTGATTTATGAAAATAACCTGTGTTTACTAAGGGTCAGCTCCCATAATTCACCTTATCTGGGAACACCCAGCTAAGTGTGCGCCGGACACTTCACAGGAAACTGCAGTCTTGCTTCCTGGAAGATGACAGCCAATCATGTTACAGCTCCGAGATACCTCCCTCTGACACAGAACACAAATATCAGTGCAGTTTTTGTGTAAACACATTAGAAATGCTCCTATACCTAACAATGATAAATTCCTAGGCTTTTCATACAAAAAAAGAAAACTAATCTTTGCAGTGTCTGTCTTTGCTAGCACAGTTGAAAGAAACAGAACATTTAACATTTCAGCAAAAAATAAAAGTAATTGTGGGGAATCGAACCAGCAACCTTCTATACTGTGTCTTTCTAAAAAGACACAGTATGCCACATGGGCTAATAAGTAAGGAACCAGTACATGTAGAGTCTTTATCTTTTGCTAACTACATAATAAAAACAAAAAAAGGGAACATGGGGAATCAAACCTGTGTCCTAATAGTCTGATTATTTGCTAACCCAGCACTTTAGCAGAACACGCCACAGATGAACTCTCAATCGATAGAAGTAAATGCAAGTAAAATCAGTTCACTATTTTGTATTGCTACTGGAAGACTGTCAGCAATTAACGCTGGTTGGTAGATAAATAACAGAGCTGCTATATATAAAGTTTGTACATATGTAGAAACTTCATATTTTTCTAGAAACATGGAAATAAACAAAAAAAGCACTAAACTCAGGCAGTAGACTGTTATATTGTTTCATAAGTAAACTAGGAGATTTGAACTTGTGATTTGGTCTGTTTGTTACTAAACACACAGCATTTACATGGTGCGCCACCAGCAACTCAACTGTGATCACAGGTACATTTAGAAACTTTATCTTTGGCTAGAAAGAGATGCTAGAAACTCTGCACATAGAGACAGTGAATCCTGGGGTCAGGGGGCGTGGCTCTTTGAAGCCAACATGGGCTATGAGTTGTACTGGCAACAACATGGAAGCCTCCTTTGTTACAGAATCTATTACTTCTATCTACTAAATGCAAATAACTAGAGAAGAATCTTTCAATGTGTAGGTATTCTGGGGAGAAAAACTTTAACATTAGGATCTGAAAAAACGAAGTTTAGTTCTCCTTTAACATCAGTTTTGGGGGATTCTAGTGTTTAAACAAAAGGTTTAAATTAGACACTTCTCTCAGCTACTGCATGTTCCACTTTAAAACTTCTATATATCTCTATTACTCTTTGACTATAATGTAGTTTATTTTTATGTTTATTACCTTTCCAATTAGATAATGTATTTGTATTATTTCTGTTTCAAACTTTTTTTATGAACCTTAAACTTTAAATTATTTTTATTTTAAAAATTTCAAAAACTAAAACGGTATAAATAGTACCACATTACAGAAACTAAATAGCGGGAGACAATAAAAATATATCTACTGTGTCTTCATAATCTTTATATTTTACTTTTAAACATGTCTCCCATGGGCCATTTATTCTCAAGGAATACATTCATAATTACTAATGTGAAAGAGAGAGGTGGCATGTCAACACATATATAAAACTTCTTTATATCTGAATCATTTGTTTGCAGGAGATTATAAAAGTAAAATAATTTTTTTGCTTAACTGTTTTTGCAAATACGCACACTGGTTTTGTGAGTGTAGAACACTATTGAGGGATTTGGGACGGGCTGCACCCGGGCCACAAAAAATAGGTGATAGGTAGCTTTCAATCATCAAGTTGCATACATTGTATACATCAGCTTTGGACCGATAAGTATACTAAGCAAAGAGTTTAGGCCAGATGCATTGGACCATTCCTCTTTGAGAGTGAGTGTTATTGTATGCTTGTAGATACATTAGAGGGTGTAAAAGTTTTTATGGGTTGAGCCCCTGCATTGATACAAAAATGTTTTGCACCACAATTTTGTATTTATTCAGCAAAGATAGATAGTTTTTTTTAATTGTAAATTCATTATTAATATGTCTGAAAATGTAAAGTATGCTTCTTTTCTTTTTTGTATTTTAAATACTCTCTAAAACTATAATAAAGTATAAAAAAGAAAGGTGCATTGAGTTGTTAGAACTGTAGACATAAGGGCCTAATTGAGATTACACACGTAGAAGCCTAGATTTTCTTATTTCCTACCAGTGCTAAACTTGTGGGTTTGAAGTTTACCTTATTCACGTATTTACATTTTAGGAGCCTAGTTGGCTTAATTTTTCTCCAGACTCTAATTGGGAGGTAAAGGAGCTGTGCCTTACTTCCTGTTCTTCAATAAAACCTGTAGGAGCTGGGAACAAAGGTAAGGTACTTACCCGATTGCTCGTTCCCCCATCGCATAGTCTGACAGGACCCGATGAACTCTGTATTCTGTGCGCATTGCACTTGCACGTATAATACAGAGTCCGTCGTGACCTGTCAGACTACGTGGCGGAGGAGCGAGCAATTGCGTAACTACCTTAACTTCGCTCACAGCTCCTGCAGGTTTTATTGAAGAACGGGAGGTAATGCACAACTCCTTTACCCCCCGTTCTTCAATAAAACTGAATACCAATTTTTTTTTTATTTAGTCTTAGAGATAGAAGTTTGGCAAGTATCTTAATATCTGCTTGTAATACGGAGATGGGTCTGTAGGATTGGGGGAGCAGGGGGTCTTTACCGGGTTTGGGAATTCGAATTATCAGCGCTTCTTGCATGGATGGGGGTAGGATGGTGGAGTCACAACATTGTGTTATATAGTAACAGAAGCTTAGGGGACAGTGTTTCCAGGTATGTAATGTAAAATTTGGCTGGGAGGCCATCTGTGCCTGGGTTTTTTTGGCATGACATTACAGAAATAGCTTGTTAAATTTCTATTTCAGAGATTGGACTTTCGAGCTCAGCGTGTGCTTATGGAGGGAGCTGTGGGAAGTGAGCTGTAGTTAGAAAGTTGCGAATTTCCTCTGTTGTGTATTGTAATGTTGAAGTGTATAGTTCGGTGTAGTACTCAGCTAGGTGTTGCGAGACTAATACTGGGTCAGTTATGGTGTGTCCTGATGGGGAAGTTAGTTTGATGACTGTGGGTGGTTTGTGCTCGTTATTCGCCATAGAGGCCAGGAGTTTGCCACATCTTTCTCCGTGTTCGAAATGTGATTGAGATCTGAAATATAGAGACTTTTGGGCTTTGGATTCGTGTATTTTGTTAGTTTCTCTAGACTGTAGCTTGAAGGCCGAGGCAGTAGTTGGGTTTGGATTATTTATAAACTCTGTTTGGGCTGCCTGCAGTGCCATAGTGGCTCTGTTCTCGGTTTGTGCTGATGCTTGCTTTAGTGTGTTAATAGCGGAACTAAGAGTTATTTTTGCGTATTGTTTGAATGTTTCCCATACTGAAGTCACCTCAGCGGTATTATCGTTTCTGGTGAAAAATTCTTCCCACTCTATAGAGAGATCTCTATTTTCTGATATTAGCTGGAGCCAGAAAGGGTTTAGTCTCCATTGACGAGGCTGGGAAGGCGTATCTAGCCATGCCAGCTCTATCCAGCAAGGGGCGTGGTCAGATAGAATTCTTGGTTCTAAGCCTGAGTTCAACAGTTTGGGTGTGAGTGTTGTGTGTATAAAGATAATGTCGATGCGATACATCGTTTTGTGGGATTCTGAAAAACAGGAGTACTCTCGTTTGTTTGGGCGACCGGTTCACGAGACATCGGTTAGAAGTAGGGATTGCATGGTTCTGCCAAACCTGGTGGTGACTTTGGGGGGAGGCGTCCAACCGGGAGGATGGAGGCGGTCCCACTCAAGGTCAGTCACCATGTTCAAATCTCCCATCCATATGGAGGGAATGTTGGGATGCTCGGCGAGGAATTGAATAGGAGTTTGTTTGGCTGACATAACAAAGGGTGGAGGAACATAAGAGGCTAAGATGATCAGTGGTTTGTTGCATATATTAAAATCTTGACGTATGGTCGGACCCGTATGAAGGGTCTGTAGGGGCAGATAATCTTTTCCGCTGAGGTATAACTTTTATCAGCGACTTAATTCAGCCTCCAGGGTAGCTATAGTTCATAGCCCGCTCGGTATGGGCTGTAGAGGGGAGGGGAGAGGGTATGGGAGGGGGGAAGGGGAAGAACAGGACCATAGTTCTTAAGAGTTGTTGGCAATGGTAGTGGGAGGGGGGGAGGAATGGTTTGTTTAGAAGTGAAAGGTTTTACTTATCTGATCTCCAGAGATCAGGAGGTTCCGTCACAGGCCAACCGGGTCAGTATGGGGCAGCTGGTTCGTTGCCTCAGCTGGAGTGGTAAAGAATTTAGTCGTGTCTCCATCAGAAACTCGCAGTCTGGCTGGGAACATCATTGAATATTAGATGTTGGCCCCTCTCAGTCGACGTTTCACATCTGTAAATTTAGCTCTCTGTTTAATTTCTGTTGGTAACGGATGTTTCCCTTTTCTCTAGACAACGAAGAATGGTATCTCGGTCTCTGTAGTTAAGAAGTTTGGCAATAAGTGTTCTTGGAGGTGCTCCCGGGGGTGGGGGTTGTGGAGGTATTCGGTGGTCCCGCTCCACCACAATGGAGCCAGAGAATGCCTCCCTGACGAATACCTGGGGTAGCAGGTTTTCCAGGAACTCTGGAGGGTTTGAGCCTTCAGATTTTTCCGGTAGACCTATAAATCTAATGTTGTTACGGCGGTGTCTGTTTTCTAAGTCGTCTTGTTTTATTTGTATGTCTTGTCGTGTATTAGGTTTTGGCGTTCACTGATTTGTTGGGGTAGGGGAGCTACAGTGTCTTCCATTAAGTTGATGCGGTCTTCGGTGTCTTTGACTCGCTCTCTAAGATTTTGGTCCTGTCGCAGGAGAGATATATCTGTTTTAACTTCTTCGAGTTTTGTGGTTAATGTAGATTGGCAAACAGCTATGGCCTCCAAGACTCTGGTGGCATTGTCAGGTTGCTGTGAGGAGGTTTCCCCTGATTTTTTTTCGTTTTTTGGTTCGCGAAGCTTGTTCTGCGTTTTCTTGTCTGGGGAATTTATCCAGCTTGCCTGTAGAGTCTTTGGATAACGGGTCTTGGGCCTTTTTGGGAGACATTAGGTTGTTTGATTATGTAATCACGTAATCATCATGGAAGGCTAGTTCTCGGTTATTCCCTGTGACCAGACAGAGTTACTGTAGGTATTGGTTAACCTGGGCTCCCACCTCTTTCCCAGGCTGGGATATTTCCAGTGCCACTCTGTGCCGGTCATACGCCGCCTGCAGAGAGTGCTAAACTTGCCTGTGGAAGGTTGGATGTGTGGCAATGCTTGGTCGGGATTCCGGCCTTTTAGGTAGTAGTGTGGCCCGGTTCCGGCCAGGCCGCAGCGGTGGACACGTGGTCAGGGTCTTCGTGATAGCAGTTCTCTGCGATTGGTGGCGAGGTAGGTGTTCCGGTGCGCCTCTCCCCTTCACTGTCTGGGGCTGCTGAGGCGATGTTGTTGCCCTTGGCTCCCGCTTTGGGGCCTGGTGTTTGTGGGGCTTGCACGGTTGCGCGCCAACATGCCTCCGTGGTGCCGAAACTAACCTCATTAGTGGGGTTCAGGTTGGCAATCTCCTGACAGATGTGTGGACCGGCAGGATCTTGGGTTCGTGGGATCCCGGTAGGTCTATGTGGCTCTGCACTTGGGTAGGAGGCCCAGCTACCGACGGGTCCGCTTCGGTTCCCGGCCGTCTGTCGCCCAGTCTGGGAGATAGCAGTCTGTCACTGGGGGGTTCCAGGGTGGTTTGGGGGTAGGTATTTGTGCGTTCCCCAAGGATTTAATGCAGGATTTATATTTTCCCGAGCGGAGCTACCCTAAGGCACGTCCAGCCTCAAGTCATGTCAGGCCACGCCCCCCACCAAATTTTTATTTTAACTAGTGGAGATACCCTTTAATAACTTTTTTACAAAAAATTGTATATTGTTATTTAACTTTTATCTGCATATACATTTACAATAATACACCAGATTTTAAATTGCATGATTTTATATTTACAGTTAATAGACTCTATTTATTTTATTTGGGGAAGTGTTTTTGTTTTTCCCCATAGGCTGCAATTAAGCAGATTTATTTTCCACACAGTATTGTATTGAATGTATTGAATGCTGCATGAAATCTACTTGTGTGCCCTGGCCCTATACTATCTAGGTAACAAGCAACTTAACAGTGTGAAGTGCTTTTTTTTTGGTTAAATAAAAAAGCACTAATGCAAAGAACAAGGGGATGTTAAGCCTCTTCTTATCTTATAACATGCTTCTTAGTTCCTTAGCTTTGGCAAGATCAGAGTTTAATGAATAATTTATTACTAAGAAACAACTTGTTTGGATTTTTAAATTGAGCGCATGGATGAACAGCCAAATGAAAAGAGGAGATTTAAAAAACAGGTGATCAGCTTAAGTGCATTTTAGTGTTGATTAACTTTATTACTAAAGATTAGCATTTTAGCGTCTTTGCAGCTGTTTTTTATAATAAAAGAAGCATATTTATTTGAAAGTCTTGTAATTTAAAAAAGGTTTGTTCCTATAGTAGTATGTTTTGTTTTATTTTTTTGCATAAGCTCAGTGAATCGGTTTCTTAGATTGCTAGAAAACATATATCATTAGGCTGGGTACACACAGGTCGTTATTTTAACCAAACAGGCCAATCATTGCTTTTGACCAGTCGGATGGTTGAAATATCGATTACATCACAGGATTGGACAAAAAATTTTGGCATGTCATATCAAACGATTGTCTAATTCGACAAACATTTGATCGACATCGTACTGATACAGTAGAAAATTATAATTTGGCCGATCGAGCAAAATTTCGATCGGCCCAACATAGCGGAACATGTGTACACAGCTTTAGATTGAGATGGCCAATCCTGTGCGATTATAAATTCATGATAAATTAACATTTCAGCTGTGGTTTCACCCATTCAAAGCTAGTTGTATGTATATCAGCAGAAGAAATGGAAACTTGTAAAGCCACTTTCATCAAGTAAACCTGCTGAACATGTTAATTAAATTCAGTATTATATCTTAAAGGTATTTATATCTGTCTTATCAAAATTTTTATATAATAATATTTTTGTATAATTAATGTATTTTTGTTAATATATATTATAGATGGGTTTGTGCTATTATGCAGCATTATTATGTTGACTGCACTTATTTTTTTATGGAATTTGATGTCTCCCTTTCTGTTTTATGCACATACCCCTGATTTAAACCTGCTTTAAAATGATGAAAAAATAATCCGAAACCTCAAATTCTCAAGCAGTCTGTATACTATAAAATAAACACTTATTCCCATTAATCCCCAACCGAAAATATGCTTGTGAGAAATAATTAAGATGATTAACTGCAGCAAGCCCAGCACTTTAATTTGATCTTATGCCTCCCTTAGCACAGAAAAGTACAAAGTCACTCATTGGACAGTTCCTCTCTGGCTGAAGCACACTGACCATGCCTAAGCTAATGACATTGGGAAAAGGAGAATAAGCAGTGTATTTTAAGGACATGTCCGTCCCCAGAATAAAATTCCATACTTGCCTTCCCTATACCCCCAAACCCAGAGATCTATATATTTATATATAATTACTCCCTTTCCCATGACCCAAAGCAAATAATGCTTTCCATTACCTGCATGCGTGCCAGATGCTAACTTTGTTACGGAATGCTGAAGTCTGTCTCGGCCGTGAAGGGGATGTTACAATGACCGACTCTGCATTCAGCCACGCCTATACAGTGCTCCACGTCTCCTCTGAGAAAGCAATCTAAGTTTAAAGAGGTGGTGAGGACCAGGAGATGTGCGAGGGGGAATTTTTCTGGGCTTCAGGGACTGTGGGTAGGTGGGGAAAGTAAGTATAGATTTTTAATTTTTTTTTTTTTATTCTTGGGTTGTACCTAAAACAATTTAGAGCGTTCGGAATAATCAATTCTACTTGCTCCAGGTACTTTTTCCTTTTTAAAAAGTTAATATTTACAATGTAGCTTCCAATTAGAAATGGTGTAGTTAGCTAGAAGCTACACTTTACTACCATAGCCTGTTATATTATTCAGTGTTCCTCTTCAGCTTTTTGGGTTACTTAAATGAATATGTTCTTTTTTTAAGAAATATGTTTAATAGCACAATAAAATATTATCCTCCATAATACAGAATAGCAAGAACTTCATAATATTATGCTTGGTTTTAATAAAAAATCTTGAATATGTTTAATCTAATCAAGTATTCATGCTGGAGAAAACAGGGTGATCTAAAAGTGCTCTGATCTTCCAGTGACAATCACATTTTCTCTACGTATTGTAGCTAATATTAGCTAATATTGTAGCTAATTATTTGTTTTTTATTTTAGCAAGTTTACACATAAGGATAGTCAAAATTGCCTTTCCCTCTGTATCTGTGTCTTTTCAATACAGTATATTCATATCTTACAAAGGTGTGCTGGGTACTGATCTATTAAGGCCTGTAAGTGTAATTGGTTGAACACTAATCTTTTCTTTGGGTCCTTTGGCAAAAAATATCTAGTCTACTAAAATTGAAACCTGAATTGTTGTTCAAAAGTCTTTCTTTTACCTTGAGCGAGTAATTTAATATGAGCTAGTAAGGCTGTAAATCAAAGGCAAATCCAAGTCCCTTGATTTGTGTTATTCTTTGCCATTCACTTATGATATGCCAAGTATATTATATTTGCTGGCACAGCACACTGATCACTGTCTATCAACAGGTGAGCAAGACTTGGAAAGTGCTTGCAGAAGATGAGGTACTGTGGTATCGAATATGCCAAATGGAAGGTTTCCTAACTGATAGCAGACTTTCAGCCTGTTCCTCTTGGAAGAAAGCTCTGAAAGAAAGTCACTCAAATGAAAGCATGCTGAGAATGAACTGGAAGGTACCATACTCCTTTCCCTTCCATTTATAAGTTTTAGTTAATTATGCTTGTTAGTACAACCCATAAAAACCGTGTAATATTTAACTGCGGTCATATTTTTAAATTGATAGAGCGATAGATATATAAACAACCATAGAAATAATCAGAAAGATAGTGAGAGAGAGAACGAGAAATTTTGACAGAAGGTGAAGTATAAAAACAGATGGAGAGCTTAAAAAAAAGAGAACTTTATTCTAGAACTTTATACTGACAAAAACATAAATCTGGGATATATGTACATGTACTTACCCAGAGAAAACTAGAATTTGAAATGTTTCTTTTACTAGTTTTTATTAACCCAAATTATGGATTTAAATTCTGGATAATATGAGATTTTTAAATGATCTAAAGATAACGTGATTTCCTTAGCAATGTTTCCACAAAGGGGACCCACCAGATACTGTCTGAACCCAACACATTCTGCATAATATAATTGTAATACCAATAAAGCATTTCTAGGATCAAGCCTTTCTCCAGAGACCTGTGGTGTATTAGCAAGAATTTATTAATATTCCATTAAAATTTAATGGAGGTTTCTTTTGCTCATTTTTGAGCTGCGTCCATTTTTAATTCTGATTTAGCCTTAACGTTAAAACCCATTTTGACAGAAATCCAGCTGTAACTATACTGCACCTTTTTGCTATAACAATTGTCATTATGACACATAATACTTATCATGTGGAAATTGTTAGCTAAGTTGCAAAGGCTATTGCATATTCAGTGTTGGTTATTTTTTACCAGGCAAGCTATTCAGTTGTTAACTAGTACTTTAAAGGGTATGTACACTGGAAAAAAAACATTTTTTAAATTGCCCATTAGTGGAAACTATAATCCATCCCAACTATCACTGTAATTTTTTTTGCTGATCTGTCCCCTATTTTTAGCATTTCTGTAAGCAGTTTTGCTGTAGCTGGAATGGTTTGACAGTTCTTGTGCTGTATACTGTATGCAGTATTGACAGTTGGTATGGGGGAAAATAGTCAGGTCAGTGGTCAGAGCCTGAGCAAAACAAGTATTGTATTGAAGGCATGCAGCAACACACACCTCATAGTAAGTGCTATTTACATGTATTTCTTTATAGGTTTAAAGGGACTGTCCACCCCTCTTTTGAAAATTTTATATATGGTTGATTACCCCCCAAAACATAGAGATCGTTAAAGTCTAAAGCTTTAAATCATCTCCCACACGGAGCTATTATACTTGCATGCTCCTCGCTCCACCGCTGCTTCCGGGTTCTTAGTCAATCTCCACTGCGGCTGCTGTGTTCTTTTTATGTTCTTGAGCATCCGCAGTGGAGACTGCTCCGGGAATGGCAGTCAGTGATTGGCCATGATGTCACAGTCACGGCCGACACTGACTGCCTTACCTGGAAGTGCAGAGCCATGGCGGTGGAGCGAGGAGGAGCATGTAAGTAGCTCGGTGTGGGAGCCGATTTACAGCTTTAGACTTAAACAATCTCTAAGTTTTGGGGGCTAATCTACCATATATGAATTTTTAAAAAGAGGGGTGGACAGTCCCTTTAAATGACGCAAAGTCATTTTTTCAGTATACATACGGTACACTTTAAATAAAAAGAATGTTCACTTTCACTTCTTAAGTTTACAATTTAGTTTTACATTTTAGTGAATAATTTTAAATAATGGTCTGGTCCTCACCAGGTTCCATAGCTATTTAAAACATTCAGAATGACTTGTACAAGAATCTGTTGGCAATAAATGGAATGTGTCACTATCGGCATATAACTGCAAGATGTTATGTGATTGCATTGTGGCTAAGAGGTGTTATCAAAACTACCCAGGGTACAGTTGTGTTCAAAATTATTCAACCCCCACTGAAATTGAGTGTTTTGGCCAGTTTGACATTGATTTTGATCATTTCAGTCATCTTGTTTACAATGAAATCAAAGAGACACTTGTATGTCAGACAAATATAACATAACATTTATAATGAAATAACCACAAATGTCTTTTCTGTGCTCACATCATTATCAGTTTTATTCAACCCCCAAGTGACATTCATTCTTAGTACTTAGTACAACATCCTTTTTCAGTTATAACAGTTTTTAAATGTGAAGCCAAGCTTGACACAAGTGTCTTGCAGCAATCTACAGGTATCTTAGCCCATTCTTCATGGGCAAAAGCCTCCAGTTCAGATACATTCTTAGGCTTGCGCTCTGCAACTGCTTTCTTTAAGTCCCACCAGAGGTTCTCAATCGGATTTAAGTCTTGTGACTGTGATGGCTACTCCAAAATGTTCCAGCCTTTAATCTGCAACCATGCTCTAGTGGACTTGGAGGTATGCTTGGGATCATTGTCCTGTTGAAAGGTCCAACGTCTCCCAAGCCTCAGGTTTGTGATGGACTGCATCACATTTTTTTCCAATATCTCCTGGTACTGAAGAGAATTCATGGTACCTTGCACACGCTGAAGCTTCCCTGTACCTGCAGAAGCAAAGCAGCCCCAAAGCATGATTGACCCCCCCGCCATGGTTCCTAGTAGGCAAGGTGTTCCTTTCTTCATAGGCCTTGTTCTTCCTCCTCCAAACATAGCGTTGATCCATGGGCCCAAACAGTTCTAATTTTGTTTCATCAGTCCATAGAACACTTTTGTGGTTTGTCCACATGACTTTTGGCATACTTCAGTCGACTCTTCTTATTCTGTGGAGACAGCAAGGGGGTGCACCTGGGAGTTCTGGCATGGAGGCCTTCATTACGCAGTGTGCGCCTTTATTGTCTGAGCTGAAACTTCAGTACCCGCATCTGACAAATCTTTTTTCAGTTCCTCAGCAGTCACACAGGGACTTTTCTCCACTTTGCGCTTCAGGTAGCGCACAGCAGTCGAAGTCAGCATCTTCTTTCTGCCACGACCAGGTAGCGTTTCAACAGTGCCCTTTGCCTTGAATTTGCGAATGATGCTTCCTATGGTGTCTCTTGGTATGTTTAACATCTTTGCAATCTTCTTATAGCCATTGCCCTTCCTGTGAAGAGAAATCACCACTTCTCTTGTCTTCCTGGGCCATTCTTTTGACTTCACCATGTTTGTAAACACACCAGTAAATGTCTAAAAGGAGCTAAGTATCACAGTCATTTTATATCTGCCTAATTGGTGCTTATTATGCTTGATTGCTGCTCGATGACAACCACAATTGTTTTCAATACCTGATCGAATATTTGAATGAACCTCTGTTCTTAAGAGTGGTAGTCTTTAAGGGGTTGAATAATAATTACAGCATTGGGGGGTTGAATAATTTTGAACACAACTGTAAGCATGAAAACAGCATTGTGCATAGAGGCAATTGGTGTCGACCCCCCCCACACACACAAAACACACACCTCTATGGAAGCTTAATTTCTTAATTTAACATTAATGGCCTCCTTGACAGCTCTCTTGAAGCATTCCTGTTCCTATGTCAAGTTATATAAAGTTATATGCTGAGTCAAACATTCCAGGGTATTTATTGCCAACAGATTCTTGGACAAGTCATTCTGAATTGAGAAAGCCAGTCGGATGACTAGCGAAACGTCTTTAAGAGTTAAACTTCAATTCCAGTTGATCTAACTGAATACCTGGATGAATGAGAACCTTCACAACCAGTGTAAATGCAAACTTTACCCTGAAGAAATCATAAATTTCCTAAAACACAACCACCATATGAAAAAAGTTTCCGTTTTCATTAGTATGTATGTGTAAATAATTTACCACCCTAATGGATTTCTAATCTGTAAAAAAAATATTATCGCCAATGCTGTATACTGGGGGGTAGGATGTAAAAACTACAGCGGGGTTAATTATGGGCATTGAACCCCCTACAGAAATTAATAGGATATTGGAAGTCACTTCAGACTTCCATGAGCTTTATTAAAGCACTCGGGCTGTTTATACTCTTTGGTGACTTATAATATCCTAATAATTTACAGTAGGGAGCAAAAATACTCGCTTCTACCTCCCATATATTTATAGCTTTTTTCACATCTTTTTATGGACAGAAATACATGCTGCAGCACTTTTGGAAATGGACTGAATTGGAATGCAGCAGGGGTGGACAGTAGTATGGAATTCTGAGAGATTGCTGTATGTCTGTTTTTAAAGAGGACTTGGCCCATAGGTGTAAATATATCTGATCAGCATAATTTCACTATTTGTGCTTTTCTTAAGTCACAAACTATATAAAAATAATAGCCTTCAGTATGAACAGCTGACCAATATATATTAGTTTAGAAAGCTTGTTACGAAATAGTTCACAGTGACTTCATTATAACTTTAACAATTTTTTCTATGCTGTGTATGGTTTCTTCTCTTCAGAATCGCACTGGTGCTGTAAGCCAACTGCATTATGAGTTGGGAAAGGTTCTTTCTGATGTTCATTCGTGTGATGGAGTTGTCCTTGCTGGGTAAGATTTAAAAATTTGCAAGCTGCAATAACTAGTTTAAGACTACTGTAACACAATATTATTCTTGTTTGTTTTTAAGCATGTGTCTGCTATTTGTAGTAAGCAAGTTTACATGTTATTAATTACATACTGACTAAAGCAAGGAATAATGAATGGAGGAGTTTGCAGTCGGTATAATTGCATATTAGTTTTAATTGTACACAGAGTTTATAATATGTTTAAACATGCAAACATGTTGGATAAAAAAGAGAGACTTGTTATATTATACATTAAGCCAATTACTTTACTCCAACTGCACAATCAGCTTGGCAGCTTCACAACTGCAACCCAAAAGTTGGGCATGGAAAAATTGTTCAATTACTTCAGTTCCAAGGGGAGCCCAAAGTCTAAAGCCCACACTAATCAGACCCTCCCCAATGCCTGGTCTCCCCTGCCTGATATATCCTGAGTCTGCAGTCCTGTCCCCAGTCACCAGCCTGACCCTCAACATGAACAAACTGGCCTGTCTGGGAATGTAAGAACTACAATACGCAATTGTGCTCGCTTCCCTGCATGTGCGTAACATAACCCAATTGGAGTGCTCAGGGACACATGTCTGGACCCATACATTAACCCTCATACTGCCAGGACCCATGCATTAAACCCTCTCACTGTGAGGATCTGCCATACATTAACCCTCTCACTGCTGGGACCTGCCATGCATTAACCCTCTCAAAACCAGGTATCTTTACTGTAAAAAAATAAAATTGACAAAAATTGCACATACAGTGAGATTCCACTGCTCTAAGACCTTTTTCGGAGAAATCATGATTTGAAATCAAAGCATTTACAGGGAAAGACCCATCAATCCAAAAGCAGAAATTATAATATGTTTCCCTATCCCTGACCTCTTACTAGGATATTGGCTGTCAGCCAGTACATTTTCTGCAACATTTAAGAGATTCAGCAGAGAAAATAAAGAAGCGGGAGGGGTAGATGTGTGACCAATGTCCATGGTGAGGCTGTGCAGCACTTTGAAGTGTCACAAAAACTACATGAAGGCAGTGATTAAGGGAGGGTGGGGGCAATTAGGAGCACTTACTAAACATTAATAATTTAATGGCAAAGCAAGCACAGATAAATATGTGAGTACCGCCATTTTACTTGTCTCAAATTGTAGTTTCAGATAATGTAAAGTTGTTTCAGTATGTATAGTGACCCTTAAAAAAGAATAATCAGTAAGGAATACTGAAACAGGCTTTTACCTGGATCTTCATCTCCAATAAACAAAAATGGAAAGGGAGCACAATGCAGCAATTAAATCTGCAACAATTTATTAGCCTAATAAATTGTTGCAGATTTAATTGCTGCGTTGTGCTCCCTTTCCATTTTTGTTTATTGGATGATTCTAACCGCTGGGTACGGAGTGGAGGAAGGTAGAGCACATAAAAAAATACCACTAGCAAGTGCACCAACCTTAAATTGAATCTTCATCTCTCCATCTGTGATTCTGCCATTACTTTTTGGGACATACACAGCTTGTTAAGCCCACCCAACCCCGAGAGCAACCTTGCTCGTATGTCTTTTCCATCTCTGGCCCCTCCTCCTGCCTCAACCACTTCTTTACCCACTACTCTCTCAACATTTGCTCAGTCTCTTTGGCTTTCTCCGCCCACTCCTTGGCCCTAGTTACAGGCAAGGTCTCTCCTGCTGAATTGGGGGCAATAATGCTCCGGCTGATCTGAATCTGCAGGAGCTGGTTCCTAGCTGGTACCGTAATCTGCACAGATAGTGGGGCAGGTGTGATCCAAAAAACGGATCACGTTGCACAAGTTTTTCTTATAGCCCTACTTATACGCAGGCAGATATCAGGATTTGTCTTTTGCCTTCCAGATACCTTAAAGGACATGTCCACCCGCACTCTGTTTATACTTCTAGACCCCTATCTCTCATTAGCCGGTAAAAGCCTCCTTTGCTGCTTTAGCGTGTTAAAACGTGTTATGCAGCAGCAGATGATGCAGGGGCAAGCACAGGATTTCCAAGGGAGGGATTCCTAAAAGGGTTATTATGGACAGTGATGAGTACAACAACAATATATTAGCCATGCACCCTTTTAAATGCCCTAGACTATATGCTGCTTGAATAATGTCCCGTGACCATATAAAACTATGAAGTAAAGGTGTTTATTTAGTATCTCAACTTTTCCCTATAATTTGTTACAGGTGAAAACCTCTTTTTAGTAAAAAGATTGTCATATAAACCCTAGTCTCTTTCTGCAGTCCAGTCCTCTAAATTAATTTAATAAAACATAACTTTAGAAATCTATCAATTTCCATTTAAGAGTAAATAAGTCACATGAAAGTAGATGTAAAAAAATATTCCTAATATCAATTAAAACACCAATATGGAAGCATTTCAGACAAACCTTTATAATTACCTTTAACTATAATTTGAATAAATCCAAGTGGATTATAAATATATTTATCAGCCTTTAGTTCTGAAAAAAGTGCATATCTAAATTTGAGAAGGGAATTTATGTAATTTAATTTATCAAACTTTAAGCATGTTTTTTTTCATTTATTTCTGTTTAGCGCTATATAGTCTAATACATACATACATACATGTTAAAGTGATGTTTATTTATCAAGTAAAATTTGGAAAGCTGCAGATTTTTCATTGATTTTATTCAAGTGGAGCTGTTAGAAAGAAGCTACTTCTAACAGTTTCTCCTCCTGAGATTAGATCTTGTCTCTGCACCATATGACTATAATAGCCATGTATTGCGTAGAACGTCTGAGAAATGGGAGAATCTTGTGTTTATCATTAAAATTTCATCAGGCGGTTACGAAGCTTGTTTTCTGGGTCAGACCTCCAATCTCTTTTCATTTGAGACACGGTTGGCTGCGGTTACCTCACTCCCAATCAATGTTGTATACACTAGGCATTCTACTGTTACATGTCCCTGAAGATCATCTTAAAGACACAGGACTATTTTTTTCCCTAACAAAGGAAATTAATGCTTTTGCTTAAAAGTTCATTTTGGGACAGCAGCTTGGTCTTAATTTGTGAGCAACATTCTTTTGATAGTAAGCACATTTATTTAATGCATGCATATTCTTTATTATAAAGGCCTGTTCATGTGTAAGATCTATACTCACAAAAGTAAGATTTTTGTGAAAGATATGTTTTATATGTAAACTATTACAGTCCTTTAAAACTGGTTTATCCAAACTCCTGGCAAATAGAGATGAGGGTGTATCCCATGACTCAGTGCTTCACGGCATCAGTGTATGTTCTTGCCAAACTATTTAACTATTGTTCTTTACTTAACCGTTTTATTATTATTTTTTTTCTTTTGCAAACTATATTTAAAATGACAATATCACCATCCCATCCTATTCAAAGTACACAGGGTGAGGAGCTAATCAGCTAGGCTGTAATCAAACACATAAATAGTTTTTAAGTCATATTCCACTATTCGAATCAGATTCAAAATGTATGCTTGTGAGCCCATATGGACCTGCCCCTTCCCTGGGACTGGGGCATGGTCTATGGGAAGACTTATTTCTGGGAAGAAGTTCAAGCTAAGAAAGATTTTTTTGCTTTTTTTGTTGTTGTTCAATTGTTTTTATTATATTTTTAAATAACTTTTGCTATTTCACATCTTTTAAACAATACATTTATATAGCATTATCCAATATATTTCATGCTTATCAGATTGGTAAGAAAGGGGAAGGGGGAAGAAGAAAATAAATAATGTGTGAGGGAAGGGGGGTCCGTTTGTTTCTCTCTGTCTCTCTTCCTTCTGTCTTTTTCTTTGGGTTAATTAACCATTATAACAATTCTGTATTTTTTTACCATTTTGCATATATATTTGCATAAAAGGTATTACAAAATTACTGACTGAATTTTTTAATACATCTTATATCTTCCCGAATTACCCTCCCTCTCCCCTCCATCCTATATGGTTATTTTCATTTTTGTGGTCCAAGTCTCCAAAATATTACATAGAGTTTGTAGATCATGTATATATTCATTCCTATAAATCCACCATAGTTTCTGAATTCTCTTTTTTGTCTGCTGTTAAAAAGTAACTGTTAGGGTTAGATAAAAAGCCTTCCATCATACCTTTAAAAGAATCCTAGTTCCTGCTTTCAGCCATGTGACCAGCTTGTAGCCATCTGCATTAATAGGCCCCCTTATTTTTGTCTGTGCAGGTACTTCCTGTTTTTCCCAGAATTTAATTTGAAGTGAGCATTCTCTGCACCTAGGGTGGAGAGGGAGCAGAGGGTCAGGTGATGTCACTCAACCTACTAGAAGCAGGAAATTTGAACATTCATTGCAATAAATAATTTCTCACAAGCTGCTGCCAGAGATGTGATCCAGTGCTCATTTTATAGGAAGGACTGCAGACTTTTATTTAATCATAACTTGTTCGGAGACCAGTTTCCCAGTTACCTATTTTCACAAGTTAAATCCTATTTTCACCAGTTAAATGATCATTTATCACATGATCCCCCTACAGACAGGCTTCTCGGCAGTAGCTTCTTTTCTGTGGAAAGTAACAGAGATTGCTGATCAAAGTTGCCATTCATCAGCTGCTGCAAGCATTGTCTTACATGAATGCAGGCAGTAAGTAAATGGCGCTCTTTTTCATGAATCCAGTAACTGCAAAGTTACTGCAGTATAACTATATGTTAGCAATATTATGACCTGTGCTTTTGTCCTGCTGCTAAAGAGTCATGGTCACGGATTGACTAAATTATTAGACTGGTGGAACATGGCTGATATCTTAAAGGGTCACTATACTCACTGAAACAACTATACATTATCTGAAACTACAATTTGAGAAAAGTAAAATGGCGGTACTCACATATTTATCTGTGCTTGCTTTGTCATTCACTTATTAATGTTTAGTGAGTACTCCTAATTCCCCCCACTCTCCCTTACTCACTGCCTTCTTTTAGTGTCTGCGACACTTATGTGTTCTGCACAGCTTCACCATGGACACTGCTCTGCTTGCACATCCCCCCTTCCTCCCCCTGCTGTCTTTTCTCTGCTGATTCTTTTAAATGTTGCAGAAAGTGTGCTGGCAGGCAGGCAGGCAAAGAGGTCAAGCATGGGTCACATATTATAATTTCTGCTTCTGGAGTGACAGGTCTTTCCCTGTAAATGCTTTGATTAAAATAATGATTTCTCAGAATCTACAGCTCAAATTTAAAATCTGAAAACGTTTTCGAGGAGTAGGATCTTGCTGTATCTAATGGTACTATTTTTGAAAGTTCGGTTTTTTTTTAGAGTTAAGATACCCTTTAATTAATGACATTTCTTTAGATGTAATACTGACAGCATTATTTCTGATTCTGTCTGGCATTACACAATTCTGCCTAATTCAGCAAATTGGAATTCCTTTCTTAACTAACTGCTGTTTTCTGTTTCTATGCATGCCATTATAAGTATTACTTTATACTGCCTTGCTAGTTTCCAGTATGGTGGCTCATTCTTACTGGTTAGTTGTTAAAATTTGCTGCCCCTGCTAGGAAACTCCAATGATTTTTCAGTCTTTTGTTGCTGTATTCTTTAAAAGCCATTACATCACCATTAAAAGGTCATATTACTGAACACAGAAAGAGTTCATATTACAGTAATTGTTTGTGGCATACTGGGAACATACAGTTCCCTATCCAAAGGAGGGGCTGAGAAAAGCGCTACTATACCTCTATACAGAAAGTAAAGGGCAGCCCAACTAACCACACTGCTATCACTTGCAAGCTTTCAACAAATACCTGATGAGGTGTAGTAATGTAAGAAGCACGAGCTCTCAACCGACAGATAAACTTTATGGTACATGTAAGCAATAAAAGAAGGTGGTTTAAGGAGAACTAAAGTCCAGCCAACATTTTCACAATAGACAGAGCACATTCACAAACATACAACAAACTGTGTCTCACCCCTTTGCTATGACTGCTGGGTGGATTGAACTTGCAACTTGCATATGTACTCTGTCTTGCTAAAAGCATAGCTATAACCCCTATCCTAACAGAGATACTATGTGGAACACTGTGTGTTTTTGAATGTGTGACCTTCTGGACTGCGTATTTCTAAAATAACATCTTACCAGGCGCATAAGCATAAGGTACACTTAGAAGCTTTATCTTTTGCTTATTGGAAACTTTTCG
Organism: Hymenochirus boettgeri; assembly: GCA_019447015.1. NCBI lineage: Eukaryota > Metazoa > Chordata > Amphibia > Anura > Pipidae > Hymenochirus > Hymenochirus boettgeri. Next base: position 315,883,969 of record CM033469.1, read on the forward strand.
CAGGATCATAAAGAAAATATCACTTTATTTTCCTGTACTGCTCATAGTTTCCTGTGTAACGGCAGAGGCATAACCTGCTAAAAAGATCACAAAGCTATCAGTGCAAATGAAAACCAATCCCATTCAGCCAATGAAAACAGAACACAACATCTAATTATAGAACATTATTTTGAAGAATGAAATACGAATATTTTTATATTAAAATTTGTGTTCTACCTGCACAACTTTTAAATCTAGACCATTTTTCTAATTAATGGAATAAAAACTTATGCAGTTATTCTTAAATAAACCCAATCTTAAAATTCCCATTACCCATCAGATGGGAACAATCCGTTGACCGGTTGTCTGTTAGATTGGCCTGTGTCTCATTTCATAATTAATAGTATAACACTGAGCACAGGCATGCAAATACATTTTAACAACTTGTTTCCCAATAGAGAAAGTTATATATTCCCGCTCCCAGGCGAGCTTTGATTTTTCACTTGTAACACCTGTGACCAGAGCTGTATATACCTTCCCTAGTGGCACTATTCTCTGTAGATGCATGTTGGCATTTTAAATATAAAACCCTTCACACTGCTTGCTCTATTTCTCCCAAGCAGGTTTGTAATTGTTTTGGGCCCTGCACCCAACAACATTCATTTAAATGTACACCAGACCTTGACACAGACCATCACTGTTTTACTGTTCTGACAGACCTTCCACAGGTTGATAGATGCATTATAGTTTAGAATACAGTGACCTGTTTGGGTCTGTCTGTTTTTCATGGTTTCCAAGCAACAACAAACCACAGATGTATGTATGTATTATATACACACTCGCACACATTCTACATAAGGGCCCTGGATTATAATGGGAGCTGCAGTTGAATATTTCCTTCTCGGCTATGTAGCTGAGTGATTATTTAAAAATATTCCACTGTTGCTCCCATTATAAGCTTTAGGAAACAAGTCTTACATTTAAATATACAAAGACTGCATTTCTATATTCCCAGTACTGAACATGTGTGGTCTCTGTACAAATGTAGTGGCTAGTAAGCGCTATTGCAGGCTGCGCTTACCAGTCCATAAGAGTTGCTTCCTAAAGCTTTATGTACTGCACACTTACAGTACAAAGAGCATATATATTTATAATTGTAAACAATCACCTGTTTTCTGCACCTCTTCCTCCTCTTCCCTAACCCTCTCTCCCCAAAAAGCAATACTTTTAATACATAAATCTTTCTCCTCACAAACTGTGTGCACTGAGCATGTTTCATTTGAATGAATTGGAGAGTGGCGGAAACCAGCGGGTAAGACTTGTTTTGGAAAAATGCATGCGTCATATAGTAATGCATGTGTCACATTGTAATTTATATTAGGTTTACAAAACTAAAACAAAACAATAAAAATGAAACCTAATCCCCACCCAAAAAATTATTTGAAAAAGAAACTAAGTATGCTTATGTTGTAAAAGAAATAATACACTGCTTCATTATAATATAAGGAAATGACATCACTTTGTCCTGCTCCGTATAAATTCTTTTATATGATAATCGAACTCCTCGATGAGGTAATAAATGAGTGTTTCATTGTACGTGGCCCGGGATCCCTTATATGTTTTTACAGTTGATGTATTCCTTTTTAACGGAGATGACTCTGCCAGTGAAAATTTATTAAAAATAGTATGGATTGTTTGCTTTCTTCAACTTGCTCAATTTCGTAAAATTCCTTTTGACATGATGTTAACAGCCCATGTCCCACTGGGACCTGACAGGCTTGTTTGCTTTGTTACAGGGGCAGTTTCCTTGTCACTGGGTGATTCATGGTTTGATTTATGATATCACGGGAGATTCTTTTAATGAATGTAGACTAGAACCTCCAATGCAATGTTATCAGTATATTTATGAGGAGGTTATACCGTTTTTTCTTGTGACAAATTCTAATTTACCTTTTATTTTTATGAACTCTTAGCAAGTTTGTTTTAATACAGCAAGAATATTAAAGGGTTGCTTGAAATTTTTTTGGATAAAGCAATTCCAATAATAATATATAACCCATCAAAACCTTGTAAAGGATCCACATTGCCTAACTCTTCTCTTTTCACAACACTAAACTATAAACTATAATTTATTTAGTAAGTTCTTGTGTTTGTGGATGTTCTCTTTGCAGAGGCAGCAAACATGTCAAACCTCTTATGTTAACAGTTTCATTTATCTTAACAAGAAAATCTGAGAATGCTGCTTTTAACAAAAAAAAAAAATTATTATAATCCTAAAAGGCTCGGCACGTAAATGACACCTAAAAAGTTCACTGTCAAAGACATCTAGAGGCACATCTTTTATTTAAAAAATGTTTTTAATACCGCATTCAGCAAATGTGGCTTTTTCCATTTTACACCTTTAAGGTGTTTTGAGTAGCACATGGTAAAATTAACTAGTTTTTCAGCCAAGAGTGAGTGCCCGATGGCTGTCAATTAGTCTACCCGTCAGTACCACTTCTTCGTCATTTGATAGTGACTGGCATGATACATCTATAAAGACATCTGTGGCCCTGGAGGAATATTGCGGCTATTTTTCTACCACCCCTGGACTTCTTTGTATTGGATGATTCCTGTCTATGATGTTAGCCAGGCTGGCTTGCAAACTGGCTCTAAATTCTCTCTGTTCTGGACAATTCCTAGCTTATTCATTGCCACATCATTAGGGGCAGCGGCCAGCTCCATCAATAACAGTCTTCTCCCCTGTGAATGCCAGTTGTGTTTTATGGAAATTTTTTCCCAGTGTGCACTTTGTTGTTGGTCAGGCTTTATCTCCCATTGGAAAAATGGAAAGTTATGGGGACATTGCCAAAGTGACCCTAACGTTCCAAAAATGCATTAGTCCGATTCTATAGTCACTCTGATCAGCTGCTGTGTTTAGGATCACACAACCGCAATCTTAAGTCTGCTAATGGGCACTGTAACAAAATGTTAGAGAAAAATGTCTGCCTATTATATAGCAGTGTTGTATGACTTTTTCTAAAAAATATATATAGTATTATATGTAAATGTTTATAGATTTGTGTATATACACATTTATGCAAACAGCAATATGACTCTCAATCTAACTGCCACTTTTAATCTGCTACTTGGGTGTTGTATTTGTTGCTACTACTTTTGTGTAATTGACATGGCATATATAGATTTTATTTTAAAATATGTTTTAATTTAATGTTACCAATGAGTAGTTTGATATATCATTTGTATAAACATTTTACAGTTTTGTTTGTTGCTTGTAGTTGAATAAATAATCTTTATATATTTATCTTACTGATTGTTTTGTCATTCGTTATTACACGGCATTTAGTATATTAACTAAACTTAGTAAAGTTACTTAATAACAACAATGGTCTGATTTAACTACCCGGATTCCAGGCTCTGTGCCCATCTCCCGTCCAGGGTCCAGCACCAGGTCGACCTTGTATGTTCCTCTGTTTGAAAGTGGTAGTGAGACAATAAAAAGTATTGGGTGTTGTTTTAGGCTACGGTAGTAGTTGTCTCCATCCATGTTCCCCATATTTTGTTAAATTTATCAGGACAATGTCTATGGCTATAGAGTAGCTTTAATAGGGGGAGATCATTGTTTATAAGTTTTACCCATTTCTTAATTTTCGGTGTCTTATGTGAGAGCTTTTAAGCACCACTTTTTTACTTGCATTGAATAATGTTGCCTGCAGGAAAGCCAGCTCATATATTCCTCCAGTAGCCCAAAAATGCATATATGTGCCTGATCCTGAATGGGGTGAGGTGTTACTGGGGTTAGGAATTGTATTACTTCTCTCCAGAAATTCTGTACCCTTGGGCATTTCCAAATAAGTTGTGTAAAATCTGCATTTTGTTGTTGACATTTTGGGCAGTGTCTGTGGCTAGATGTTCCTATGTGTTTGAGTTGTTTTGGAGTGTAATATTCCTGATGTAATATGTTGAATTGAATTAGTTTGTTGTTTACTGAAGGGGAGGCTTTACAGTGTGAGTTGAGGATGTCATTTCACTGTTCTTCTGGTATCTCCCCTAGACATTTTGTCCATTTTGTTTTAATATACGTGAGTACATAGTGGGATTTGGTGTTAATCATATATATATATATATATATATATATATATATATATATAGCCTTGAGATGACTCCTTGGAGCCTCTGGGTACATATTATTCCTTTTAATGGGTGTTTGGATATCTGATCTAAAGAATTGGGGAAATGTGCTTTGAGAGCATGTGTTATATGCAGGTAGCGAAATTGAAAAGTGTTCGGGATTTTAAATGTCGTCTGTAGTTCTTGAAATGTTTTAAGTTGTCCGCCATGCAATATATCCCCCACTGTTAGGACACCGTATTGATCCCATTGGGTGTTGCCAGGCAAGATTCCGGAGTGTTGGTAGCTCTCTGTTTTGCTGATATTTTCTTAGCTTGTTTATGTAGAGTTGGTCCATTAACAACTATATGTAGTGTGGGTTTTGATATATATGCCATAAATGGGCCGCTCAAGTATTGTCATCATCAAATCTTGCGATGTAGGAGGGGTGCTAGGATTGATCCAGCGCTGAAGTTTAGCAAGTTGTGCAGCCCAGTAGTATAACTGAAATTTGGATAAGGATAGCCCTAACCTGTCTTTATTGGCTTGAAGAGTAGTGCTTTTTATTCTCTGTCTTATGTAGTTCCATATGAATGAGAGCATTTAACTACGGTATTCAGTTTTGTAAAGAATGATTTTGGTATATATGTGAGTGAATGATGTAGTATATATAGAATTTTAGGAAGTAGAAAGATTGTAATTAATTGTATTCTGCCCCACATGTTGAGGGGGACATATTTCCAGGCTTGTAATTTTGTATGTGTGAGGTCCAGTAACAGAAGTATATTTAGCGAATAAAATTGCTGAGGTGACATAGTTATAATAATTCCTAGATATTTAAACTGTGGGATCGGCACAGTGTTCGCTAGGTTATTTGCTGGTATATTGTCTAGAGGGTAGAGAGCTGATTTAACTCAATTGATGTGCAAACTGGAATAATGTCCAAAAATGTTGATAATTTTGAATGCAGTTGTGAATGGGAGGTGTGTATTAAGTCATCTGCATATAAGCCTGTCTTTTCTGTGTGTTTTGCAACTCTAAATCCTCTTGTGTTTATATTTTGTTCAAAATTGTATTGCTAGGGGTTCAATTGTTAGAGCGACGTGTACCTCTGTTTAGTGAAAATGGTGATGACAATTTACCATTTATTAAAATTTGTGCTTTAGGGGCAGTGTATAGTAGTTTCCCCCATCTTATAAATATCAGCTCTCTACCCTCTAGACAATATTAAAATTTGTGCTTTAGGGGTAGTGTACAGTAGTTTCACCCATCTTATAAATATTGGTCCGAATCCAAAGTGTTCAAGTATTTTCATTAGGAATGGCCACTCTACAGAATCAAACACTTTGCAGGCATCTAGTGATACCGTTACTCGCTCTCCTGTTATATTGTGGTTTATTTGTCTTTGTATTAAGGTGCGTCTCAAATTTATTGTAGTGAATTTGTTGGGCATGAAGCCTGTTTGGTCGGGATGAATAATAGATCTTAATACATTTCTCATTCTATGTGCCAGTGCCTTTGCTAGTATTTTGTAATCTGCCGTTAAGAGTGATATAGGGCTATATGACCCGCATTCCTCTGGGTTTTTTCCTGGTTTGGGCAGCACTACTATGGTTGCATTGTATGTGTGGAGAACTCCAACTGTATAAGAATTATTGTACATATTAAGTAAGGAAGTGAGTATCTGTTCTTTATATTTCTTGAATATTTCTGCTGGTAGCCCAGCAGGGCCCAGTGCCTTGTTAGTTGGCATATCCTGGAGTGTAGTATTTCCTCTTTTGAAAAGGGTCTATCTAGTGCTGTCCTCTGTTCATGGTGTAGTCGGGGGAATTCTATTTCGGAGAGGAAGTCCTTTGAGTTGGTGTTGGGTATAAGTAACTTGGGATATGTATAGATCTTAATAATTTATGGAATGTGTCTAGGATATGGGGGGTGGATGAGTTGTGAATAGCTAGTACTGTATTTGATTGAGTGTGATCTTTAACTACAAATGTTAGCAATTTTGCTGAATGTCTGCCTTGTTCGACAGTGGCGTAACTACAGGGGAGCAGGGGGAGCAACCACAGGGGAGCCAATGGGGCCCCATCTTCTTATTTTTCCTGACAGATATAGCCTCCTCCCAGAAACCACTGTGGATGAAGCACGGATAGGGGCCCCATCATAGTTTTGCAGGGGGACCCAGTGACTCCTAGTTACGCCACTGTTGTTCGAAGTAGTTTTGTCGGACAAGGAATTGTTTTTGGTTCGCTTTTTCTATTATTATATTATTATGCATTCTTTGTTCCTGTAGCCAGGCAGTTTGGGTGGCATGTGTCTGGTATGTTATGTGTTCTCTTTCGGCTTGCAGAAGTGTTGTTTGTATGGCATTTTTCATTTTGTTGTGTTGTTTTTTTCGATGTATGTGGTGGTGGAGTGGAGTCTACCCCTCAGGTATGCCTTGAGTGTTTCCCATATCATTTGGGTCTTGTGTTGACTCATTGAATTGTAGGCATTCTTCAAGTTGGCATATATATTTTTACAGTAAGATAGAAGACGTTCTGCTAATTCTCATTTTGATGACACGCACAAACCCACCCTACCAAAATTTATTAAAGGAAAACTAGTTCTTAAGCTCTGTACACATGTAAATAATTGTCGACCGCCAATCATAAGACATGTGCAGAGGCATCTTACAACATTACGATTAACATTGTTAGAGGGGCAATAGGCTTTGTTTTTCCTCCACATGGTAGGTCCCCTGGTAGCCCCCCACTACATAGAGCAGAACTACATTGTGCTTGCTTTTCTGTGATCTACTATATAATGTCCCATACGTTAGAAACATATTTGCGTATTGGCGGAGATGTTTGGACTTGTGGAGGCTATTTTTGTGGGTATGTGTACAATATTACTTGAGATAATTTGATTTGTGTTTGTATTACTGAACTGGACTGACATTCTGTTAATTATACAACACCAAGGGCCTCATTTACCCAGAACCAAAATTGCTCTGGGGTAAATGTCCCTAAACTAAATTATTATTGTGCTGGATCTTTTTGAGTAAATCCCAAAAAGGATTTACTCACAACCTGATTTTAACTTCAGCTATTTGCTGGCGTTAAAATCTCACTCTAAGGGCTAGGCCACTGTTGTGTGATTTTTGTGTTTGCGCATGTTTTTTTTTTTAAAACATAGGAATTGCGGAAACGCACAGAAAACAAGCGTTTTCGGATGCAATACGATTGCGCATCCGTTTGCAATATGCAGTCGCATGCGATCGCCATTTTTATGCGCAATCGCATGCGATTTCATATCTTAAAAGGAAACGCACAGGAATCGCACCGCAATCACGCCAGAATCGTGTGCGATGCAATGTGGCCGTGCCCTTAATGTAGAACAAACTCGATATTAAATTGTGAACACCGGCTGCACGGGTGACTTGCAGAACCTGCACAGCTGTCACAAGGATGGAATTAAAGTCTCGCTAACCAATATTAAATCTGAGATTACCATGAACAACACCAGTCGCAAATTGCAAATACTAAAAAAAAAAATCCACGTAAGAATCAAAATATTGGTGTTTCCTTTGTGCTATAGCAAGTTTGTTTTAATACAGCAAAATATTAAAGGTTTGCTCGAAAGAAATGGTTCTGTAACTATACTCGGAAGCATTTTCAGTTTTTTTCCATTGGGTAAAACACATGGTGAACTTAAAACCTTACAGCAGGCAAGGCTACTAACCTCTATCTGGGTTATTCATCATTAGAGAGATTTATCTGCTGCAGCTGAAACTAACTGAAAATTTCCAGTTTTAGGTCTCCACCATAACGTTCACCAACAGTTAGGCAGGAAATTAGGATATTGCTAGATGGGTTGGACTGGATGGGCATATGTCTTTATTCAACCTCAAATACTATACTATACTATATTTTCCTACTTGTATAATAATCAATATTCCTTTACAACCTAAATTATACACCCCATTTTTGCACTTCCTATATTATAACTCCTATAAACTTACAAAGTATTTTGTAAAAAAAAGTAACAATAAGAAAGTTAAAACTCTAAAATATCATTTTGGGCTGAAGAACTGATGTCATCTAATAAGTTCAGTGCATTAAAAGGGCTGATTTATTAGATAAATATTTTATTTAAATATGATTTTTTTTTTAAAATAAAATATGAGGAACATATATTACCATCCAAAGGTTATTCCATCGTGAAATAAAGATTAGTTTTAATTATGTAGAATAAGGCTATGTATGTTTAATTTTTTTGGTAAATAAATTCCATTAATCCATTCACAATGTCATGTTCTTCCAGAGGTTTTTCTAAGATTATTGGGCAGTTTCTCGGACTACAGGATATTATAACAGATGCTTGGTTTACTTTTGCAGTTTTCAAAACTGAATTTAACACTGTAGAGATCACATGCCTCTTCTGCACAGTAAAAATGTTATAACATGAACAGAGTTGAGAAAAAGATATTAATCCTATTGTTCTACAAACTTCTATGCATACAGAATCAACCCCTTCAGTGCTACGTTTAAAGGGCAAGTCCAGCCCCAAAATGAAAACTTACATACAATTAAATCACCCCCCAAAACCCTATACAGTAATAGTTTGAAATCTGAAATCCTGCACAATGTCTTGTTTCCCCTTTTTCTGCTTCCTGGTTCTTCCAGTTAGCAACTGTCAGTTATGGATTTGACAGTTGATACACAGCCAATGACTGAATGTTAATCCCCTGTCTGCCTCTTCTGAGCATGCGCAGGCTCAGTAAAGGCTCAGTACAAGTTTCTAAATTGCTCAGTTTCCATGAGGAATCCAGAAGCATAGCAGACATTCAGTAATAAATTCATAGGACAAACTGTGATATATCAACATATTTTAAAGAGGCCATTCTTTCTAAAAGATGTTTTTATGAGGGTGGAGTTGTCCTTTAAACAAGTTCAGTGAATAGAATACAAACATTATTTTTCTGATTGTTTGGAGTGGAATAGATCTGGATGTTTGTTTAAAGGGTATGTCCAGCAAAAAAGTAAGTATGTTTCTAAATGATTTACTGAAGAACAGGAGGTAAATGCACTATCTCTTACCTTCCATTCTTCAGTAAATCTTCCAGGAGAGGAGGAGACCAATACCCACGGACCCACTCCAGCACTGAAATCCCCGACACGTCCTCGCTCCTTCGCACTGTGTGCGCATGCGCGCACAGTGTAAAGGACTGGAGATGCGTCTGGGATTTTGGCGCTGGAGCGGGTCCGCGGGGAACTGTCTCCTCCTCTCCTGTAAGATTTACTGAAGAACGGGAGGTAAGAGAGTGTGCATTTACCTCCTAAATCATTTAGAAACATACTTACTTTTTTGCTGGGCATACACTTTAAGCAAATAACATGGCGTAATGTTATTGTTTCAGTTAAGTAAATCTATTTAAATTGTTATTATTCTAAACATTTTCATCTACTTGCATATTAAAGTTATACCAGCAAGAATTTGTCTTTATGTAGAAAACTATGATTTTAATCAAGCCTTACTGACTAGTGATTTAAATCAAATCCACCCTGTTTAAAACTAAAAAATTGTTGTCTAAAAGAAATACAATATTTTATTTATTAGATATACATCTGGAGATGTCCGTCTTTGGGATACCAGAGTCTCATGCTTTGATGCACCTCACCTGAAAGCTACTAGCGATTTATCTGATCTTGGACAAAAACTCCCTGTATCATTTGTGCAGATAAATAGATCCTTAGCTGTTGCTGCTTATGAGAATGGTAAGTGCTTTTGAATATTATAAATGGCAGCATTTGGCTTAATTAGATTCTTAACAAATTGTAAAAGGTGTGGGCTGTCAAAGTTATGGGTGTTCCTCTACAAATGAAATAGTATAGTATTTGAGGTTGAATAAAGACATATGTCCATCCAGTTCAACCCATCTGGAAATATCCTCATTTCCTGCCTAACTGTTGACCCAGAGGAAGGCAAAAAAAAGCCCCACCAAATTTATGAAGGGGGACTCAAAGTGGCAATCGGAAATTTCTCTGGATCAACTTTACTTTATGAATCAATACCAGTAACTTGCAACATTCCTTGTTTGCAGAAACTCATCCAGCTTTTTTTGAAACTGACCAGTGAATCTGCCATAACAACGTCCGCTGGAAGACAGTTCCATAGTTTTACCGTTCTCACAGCAAAAAACCCTTTCCGAACTTGCAGCCTAAACCTTTTTTCTTCAAGTCTTGAGGGATGTCCACGTGTCCTCTGACATGCTCTATTGGTGAACACTGCCCCAAATAGTTTATTGTATGACCCGTTAATGTATTTATACCCAGTAATTATATTCCCACGCAAGGGACTTTTCTCCAGCGTACATAATTTAACTTTTCCAGTCTCTCTTCATATTCACGCTCCCGCAATCCCCTTATTAGTTTAGTTACCCTTCTCTGAACCCTTTCCATTTCAAAAATGTAATATTTACAGAGGAATGGAAGATGTAATTACATTCCACACAGCAATATCCACTTTGGACAAGTTTAACTGGGAAATATATTCAATTTCTATGTACATTGTGAGGAGCTTTGCAAATATGACACTAAAGGGCATATGTACTAAGAAGTCCAAGAGTAACTATTAAACTGCAACAACCAATCATATCTATATTTTTACTTATCTACTGCAACTATGCATCTGATTGGTTGCTGCAGATTTATAGCTCAGGCTAACTTTCCCACTTATTCATGCATAAGCCAATAAGTGCAGGGGAATTGTTGATATTCACACTGGTATCACTTTCATTGTGAAAATCTATTTATGCAACCTTTCTAGCCAGCACTCCTGAGTCATGCTAGGCGTCAGTCAAGGATGTGTGAAATCATGGCCAATGACTTATGACAGCTGCCACAGCCAACTGCTTTAAAGGGACTGTCCGCCCCTCTATGCAAAAGTAATTAGCTTGTGCCAAAACCTAGACTTCGTTTTGTTACTAACCTTTAATTCTCCCAGCAAGAGATTTTATACTTACTAGCTCCGCAATCCACTGCTGCGGCTCTGCAATCTCCTCTTCACTTCCGGGTAAGGCAGTCAGTGTTGGCCGTGACAGTGCCATTCCCGGAGCAGTCTCCACTGCGGCTGCTCGGGAACACAAAAAGATCACAGCAGCCGCAGTGGAGACAGAGTGAGGAGACCGGAAGCAGCGGTGGATCGAGGAGCTTGTAAGTATAAAATCCCTTGCTGGGAGCAGAATTAAAGGTTAGTAACAAAAGTCTAGGTTTTGGCACTTTTTGTACAAGATGCTGATTTTTGCTTTGAGGGGTGGACAATCCCTTTAAGGCTGTGCAAGCTCACATGGAGCTAACAAAGCTCTAAAGGAGACAGCAAAGAGTAGTTAGGAACCAGAGAACTTCAAAGTAAGATATCTGGACTTAGGAGCGCTGAAGTGGAGGCTATTTTTCGCAAAATGGTGTTTGAGATGGGGTACTTATCTTGTCAATATTTAAAAGTTTTGAACATGCCCTTTAATTACTTAAATTTTTGATTAATTTTTGAGTTCTTGCTTGCCTTTAGTCTTAATTACATATACACCTTATTTAACCTTATTTGATGAGTAAATGTAATAGCAAAGCCCTTAAGCTAAAAAAAAATACAATAGCTGGGTATTAATATATGTTATCCACAAAGTAGCTCTTCTTTATGTGGATATTTTGTCTCCTGTTTGCTTTTTCATATTATTAGAAAGGCTTACAGGCATGGCACCCATTAAACTAATTTTCAATTCTTTTGAGGCTTGTATCTCAGTGGCTTTACTGTGCCAGGGAGTTTCTGCAGCCAGTATTGTCTTTTAAGACATGGCAAAGCATTGCTGAATTTTAACCCTGCTAAAGCCACTGAAAAACTTCCCATTCAAGTGACCTTTCACTGCCTCACAATGCCTGAGCTTTTTCCTCTTTCCCCAATTTGTGGTGTTGTTAATTGTGAATTAATATGATGTGAATTTGCAGGTTCGTTAAATATCCCTCTGATTAAGAATAAGGGATTGTTTTTTTATGTTTGAGACCTTTTTGTAAATGTCTCCATGACTCCACATAGATGTAAGATTTCTTTTATGCCAATGAATTGAATGCTTCAAAGTAGTTATTTGAAGAACCACTCATGTTCCCTAACCCCTGCTATCCTTGCCAGCCAATATCTTGTCTACCCATTTATTTATTAGAGAATGAATGTGCTTTTATTCAGCTCAGAATAATAAAATACACACACACGTCTTGGTTGCTTTTCTTGGAGTTCATGGGGTGGGCAGGAAACAGGAGGAGGGATGCAGAATAGTCTGTGGTGCCAGGTAATGAACAGATGCTGCTAATGCATGGACTGGCAGGGCAATGCCAAGACCCCATCTGTTGCCAGGATTGGCTCCACTTGGCTTTTGGCCACATTAGTGAGAAATGGCAGCCTGTGGCTTTCATACATTATATACATTTTGTATACCACAAATTAAATGTAATGGGTGATTTTTCCCCGGTGAAACTAAACTTGTAGACTAATTGTATTTAGAAATATGTAAAGAAATCACAAGCATGGTCTGAAATACTCTTTCTACGCAATGGAAAGCTGCCTTTTCTGCTAAGTTTTAATTTCTTTCACAAATTAACCTATTTGTCATTTTAAGAGGTGGTGTTTATAATAGTTTTGTAAATGTTTACGTATGTGTTTTATAATTTCATCAAAATTGTGGTGATGGTTTTGTATTAACTCTGATATACTAATTGTACTCTTAAATGAGAACTGAAATGAAATCCACCCCTTTCCTCCCTTCTGTTGCACCCAGAGTAAGGGCCTAAAACATTAGAACCTTCCCTTGGCAATTGAGTAGATCAGAAATTTGCTAACATACAGCTTCTGTTCAGCCTGGCTCCACCCTCTCCAGGAGAACTAACCACAGGATTACAGTCCCATGGGGGGGGGTGTTCACCAGAGCTGCGGAAGGAGGGTGGCTATCACTTTAGTTTCCCCATTAATATTCAACAATTATTAAACTTTTTTGTGTTGAGTAAATTAAAATGATGCATTACAAAGTAGTTGATTTGTAAACCTATGCTAGCGGGCACATGAGATAACACATGGCAGAGGATATAACACACATTGAGGTCAGTGGGCAGTACCCACCATCACTCTTTCCCACACCATCTTCCACCCCCTGACAAAACTTAAAAACACCCATGCTAGATACAGATGTAGTGTGCTGGAGTGTTTTCTGGACTGTGCCATGTAGGCAAGCCAGAACGGACCTTTCAGGCAAAAAAAAAAAAATTCAAAAAAGAGACTTGTGCAGGTGGCATGAGACAGTCCCTTTTGCGGGCCACCTTAGATCTGGCCCCCATAGCAACCGTTATTGGGATCCTTAAACAACTGCTAGCATTAATCCCGCAGCCCAAGATATAAAGAAAAGACTGACCAGAAAGTTAATGGGTGGGAGGCTGACATTTGACATTCCTAACGCTTCTCCTGCACAGTGCCGGCGGCGAGCACAGCCTCAGACTCCCTCAGTGTGTGAGAGAGACAGGAAGTCCCTCCTCCTCTCTGCTGTGTGAAGTCCTGACAGAGTAGGTAAGGGAATCTACAGCCCTTCTTTCCCACTATGTGAAAACAGCCTTTTCAGGCAGAGTTCTCCCAGGCCAAGGGGTGCCTGCAACCGGAGGGACCATGGGGTCCATGAGTGGGAGAGACCAGGGGGGCTGCAAAGGGGAGGAGGAGACACAGGGCAGATTGACTGACATGGTTTCAGAGCAGGAAGTGCAGGGGACCTGGTGATGCTGCTGCCATATCACACACAAAAATGTAAGTATCTTCAAAACTATGCAAAATAAACAATGAAAATAAATTGTAAACATTTTTAGGAGAGCAATTCCTATCAATTTACCTAAAGTCATTTTTGGACCACAGTTCCCCTTTGACCTTGTGGTGGAGCTGTTTTTCAGTGGCTACCCTGAGACACACTTGACAATTTGCACTCCATATAGTTTAACCTGAAAAATTAACCCCACCTACTCCGCTAGTATAGTACAAAATATTTATTTTAACAATCGCTGTCAACCCTGTGGATATATAACGTTTTGTCACGTTTGAAAAAAGCAGTTTAACCCCTGATGGAAAAATTAACATGCAGCTAACTGCGGAAAGTTCATAGAATCTTTATATAGAAATGGGTTTTTGAGAGCTCTGCTTCATTTTTCATTTCAGTAAAAAATCCATTGCAGTACTTCACAAGCCTTTTCGCCCTTGTTAAAGTTCAGTGTAGAGAAAGAAATCTTCATAGTTTTGTTAGAGATACCAGCTGCTTCTCCCAAAGGAGAGCAATAATGAAACCATAAGCAGTGCAAATGGTATCTAATGAGTTTATGCTGATTTATGCTTGCTCTTAAAAAGTGCTGTTTGATGTCTAAAAAGTGCTACTGCTGTGAAGTAATGCTCACTATCCATGCTTTCCTGCCAACCTAATGGTTCTTGTGTAGAAGATTTATGCTGATCTGCCTGGGAGTGACAAATATAATGGCGGCCATTTGCTTTTATTATTAGCAATGCATATTTAAATTAATCTGCTATTTGCCTAAACAATTAGATACCTTGTACAGAGAGCGCACAGCCAAAGAGGCAATTAGTCCTTTCGTCTGAAGATGAACTCTATGTATAACATCTCTCCAAGGAGCTTTGACGCTTTCAGCAGAACTTTGCCTTGGATAACTTCTTTGCAAAATAGTAATTGCGTTAATTGCTTAAAAGGTAAATAATTGTCTAGCTGGTTTCAGAACAGATCAAGGTCTTCTATTTAAGCGTGTCCATTAATTAAGCTTGTTATAGCAGTTGCACAGTCCTGAAGCTTTGATGTTCTAGGGCTCAATATGTGGCATGCTTTCAAAAACTTTCTTTTAAAACAACCAAGCAGTGTGCTTGGCTCTGCAGGGAAAATACAGAATAGGCTATTAACCTTTTTTTTATCAGAGGAGATGAATGATAACAATTGCTTCACTTACGTTGCAGACACTAAGGCTGATGGCACAAAAGAGTTTTTTTATAAACTGTAGAATCACCTGAATATAGCCTTTAGCAGATGGTTTGTGATTGGAAATCTCTCTCTCTCTTTATAGGTGATAATTGTCTGCTGTTGGTTACTTTTATGAGATTTATACAGTAGTCCAAAGGAATACATTATTTATATTTATGATTTGTAAATATGGAACTACTGTATGTAAAAAAAAAAAAAAAGTATTTTAAGTGAAGTTTCTTCCATTTCATGTAGGGAGCATGTTTGTGTGTGTATGATCACCAACCAGACCATTTTAAGTTGATCTTGTTGTGTTTGTATATGCCATATCTATTAACATGCTTTAGAACATTTCAGATTTTACTTAAGTGTATAAGAACTGTGTGGGAGGGAAGGATGGATTCCTTTATCTCACACAGTTGTTTTTCTGCTTTATGCTTTAAAATTGCTTTTGTATTGAACCACTCTAAATCTGTAATTGCTTGGTTCTGATGAATAGATCAGACCTTCCACAATATTTATACGCTGAAATGGCTCCTACCTTGTATCTGGTGGGTTTTAGGCTTGTGCATAAAGGTGTAAGTTTGTTACCAAACCAGAAGCCTGCAATGTCCTATTTTCAGTTAAGGTTACCAACATTAGGTTCAAGTGGGCTTGTGGGCACAGATTGAAAAACATTGGACTAGCATACAGTAGATCTCTACCAACAGCTTGTGTTTGTAAAGGGTTCTTCTGTATGTTTGGAAACTTTTCTAAACAAATTCTATATTTTCTTCCTCTTTGCAGTAGCAAGCAGTCTTCTAGTGCCTCCCCCGTTTTTATTTCAATTTCCCATGAGTCCCATGTTCTTTAGCAGTACATTACCTCTTCTGACCACCCTTTTTTTACTTCACAAACTTATACTGTTGAGCTTTTTTATGTGGTAAGATCAGTTGCATTGGCACTTAAAATTGCAAAGCTATATAGCATGTAATGGTAATGTGCTGTCTTAGAAAGCAAGATAAGAATGTGTATAAAAAATCTGAATCATTTAATTTACTAGAAACATATTATAAAGTGATTTAATTTTCTACTTTTTTAGTAGTAAATTAAATGATTGATTAATGTTTCTGTAATAATAAATTTCATGCTTTTGTGGTGTTCTCTCGAGTTTATCAAAACCAGTTTGCTTTTGTTTTCCATTTAAGGTACCATTGATGTCTGGAGCCTGCTGTCTGGCAGAGAACCTATTCATCATTATCAACACAATCAAAAAATTCAAGTGCTCGCCCTATGCCCCGAATCCACAGCTATAGCAACAGCATCAGGTTTTCAGATCAAGGTGGAGTCTACTGACGAGAGAGGGTTTTGGCATAGTGCCTCCATTTTCCACACCCAGAAGCTGGTAAGCCATTGTAATGACTTTTTTATTATTACCTTTTGTAAATTGGAAGGAACTAATTTATTCAGGCAGATAACACTTTTAACACTGGAGAAGTGGTGCTTGTGTTAAGATATGATCACTTTATACAAATACATTAACACTCTAGTGCATTGTTGACCAATAGATCATTTCAAAAGACACGCAGGCATTCTTTAAAGGACAACTAAAGCCTCAGAAAAACACTCAATCAAAAGGCAGAGAACCTTCACATAAACACAGGAATCCTTGTCTTTCCTCTCATTGTGAAATGTTTGCTGGAATATTTAACTTTATTTCCCAGCATTCCAGTATCACACAGTATAGTTAATGACCATTATAATCTTTAAACACACTCATTCCTTAGCTAGTGTTATGGCACGGCCACACTATATCGCACCGGAATCAAACATGCAACCCCATGCCTCACCGCACAGAATTGGTTGTGTGATTCTGCAATTTTCCTGCGTTTGTGCTTGCGATTTGCCCATGTGCGATATGGCAACACATGCGATTGCACAAATAATGCAGATCACATGCGATACCAAATCGCTAACTCATACGCGAATCGCAAAGCACCCAAAATCACAAGGTTGCCGCGATTTTCTGTGCAATTTGAAAATCGCAGTCGCAGGAAAATCGCGCATGTGTGGCCTAGCCCTTGCAGATCGTCAAGTTTACTTGACTATAGCCAATCCTTACAGGACAGATTAGGCAAGGGAGCATGTGACTGAGATGTGGAGGTGTGGCCTGATGCACAATATACACAGGTGATTCATTCAGTTTTTTACTTTCAGACTCTGGAATATAAAAATCTGGCTTTAGGTGTTCTTTAAGTTTTGAAGAAAATAAATTTATCTTCAGGTGTTTATGGCAAGTTCTTTGGATAGTTTCAAGAGAGGGCTAGATAAGTTTCTAAAATTACCGTAATAACATTTTGGTATAAATATATCATAGCTTTTCTTGATGCATGGAACCTTTATGAATATAATTTTTCCCCTTCATAAGGATTTTTTCCTCTTTTTTTTTTTTTGCCTTTCCCTGGCTCAACAGTTAAGCAGGGATCATGGCTAAAAAATACTTGGAACAGATGGATGTATTTATTTAGCCTTATATATTATGTGACTATGAATGTATTGTCACTAATAATGCAGTTTTATAAACAATCTGTACCAGGTTTACACAAAGTATCAATCTTAAGTTCAGCAAATCACAGTCAAAGTCCTTTGGATGCCATCTGTGACCAGCTACAGATGTGGCCATTCTCTCTATATTGACTAAAGTGAAAGTCATTCAGGTGACCACACTTGTAGCACTCACTACACAACTCCTCAATACATTTTAGCAACAATACTTCTAGTTCTAGTTCATAATTACATTAAATTATCTCACAGCTGTTAAACATGGACCCCAACTGATACTAGGAAGTTGCAGTAGTGAACTGCTCCTTGAAAGGGAAATAATACCAATATGTTTTAATTTATAGCAAGACAAAACAGTTTCATACAGAATGACATAAATTATTATTGTTAAATTGTGACATTGATAGGTACTTTAAAGTAAAGAAGAAGTGAGGTAAGGTTTGTCTGCTGCTAGAATTGAAAGTAGCCAAAAGTGATACATGGCCTTTGCTTTATTACTTTTCAACATATTTGTGCTTGTATAGTAAGATTGTATCAAGTTCTCAATTGTATAAGAGTATTTGCTAAGTATATTTTCTGGTTAATTTGTTTCTTTGTGTACTGTTTAGGTAAATTTCCTTCATTTAATCAATGGCAATGGTGCCCACCCTTTGGTTGTAGTCGCTGCTGAGGAAATGGTTTTTCTATTAAAGGCAGAAGAGTCTGAAAAGGTCCTTCACTCTACATATGGTCACCCAGTCACCTGTTTGGATGTCTCTTCTACTCAGGCTGCATTTGGGGTTAAAAGCTTTGGTTGGATCAGTAATTCTGGCAATAAGGTACTAAGATGTTTTTTCTTTAATATTAATCACCTTTATTTTAACACATTTTTATTATCTTCGGTCTGCTAACCCAAATAACTGGAGGGACATCAGTTCCCCTTTTTTACATTTTGTACATCAGTTGGAGAAAGAATGAAGTGAGAGAGAATGAAGGAGAAATGCCCAAATAGCGGGTGGGAAATTCAAACTTCGGTTCTTTATAAAATCTCTATCTTTATCCCTATTGGAAAAAGCCTGTAACCTAGTATCCTGGTAGCTTTACTGAGCTGCTACAAATAGGTTTTTTTTCCTAAGAAATTTAACTTTTTAATTTTAGTCTGGCACACATGCCTGCTTGGCTGTCCAGTAGACGTATTAATTCTACTAGGCAATCAAAAGGGATCGGACTAGTCAGAACATTTTCCAGTGATTTTCCATGAGAGGTAGCATAATCTTGGGATTTCATGGTAAGATAGGTGATGTAGTTCAATCAGATCTTATGTGTATGGGCAGTTTTAAGGGGCTGATGCAAGAAAAGGTGCAGAAATTGTAAAAAGTGAGGAGTTACACCGCTTATTGCATCAGTTCATTATAAGTTAAAGGCTTCTAAAGGCAATGTCTTGTCAATCAATTAATGGACATTACATTGTCACAGAATTTTGGTTGCTATTGCTAACCAAATGATCCTAAATTTGTGTTTGACAATATGTGCTAATTTTTCATAGAATCATAGGTTATATTAAAGCGCACTGTAATGGCTATTAAGGAGTGTTCCTAGATCCTAATGTTAGAAGTAGTAGTAAAAATTCCAGTATTACAATACCCACCACCCTAACTATTTTTAAATGGGTTAAATAATCATTAACGTGTAAGTGAATAATATCTGCAGAAATGGAATAATCCAGATGGCTGCAGTGTGCTTGGGACAAAGTACTTGTACTTGGCAGTATTCTCACAGCTGACATCATCCTGTGAATCAGGCCGTTTGCTCTTATTAGTGTAATTATTTCATACACCTAACAGGGAAAGACATTCTGTGATTGGACAGTTTTTATTTACAAGTTTATGAAATAACTATAAAAATACAAATTTACATCAATACTTATTGAATTAATAACATTTAGTAACTAAACATATTTATTATTATTATTATTAATATGGATTTATATAGCGCCAACATCTTTTGTGGTGCTTTACAATTACATAGTCATACATTACATTCAGGGTAATAAAGGTTATACAAAGTCATACATATTACATACACGAGTAATACATAATAAAAGTAAACAGAGTGATGAGTTTCTTACAGCAATACTGTGATTCAATAGGAGAGAGGACCCTGCCCAAAGAGCTTAGTACAAAAGGTGTATTAATGAAGCCATGATATTAACTGTGATATTAAAGGTGAATACTGATAGTAAATGCTATGGTTTGTATTACCCTTTGGTAAATTGCTTGGTGTTAATAAATGACATAAGGTGCTTATTAACAGCTGTCATTTTTGTTGATTGTTCTAATTACTTCATCTTTTTAAAAATGTTGACAAATGTCCTGCATACTGGCACTCTTCCTTTGCAACTGCTTGATCTCATTAAGCTTTTAGAGGAGGCAAGATATGGGGGGACCAGTGCCATCCAAGACCAGGAGGGAAAGAGGGCTTCAGGGACGTGGTGTGGTAAGCAAGCATAACAATCTCAGGGTTTGGGAAGGTCTTATAGGTAAGTATAGAATTTAGTGGAGGGGGTGGACATTTAAAAGGGATAATGCACCCCTTACAGTATAATATAAGGTAATAAAGTCACACATGAGTTCCCTGAGCATATAAAAGCATAAGTCCGCAGGTCGAGTGCTTTTATACAGGGCAGGGAACTCCAAGGTGACTCCATCCTTATACTGTAGCGGTATGGTGTACATTATGTCAATACATTAGGCGGTTTTATACATTTTTAATTTAGTTTGTGTTTGTCCCATAGAAACACAAACACACAACCCTCCCCCTCCCTGTATTAATCCTATAATAGAAAGCCCAGTAAAGGGTTAATAACTGTTTCCCAAGTGAACAGCATATTCCTCTCTCTCTCTTCATCTACAGTGGTTTTCTGTGAGGAAACAATATCTCTCTTAGGAAAAAAAATAAAAATAATGGGCCCCCCTGGCTCATGGGAACCCCTGCGTTTGCAGGGTCTGCTCCACTGGTAGTTACGCCCCTGATTGACCCTGGTGCATTCCAATTAGTCATAAAGAATTTACTCGGGCTATCCACTCCTGCTCCTTATCTGAATTGTAACTGTCCGTCATTAAAGCAACACTAAACCACACTAAACGTGTGTTTTTAAATACATTCCTTATGTTTCTATTATTCACAGGGAGGTGAGAATGCTTAGGCCACACTACAACGTGCTCCCGGTGTGAGTGTGCATTGCGGTCACCCAATGTTGTTCAATTGGAGCACCTGCTATTGCACGGGAACAAATGGGAAATCGCATGCGATCCGATTAATGGATCGCACAGCAGTGCACTAGTGTGGCCGCATCAATTGTGGATTTTAAAAAAGCAATCAGATTGCGCTTAAAAGCTTGTCAGTGTGGCCAAGCCTGAACCCTTTACTCATTTTAAGCCTTTACATTTAATTGAAATTTCTGAGCCTTATATATTATATAAAATAAAAACCTCTGCTTTCTTGGCTGTTCCAGATTTGCACTGTGGCCTGTGAAGCTGGCACCAAGCTGCAGTAATAGCCACTCATGCCAGTGAATACTCACACAGTCAAAATTGTGCAGCTCTTATTGAATAGGACATATATTTGTTTAGGTCTCAGCCTTTTAAAATATCCTTACTCTAATTAGGCAGCAGGGGAAAAAATAGTTTTTTAAATTGGGTAGTAATTAGGAACATTATAGTATCAAGTCTTAACTCAGCTACATTGTGTGTAATGCCATATAGAATAATAAAGCCAAAGTAGTAGGTTGCAAGGATTTACGGGACTAGAATAAGCAACCACTTGTTACAAGTTTATAGAAGGTTCAATATTTTGTAAGATTTTTTAATGTATACTAATATCCAGTCTGACTACTGAATTTTATGTTTAACATTTCCAGTACAGGTGAAATAAGGGAAACCTTTTTTTCTTACATTTTTTTTCTATGATAAATAACATTACTTTGAGACAATAATTGCTTTTCTAATAACTCTCACGGGTAATGTTGCAATAAGATGATGAAAAACCTTAAGTGCCCAAGTATTAAAGTTTGCTCTTGCCAACCTCCCTTCACCTCTGGAATGGCGTAACAAGTCAATTTCTGGTTGTATGCAGACCCAATAAGTTATCTGTGGCTCAGATTTGCCCTGTAGTCTCTCTTGGCGTATTGTCAAAAATGACATCAGATTGGAGTAAGCTGCTTTTTAAATGAAACATATATTATTCATGTATCATAAACTTCTTTTTTGTTACATCTAAAATATATGGGATAAAACATTAGTGTCCCACTGGGGTGATGCCCAGACCATAACAAGGAAGACCAAGTGATTGTTTCTTGTGGAGAATGATGTGATGCCTGGTTGATGATATTACTGTACAGCTATACTGGCCACGTAAGCATTACTATATAACAGGCTCCAAATACTGGTACCCCAGTTTGGTTTGAATATTTTTGCGGTTCTTTGGGGTAGGGGCAGAAATGACTTTTGTTAAAAGGGCAGTCCACCACATGTTCTTTAATTAAAATTCTAATATAGAGAGGACACTTGTTCCTGTCTCCCATATTGGCCCCCAACACCCCCCTCCCCCCATGTACGCAACTCTGCACCTATCTTCAATATAGGTGTGAGTGCACATAAGGGGAGGAGCTGAGAGGAGAGACACAGCAGCCGCAGGATCGTGGTTTGGTAGGTAGTGAACTCTCAGTTTAGGGGCCAGTATGGTCTAGATTAGAATTATTATTATTATTGATTTATATAGCGCCTACATCTTCCGTGGCGCTTTACAATTACATTACATTACAGTGTAATACATATTATACAAAGTCATACATATTACATACACAGATAATACATAATTTAAGCTCGCTGTGTTGAGTTACAGCAATACCGTGATACAATAGGAGAGAGCATTTTAAATTAAAAGGGATGTTTTTGTGTAGGTGGACTGTAGGTGGTAAAAAATAAATTATGATCACATAGCAGATTAAGTATTGACTGTTTGGAAAAGGTTTAGGCTAAAGTATTGCTTTGATTTAGGTTCAGCTCTCTGAATTTGACTGTAAAGGGTGCTGATCTGATACACTGGGGTGTGAAAGTTTTAACACCTTTGACTTGCATAGTTTTTTTTTCCAAATGAGACTCCCCATATTTGCTGCATTAAAACTAAGCACTATATATTGCATAACCTTAAGTGCTAAACTTTCCTATATCAAACACTATGCTGAATAATGTTAGTGTTCTTAACTGTAATGCTTACCTGATCATTGGCATCTTACAAAATTAAAGAAGAACTGAAATGAAAAACTAAAGCAAAATTAAAATAAAAGTAAGGTTATTTGCAAGGAAGATTTGAATTGCTATAATTAGAAGATACTTGGTGATTAGAAGTATCAAGTTTGAACTTATAAGGGGGGAAATCATTTACTTAAGCTTTCCCTTTCTTACTAGTTATTGATACATTATAGTTATTGGGTATTGATAAATGTTTGAATGTTAGCAATGTTACTTCACTTTGTAAGTTACATTTTAGCAATAAACTGAAAGCTGTAGGATGCCCATTTGGGCATTTGTCTTAACTGATTTTTAGATTTAACTTGATTGCTCACATTCTGCCTAATATATATTCTCTAATATGGTTTGAATATTTAGGATCCCCGATCACTATATAAAAGATGGATCAACAGGTCTATAAATTGAGCAGATGTATATCCAATGTGAAAGGGTAAATAGCCAAGATATACTTGTCTAACTAACAGACCAAAACACCATTTAATAAATGTAAAGATATGACTCTGACTTTCCCCCAGTTAACTGTTTAAATGTTGAAATATAATGTATATGCAATGTGGAAAAAGACAACAACCAATTGATAATATTGTTTATTGATTATATATAATGTACAATTTATATGAGATAAAATGTTACATTGCAACTCTTATATTGTTCAAATAAAAAAAAGTTTAAAAAAAAATATATTCTCTCCTTGCAGATTCATTTATATAACCTCCAAACAGGTCATTGTGTGACAACCATGGGAAACTCAACTGGAGACTTCACATGTGTCAACCTGAAGGATAGTCCTCCCAATCTTATAGTGACTGGAAACAGAGACCGGAGGTTGTTACTCTGCTTTGTAAATTATTCTGGTGTTGTAATATACTTTAACTCCCCCTCATCTCTGTCCTAGATATGGTGGTAAAAAAACTTGTTCTTTTAGAAGATTGTTTAAAATTATAAATAGCTTGGTATTCTCGTATGTATCTAGCAGAGGAATGTCATGAAAAGTCAGAAATGCATCCTTTTTACCTGTTTTCGATCGAACAATTGCAAGACATTTTTCAGGCTTGTGATTCTCTGTTAAGTTGCCAACAAGCTTATATAAATATCCTCTTTGGGATCTAAAACGAATATGTATATCTGCACCATATGTAAAATGGAAAGCAGATTCAAAACTGTACTAGGCACATTAAAGTTTGTGGGTCCATGCAAAGTAGACAGTGTGCTTTTAATCTTGTACTATCAATTGACTGGAAGCTGAAATGTAAGCTGCTTCAATTTTAATACCTAAAGAAATAAGTGACAGGTCAACAAAAAAATAGTACAGTGGTAGTTGGTAAGAATCATGGAGTTTATAAACCACACCAGTAAAAAAAATTGGAAGCAGCTGAAAAACCATATTTATGTTAATATACAGGTCTACATTTCTTTGAATATGGGATTAAGGCCTTCTTAGACATCTTTACAGTCAGAGAGGAGCTTTATTCATGTTTGTAGTTTCTTTTACAACTGCATGCCTTGAAGAGTATGTACATGACCTCCTGGAAGAAGGTTATCTAGTAAATCTAGTATCAAAAAGTTAGATCAGTGACAGCTTGTAAGTGGACCATAATAATAATGTCTGCACCTAAAAATGGAAAAAATACAAAATGATGGGCTGTACTAAAGTAACTAGCAATCATATGAGATCTAAATAGTATTAAAGAAATTTGGTATTAAATTGAGTAATAGTATCAAAGTCTGGGTAAACTGTAGCAATATGGAATGGTCCAAACTAACGAAAACATTTAACAAAAAAAACCCTTCTTAAAATTCTTAGATTCTAGAGCTAAAGCTCTTATAAAAGTTGTCCTAGGCTAGAGACATTGTAGCCATCTGCTTTTAGGAATGAACAGGTGCGGTTTCAGCCCAAGAGCAGAAGTGTAAACTGTGCTTGGTGCAGCTAAACTAAATGGATATCCTTTCCCAATACACAATTTATTAGAAGGTATTTTGATTGTACATATACACCTTTAGGATATAAATAAAACAAAAAACTTTTATATTTTTATATATATATATATATATATATATATATATATATAGTAAAGCGTAGTGTGCAGCAGGCACTCCTTACATATCCAAATGCCCTGGTGCTGCTTTAACAGCTTTAATTGGAATTTACATGTTTCCGCCCATCTCGTGGCAGAGCAATGTTACGTGACTTCCTTAAAAGGAGAACCCCAACACACCCCCAAGTGACATAGTGGCTGGGCAGAGAGAGCAGGATCAAACCGGGGACAACCCCCCAAAGCAGACAATTGCGCCCAGTGTAGAGAATAAGTGCAGTGCATGTGTCCGAATATTGAGACAAAGTGACTAGTGCGGTAAACATGCACCATACAAGAATAGAATGTAGCAAGCCAAATGATACCTGCTATATAAAGTGCTGATAATGGATAGCACCATATAGAAAGAGTCAAGTGCAGTGTTTAAAAAGTAAAAAAACTGCTAGATTAGAAACAAGATAAAAGACCCAAAGGCATGTGGTATAGAGAAAGAAAGTGTCTGTGCATAATAAAATGCCCCATACTAAAACATTAACAAATAATCACTAAATGTTCACAATGAATAATTAACTATAAAGACATAGATAAACATAATAGCCCTCATCAAGCAATAAATACTAAAGCAATAAATGGCTAAGCATATGCAAACTACTAGTCAAAAGCACTAAGTACTATATATAGGCATAATATACTTCTCCATTTAAAAGCACTAATCTATGTCTCCTATTGGTAGTACTCTAGGGACATAAATAATTCTCAATCTAACCGTATAAACTTGAGTATAAACAGATAAATTTTACCTTTAAAATAACCCTGAAAGTCTCCCCTTGGTTTATACTGTGGTCTGGGCTGATCTGAAAGCTTGAAGGAGCAGATGGACAAAATCACATAGCCCTGGGAAAACAAAAGCTGTACCCTGTAACACACACAATCCTTTGATTTCGATTGGTTGGGCAATTGTTGTCCTTCTCACTCAGGTCAGCCCAGACTGCAAGGGAAAGGGAAAAAAGAAAGGGAAAAAAAATATAGAAGTAACAGGGTTCAACAAACAGGCTACACAGAAAGGTAAGCATCTGTGTATGGGACTTTCTATAGGGCTGTGAATGGGAATTTCTATGGGGCTGTGTATTGGACTTTTTATGGTTTATCAGTTAAAAATAAGTATCTCCGTTTATTTTCATGTCGGTTTATACTCAAGTATATACTGTAATAAACCAAAGGACCCATAAACACTCCATATTTTTCAGAATATTTAATGTTTATGGGTGGCCATCTATAATTTCACCAATTGTATGTGAATTCTGCTGTTGATTACTATAATAATGAAATTAAATATATTTATATTGGTTTCCTTTGAATATTGGGTTTTGTTTTTTACCCACATCACACTTTTTTTCTGTATAGTCTGTACCTGAGAGGGGGTCTGCTTCTTCCCAGCATTTGTTTTCTGGGGTGGGGGACCCAGGTGCACCTGTGGAGGGACCATCGGCAGTATATACCTTGTTTAAATGTACATGCAAACATCTTGTTGTGAAATCAAGGTATGTTAGCTAAGTGGGAACCCAAAATACTGTCAGGGAGATGTAATATTACATGTTATTTCCCAATGTAATATTGGGTTGGCGTGGGCTTAACACCAATTTTCTGGGCTTGGACGTTTTCTATTAATGACATAGACACCCTGATGTAAAATCCCCTACATTTGTTTTTGCGCTACATAGTAGCAGGAAAACAAATGTGTTTTAATTTGCAGCCATGCTAAGTGAATACTGCATTGCGCTGTCCGGCAGACTCTTCCTCTGCGACTGTACATGTTAAATACATGCCGCCCAGCAGAAGAGGAGGATTCTCTTCTGCAGCTCTGGGAGTGGAAGTCATTGATTGTTATGTAAGCTTCATGAACAAGACCAACTTCCAGACCCGGAAGCTGCAGAGAAGAAAGCAGAGCCGCAGCAAGGTATCGTGCTGTGTAAGTAATTATAGAAGATTTTTTTTTTGTAAAAGTTAATGAAGAGTGTGGACATGCTATTTAAGCTTAACTCTTGCTTTACACTTTTAAACTTGCATTTTTGTTTTCAATTATTACCAATTAGGCTTCAGACTTAAAAAAATCCATTTAAACATGTAAAATTGTTATAAATTGTAGATAGAGAGATGTGTAGCCAATTGTTTTTGACCTTGCTAACACAATTTCTGTATGCTATACAGGGTTCGTGTACATGACACCCGATGCAACAAATCTGTTTGTTCTTTCTATGGTCACCATCTTGGAGTCTCAGCCGTACGTATGGATGACTGGAAGGTAGTTTCTGGTGGAGAGGAAGGACTTACCTGTGTCTGGGACCAAAGAATGAGCACTAAACTATGGGAGATTCATGCCAGGTATGGTGTTTCAGTATATATCCTTTCCTATCTAAACTGTTGGAATCATTTTATCTGAAATATTTATATCTTTAAAACAACACAGCATGATTTAATACACAGAATCAAGCATCGGGCCAAAATATCATCTGTACAGCTTTGTCTTTTTTTTTCAACAGTTGAAAACAGACAAATGCTCATGTTGCAGTAGTACATTTACATTAAATAGTGTCTGTACACCTTTCTGCCGTTTCTGCTAACAGACTATTGAGTTATATTCAGCTATAACTTTAAAGGTTTAAAATATTGGGTGGTTGTTGGCCCATGTGTACTTAGGCCATACACAAACCTTCCTCCTGGAGTTCCAGTAACATTTCAACAAACGCATGGCCGATCACTTTGCAATCAATATTATGGTTGTAATCACAAACATGAATCTGCCTGGTAAATCTTGCTGGAAGGCTAGCAGGAAATACTGCTGATACAATCGATTCGGAATTCTTATTGGATCAAGTGTCAAATTAATGGATTATTGAGGTAGCATTTCCAAAATGGAATTTATTGAATAGAAATAAATAATTTGTATAGTTAGCAATAAACAATTCCAAGACACATCTTGGGAACCAACTAAAGTTGAAATAATAAATTATCAGAGAGGTCGGGTACGGTATATCGGAACATTTTGCTCAGGGTTTGGCTACACCAGCCCTTTTCCTAACTATATAAAAATGCAGAGGTCAACAGTTTGCCATCAACAAAGAAGATGGCTGTACATGAAATTATTTTCAGATTTAGTTAATAATTATGAAAGTCAAGACACAGACCACTTACAGACTGTAAAATAGGGTAAAAATAGACAGAAAAAAGTTAGTTTTGGAAGCAACAATTATGCACCAATGAAAGTAATATCTGTATTAAGTTTCTAAGTCTACTTCTCTCTCTCATAGTGTGCCTATCTTATCTGTCCATCTATATATTTTTCAGTTACACATCTAGGGACACCTATTAAAAACACATGCAGCATGGATGAATTAGAATGAATGTTGTTTAATTGTGTTTATTTTGTACAGTACAGCTCTGCTCTGAATTACATTTGGTTGCATTGGTTTTAATGTAGCCATACATCATGTATTTAATAAACTGCCCTCCAACGTCATCCCTTTAATGGGTCAAATCTTGGGAAAACCTAATGCATGGGGAGGACAGTGTGAACCTGATCTTTTGTTGTTTTTTATTTTTTTATGTTTTTCTCAATAGTGTTTGAATTAAAAGGTGAGTGTTGGAGAGTAGGTAACCTATCATAAACTCGGTGTTGGAGAGTAGGTAACCTATCATAAACTCAACAAGATTGCTTTCAATCTGGCACATTATCCTAGATATTGCTTTTAATCTGCCCAAATCCACTGTACACAGTTGTAGACAGTTACAAAGTGCAGAGCTGCAGAGGGAAGATTAACAAGTGAACCAGATCTTAGCACAGCTCTGTGCAATGCATTTCTCAATACTGTGCATAGCTGAAGGTAAATTAAATGATCATAATAAAGAAAATGACAACATTGATGGTAGAAGAAAGAAAAGGTGAATGGTGGAAGAAAGAGTGTACATGCTCTTTAAGGTTTATATACCTACAGTGTATGTATGTATGTATGTATAATTTTATTCATAAAGTGCCACTTTTGAAGCGCTGTACATTAGAAAAAACGGAGTATACAAACAAGGGGATAAGTGCAAGCCATTATACAGATAAATAAAAATTAAATGAAATACAATTTCATACATCGGTTAAGAAAACATATATATATATAAAATGCGGTATAAATTGATATAAGTGCAACATGCCTCGACACGTTAGGAATGAGATCCCTGCCCCAAAGAGCTTAAAATCTAAGTGGGAGGGACAACATACAGGTACAAGTGGGGGGTTATGGGTACAAAGTGCTTAAATGGCTAACAATCATTTGTTGTGCTGATGCTCAGAAAGGTAGGATAACAGTCTAGATTTTAAAGCATTTATGAGGATTCATCAATATGGACTAAAGTGGGGTGCCACAGATTTCTTTGTTGGGGGCACTTCTATTTGATCTGTTTATTAATGATTTGGAAGTCCGTATTGTCAACAAGCTTTCTCTGTTTGTTGACAACACAAAACTTTGTTGACCATTAAAAACTACAGAGGATGTGCAATTGTTGCAGGTGGATCTAGATAGAAAGTCACATTGGGCTGCTAAGTGGCCCTTACATTTATCAATGTTGATAAATGTAAGGTGATGCATTTTGGACTTAAAAATTATTGTGCTGCTTATACTATAAATAGCTCTGTGTTAAGTGAATCCCTGTTGGAAAGGGATCTTGGAGTTTTGGTGGATAACAAACTTAAAAGAAGCAAGCAGTGCCAGGCAGCAACAGCTGGAACCAGCAAGATATTGTCTTGTATTAGGAGAGGTATGGATTCAAAGGAACAAAATGCTATTCTTTCTCTTTACAAAGCATTAGTGAAGCCTCATTTGAAATATGCAATTTTGGAATTCTGTGTACAGTCCTGCAGAAGGAGCCTGACCGTCAGCCGCAACAGTGATTGGCAGTGTCTCAGCCAATCACAAAAGGCTGATAATTCAATTTGAAGCCAAATTTAGCATTGACTTTGCAAGGTCTAGGTTTTGGGTTTTTTTCTCTCAGTATAAAGGGGGGATAGACAACCCCTTTAATCATTAAAGAATATGGAGAATGTGAAATTCTGTATTCTGGCATCCTGTTCACTTTTTTTATTTAACATAGGCAAAAAATAACAAATTAATGTTAATCTTCCAAGCTCTTATAGATAATGTTTATATTGATAAATTGACAAGAATAAACAATTAAGATGTATATTTTGAAAGCACTCTTACTTTGTAGCACTTTTTTTACACCTGCCTAAAATATTTGCACATAACTGTGTATCATTAATTAAGGTGAAGTATTAAAAGAAAACTCCTGGCTTGCAATAAAAAGAAATGACGTATGATTGATTATGTGAGGCCATTTATTATTGTGAAGTGCTGTACTCTTGTACTGTTTAAACCACAGATTTGCTTTTTTATGGTTCTTATTAATTGAACATGGCATTTTTCCATTTTAACTTTGCATTTAGGCTTATTGATTTCCCTGTGTGCAATAATCTATTCAATAATGAATTTTAATGACACTAGAGGGTGCTGTAACTTTAGATTTTTGGAATTGTTTCTAGTTGAAAAGAACACCAAAAAAGTATGCTGTAAAGGAGATTTTCAATTGCAATGTAACTTTATGGTAGTTTGGCTAGTAGTTATGACTCTGGTACATTAAAAACATTGGATACAATTTAGTATGGTACATATTCAAAAGGTGTTAGAATTTTATTGTAATCTACATGCTCAAATATTGAGCGGCAGCTATTGTTACAATATGCTCATGTTTTATAAGCTTAAATAGAATGAATTTGTGCAAAGATATTGTCTCAATCCATGATGAAAAGGTGTGGAGTACTTTATGTAATGGGTATTTTGAAAATAACGAATGTATTCCATTTTACAGACACCCAGTGCGGTACATCTGGTCCAACTCTCACTGCTTAATCACTGCAAACATTCCTGACGATAAGAACCCCAGAGGAGCTAGCATAATGGATGACGATCTTACTGCACATCGCAGGTAAAACTGACTCTTTAGGATTTAATTTTCAGAAAATGTTTCTAATAACTGTAAATAAACAAAATTACATTTAAGGAAAGTCTGCGAGGTTAGAAAGAACCCTTCAGAATGTTATTCTCAGTTATGCTAGGCATAACTACTTACCATGTGCTATATGCTACGTGTGCAGTATATGGTTTTGAAGGGCATGTTCACCCCCTAAAAACATTTAATATTCTAATTCAGGGTTTTATCATGGCTAGAAAGTTTACAAGTCTGTGCAGGTACATAGATTTACAAGCAGGATACCTCACATGCAGAAAAATGTAATATTGTCACAACAGTTTCCAATGGGAACTGCGTTTGAAGCTTGGTTAAACTCCTCATGTAGCTGCTTTCCCTAATATGTCGCTGCGCACCACATAGAGGTTATGTGCCTTAACATACCATATTGAGGTTATTTGCATTATTTCTTTCCAGCAAACTGCTAGGCACACAAATGTATGAATGTCCAAAAAATTTACGCACTTACAGAAGCAGATTTTTCAGCCAAACTGACCAATATTTTGGTCAAGACGAAAAATCCTGTGTTTTTGGCGCCGGCAGTGGCCATTGTTGATTGCGATCAGATATATCGGTAAATCACTGTACATTGTACCATGGACCGCACGAACTGTTGCGGCACCTTGCGGTGGACATTTCCAATCCCATCACTCATCAAGCAACCAATTCCATGGCTGACAACAATCATTCATCTGCTTTAAGAATAACTGGTTTAGAACCATACTTATGACTGATAATTGACTAATCCTGTCACAAAACAAAAAAAAGGAACAATGCATGCCTCACTTTATTATTGCATTGCTTCCCAAGACAAAACTTAGACAATTTGAATTCAAATATAGCCATAAGCTGCCCATACACATTTAGGCAGAATGCCAAACAAATGGCCATACATGGGTCAATATTTTTTATCATGATTGAAAATACTGACCTTTGGATGCTAGGCTTTAGTGTTACCTGTCTCACCCCCAAACTAAAATT
This sequence comes from Hymenochirus boettgeri, assembly GCA_019447015.1. Classification (NCBI taxonomy): domain Eukaryota; kingdom Metazoa; phylum Chordata; class Amphibia; order Anura; family Pipidae; genus Hymenochirus; species Hymenochirus boettgeri. Next base: position 315,915,990 of record CM033469.1, read on the forward strand.
TAAATTCAACATAATTGCACCCCCAAACCTAGACCTTGCATGGTTAAAATCTAACTTTGAGCCTTCTAAGTGTACTTTCCACTTTATTCCCACAGCTATCTTCTGCTCCTTCTCCATGCCTTTTCTGTGTACTGCAGCTGCAGAAGGGGCCAGACTGGCACGGTGTGCTTTTGAAATATTTCCTATGTTGCTGTGTAGTAATATACATTTTATGTCCAACCACTTTGACAGGGATAATGTTTTTTTTTTTCAGACCAAAAAATACAGCAGTTTAGATGTATATTGTTTAAAAACACTGGAATCTGTACAGTTTGCAGCATGTGTTGAAATGAATCCTAATGAAACAAACGGTTCCACATATGCATGCTAGACATAGCAGAAAAGTACTCAGGTGCTTCTTCCAACCAGGACACGATAAGCAATAATAAAGGAAAGTGAAGAGGTGCACACTTGAAGGGCATCTATAGTGAAAAAAAAACATTGGCCCATTGCAAAGTTAAATTCATGTACTCTGTGCTGCCTTTTTTCTACCTCTGTCAGTGACTTTGTTTTTCCATTATGTCAGATCTCTGTTACCTCCTACATGTCTCAACTCCGTCTACCCGACAACCTTCTCATGTTTCAACATCCTGAAAAACACACCCCACGCACTGGGCCATCAAACAAGCTGTCCTAGAGACACAGAACTCTTTGTGTCCTGCTAAAATATGATCTCTCTCTCTGTGACACATCATCAATCAGTGAAAGCTATCAAGAAGGGGGGTCAAGTGCAGCATTATCTCTGCCATTAAAGCTACCTCTCTCCCCCTGCTAATGCTCTTGTCTTTATGTTTATTACAGAGCAGGGAGGAACTTGAGCAGGGAAGAGGATCACGTCACAGGGATTTGATTGACCGTACAGTAGGAGTAGAGGAATGCAATCACGTATTCTTCTAACTTGTGTATCCCAGGACAGAGGGGGAACTGAAAAATGTAAAGACACTCTGGGGGTTGGGGGAATTATAGAACACTGGAAAGAAAGAAAAAAGTTCATTTTCCCACTATAGATGCCCTTTAAATGTGAAATAACTGTTATATAGCTTACACAACAAACACCACAAAAACGATTCAGGGAGCGATCAGCCATCTTCCTCAGATATACACAGCTCCCAAATGTTTGAGCGATAGGGAAGACATGGCAGTCTATAAATAGAAAGTGTATTAAAAGTAGCCCTTAAATGTTGTCTGTGAACCACACAGAAATTAAAAGCAAGCTGAAAAGGAATTATCCTGCATTGGTCCAAAGTTAGTTATTCACTGCAATCTTCAATGCCTATTTAGTATTCCATATTTCTCTGCACTAACCACACAGAACCCTTCACCAATAACCTGGTAAATGACTACAGTTTGTCTGTCTATAAATCTTCTGTCTAAATTAATCTTCAGTAATTTTTTGGAGCTAATATTGTTTCTTTTTTTCTTTTAGGCATCGAGGTACCATTAACGTACACGAGTTTTCAGTGGATCAAAGGTCTTCTGAAAGCATACTACCAATTTGTACCTCTTCCTACAGTGAGATTACAGGTTACAATTACAACATTGGCCTCACAGTTCCATATGATTTGGTGTAATGTTTATAATTATTTTAAGTTAATACAGCTAATCTTTCAGTATTTTATGGACTGTTAATAACTCAGGGAGGTTACTGTATAAAAAGATGTTTAATGCTAATGCTTACATCTTTGTAGCCATGGTAAAATATATTGTTTTATCAATTATATAGTGGATAATGCACCCCAACTGTAAATTATAAGGATATTAGAAGTCACTGAGGAGTTCTGTGACCATATAAAAGCACGAGGCCGCAGGCCGAGTACCTTTTATACAGGGCACGGAACTCCAAGGTGACTTCTAATCCTTTAATTTACAGTTCGGGGTGCATTATTTATTATAACCTACCCCTTTGTGGCTTCTGGTTTCCTTCTCCTCCTGGAACTGTAAGATTATAAGGCTATAATCTTACAGTTCCTCCCATAGAAATCCACTACAGGGGTAGGTTATAGACATGTATTTCCTTCTTGTAGTATAATGTGCGGCAGGTTTCCTTTTTTTGATCTTGTAAATATGTTTTTACCAAAGCATTTTTAGAATACATCAAATACATCAATTAGATGTATTTAGAGGTTGGAGTTCCTACTTAAGTATCTCAGGATGAGATGCCTTATTATATAAATGTGGGAGATTGTTATAGTGGGGATTAAGAAACAAATGGCAGATCTATCACTGGCACAGAACTATAAAAAAAAAAAAAAAATACAAATGCAATGCATTCTGGTCCAGTGCAGTGACATTGATTAAATATGTTCTGTCATTACAGAGAATAGATCGATCATGAGCGTATTTTTGTTCATTTCACAATGTACCTTTGCAATTTTTATTAAATAATGGTTGTGTTCCTATATCATGAGGCAAAAATTGTCTTTCAAAATTGTTATTGATATTGTCAAATGTGCAAATGTCATTAATATAAATGGATGGATCACATTGTTCAGTTTCTAAGTGTTTTGAAAATGGCTTATAAATATAGATTAGTATGCTTATTGTACTGTACATCTACAGGGAATTTACTAAATGGTATCTGGAAATGTATTGCATTTGGATGGCGGGGTTTAAAGAATTAAAACGTGCATATCAATTTTAATTCTACTATTACTGAAACATTTCATGGTGGTCACATTTGGTTTGGGAGATAATCACTGCATGTGTGCTGCTTACTGTGCCATGGTCGTTACCAGGTTGCTGAATTTTTGTGAGGTCTATATTATTAGCCATGTAGTATCTCCATGTAGATAAATGATGAGTGTTAAATAACAAGTCTGTGAGAGAAATAGAACTTAACAGCAATTGTGCAATCATTATAAAGCAGAGAAGCCTGGTGTAAATTCCCATTCCATTAAAAAAATTCTGTTTTAGTGTATGTGTTTATAATGTTAGTGTAAGTAGATCAGATGATAATACTCCTGCAGTAATTGACCATTTTTAATTTTCTGCCCTTCTTTAACTTCTCCAGTGTCAAAAATTGGAGAATTGACAGTGTCAATGACTGTGGGTGAAGCCAGAAAGAAGCCAGTTGCTGCATGAATAAATTTCTACTTTAAAGGGCAACTGTGGTGTCTGAACAATTTAGGGCTAAATAAAAGCCCTCCGTCATACCTTTAAAATGAACACATCTTGTAGCCATGTGACCAGCCAGGCAGGTGATGTCACTCAAGCTACTGGAAGCAGAATGTTTGAACATTATTGGCAATATAATTTTTCAGAGGCTGCTGCTTAACCTCCCGGTCTTCAATCAATGCATTTAAGGAATTTGCAGTGAACTATTCATTTTATTTAGCTCAGCCTCTTAGACCTCTATTTTAATTATGCTAAAATAATACATACATACAGTAAAACCAAAGAACATGTTCAGCAAGCATGTATACATTGCTATGGCTTCTGCCTCTCAACCAATCACATATCGTCTGCCAGTCCAGCCCCTAATGTTACTCCATTCCTGGAAGTATCATTAGAGGCCGTGGCCACAGGAACGAAGGCTGCTAAGTAAGTTTCCATGCCCTTTTTAAATTTTTTTATTACAATTTTAACCATGCAGTTAGGGTTGGGAGGGGGGTGCTTACACTACAGAAAATAAATTAATTTTGAGGTGGTCATACCCTTTAATAATGTTATACTCAACATAAACCATTAAAACAAATGCATGGCAGCTGCTTCTTAGTTCTTATGTGGTTTGACATCAAGGCTGATGTTTAAATGAAATAGTGTGTTTAGTGAACATGACATATTTTCTCAGTGTATTGTAGCCAAATTAAATGCAGGTAGAAATACTCAAAAATGGCACAAACTTAAAGGGCATGTCCACCCCTTTCACTAACTTTTTTCCAAATAATAGTTTACCTTCCCCCGAACCCAGCCGCTATAAATGATTTGTTAAAAAAGTGCCCCGATAGTTACTTATCTTCCCTCTATCCTCCAACTGTTAATCCCCTAGCTGCCTCTTCTGAGCATGCCCAGGCTCAGTACAGGCTCAGTACAGGTTTCTAAATTGCTCAGTTTCCATGAGGCATCCAGAAGCATAGCAGGCATACAGTAATGAATTCATAGGACAAACTATGATATATCAACATATTTTAAAGAGGCCGTTCTTTCTAAAAGATGTTCTTATGAGGGTGGAGTTGTCCTTTAAGTTTAGTACACAACTTGCAAGTGTACCGTATATACTCGAGTATAAGCCGACTCGAGTATAAGCCGAGGCACCCATTTTTGCCTCAAAAATTAGAAAAGATGATTGACCCGAGTATAAGCCGAGGGTATACAGTAACCCTAATACCTTTCCACTGTAGATGTTTTGGAAACTACAACTCCCAGCATGCTTGGTTGCTGGGAGTTGTAGTTTCCAACCACCTATAGTAGAAAGGTATTGGGGGTTACTGTATGGCATACTGTCCCCCACCCTAATACATTTCCACTGTTGATGTTTGGAAACTACAACTCCCAGCATGCTTGGTTGCTGGGAGTTGTAGTTTCCAACCACCTATAGTAGAAAGGTATTGGGGGTTACTGTATGGCATACTGTCCCCCACCCTAATACATTTCCACTGTTGATGTTTGGAAACTACAACTCCCAGCATGCTTGGTTGCTGGGAGTTGTAGTTTCCAACCACCTATAGTAGAAAGGTATTGGGGGTTACTGTATGGCATACTGTCCCCCACCCTAATACATTTCCACTGTTGATGTTTGGAAACTACAACTCCCAGCATGCTTGGTTGCTGGGAGTTGAATTTTCTAGGTTTATCAGTTAAAAATAAGTATCTCCGTTTATTTTCATGTCGGTTTAACTCAAGTATATACTGTAATAAACACTCCATATTTTCAGAATATTTAATGTTTATGGTGGCCATCTATAATTTCACCAATTGTATGTGAATTCTTGTGTTGATTACTATAATAATGAAATTAAATATATTATATGGTTTCCTGAATATGGGTTTTGTTTTTACCCAATCACACTTTTTTTCTGTATAGTCTGTACTGAGAGGGGGTCTGCTTCTTCCCAGCATTTGTTTTCTGGGGTGGGGACCCAGGGCACCTGTGGAGGGACATCGGCAGTATATACCTTGTTTAAATGTTGACATGCAACGATCTGTTGTATGTAAATCAAGAGTATGTTAGCTAAGTGGGAACCCAAATACTGTCAGGGAGAGTATTAAATACATGTTATTCCCAATGTAATATTGGGTGGCGTGGGCTTAACACAATTTTCTGGGCTGGAGTTTTCTATTAATGACACGACACCCTGATGTAAAATCCCCTACATTTGTTTTTGCGCCTACATAGTAGCAGGAAAACAAATGTGTTTTAATTTGCAGCCATGCTAAGTGAATACTGCATTGCGCTGTCCGGCAGATTTCCTCTGCGACTGTACATGTTAAATACATCGCGCCCAGCAGAAGAGGAGGATTCTCTTCTGCAGCTCTGGGAGTGGAAGTCATTGATTGTTATGTAAGCTTCATGAACAAGACCAACTTCCAGACCCGGAAGCTGCAGAGAAAAGCAGAGCCGCAGCAAGGTATCGTGCTGTGTAAGTAATATAGAAGATTTTTTTTGTAAAAGTTAATGAAGAGTGTGGACATGCTATTTAAGCTTAACTCTTGCTTTACACTTTTAAACTTGCATTTTTTGTTTCAATTATTACCAATTAGGCTTCAGACTTAAAAAAATCCATTTAAACAGTAAAATTGTTATAAATTGTAGAAGAGAGAGATGTGTAGCCAATTGTTTTTGACCTTGCTAACACAATTTCTGTATGCTATACAGGGTTCGTGTACATGACACCCGATGCAAACAAATCTGTTTGTTCTTTTTATGGTCACCATCTTGGAGTCTCAGCCGTACGTATGGATGACTGGAAGGTAGTTTTTGGTGGAGAGGAAGGACTTACCTGTGTCTGGGACCAAAGAATGAGCACAAACATGGGAGATTCATGCCAGGTATGGTGTTTCAGTATATATCCTTTCCTATCTAAACTGTTGGAATCATTTTATCTGAATATTTATATCTTTAAAACACACAGCATGATTTAATACACAGAATCAAGCATCGGGCCAAAATATCATCTGTCAGCTTTGTCTTTTTTTTCAACAGTTGAAAACAGACAAATGCTTATGTTGCAGTAGTACATTTACATTAAATGTGTCTGTACACCTTTCTGCCGTTTCTGCTAACAGACTATTGAGTTATATTCAGCTATAACTTTAAAGGTTTTAAATATTGGGTGGTTGTTGGCCCATGTGTACTTAGGCCATACACAAACCTTCCTCCTGGAGTTCCAGTAACATTTCAACAAACGCATGGCCGATCACTTTGCAATCAATATTATGGTTGTAATCACAAACATGAATTTGCCTGGTAAATCTTGCTGGAAGGCTAGCAGGAATACTGCTGATACAATGATTCGGAATTCTTATTGGATCAAGTGTCAAATTAATGGATTATTGAGGTAGCATTTCCAAAATGGAATTTATTGAATAGAAATAAAATATTTGTATAGTTAGCAATAAACAATTCCAAGACACATCTTGGGAACCAACTAAAGTTGAAATAATAAATTATCAGAGAGGTCGGTGACGTATATCGGAACATTTTGCTCAGGGTTTGGCTCCACCAGCCCTTTTCCTAACTATAAAAATGCAGAGGTCAACAGTTTGCCATCAACAAAGAAGATGGCTGTACATGAAATTATTTTCAGATTTAGTTAATAATTATGAAAGTCAAGACACAGACCACTTACAGACTGTAAATAGGGTAAAACTAGACAGAAAAAAGTTAGTTTTGGAAGCAACAATATGCACCAATGAAAGTAATATCTGTATTAAGTTCCTAAGTCTACTTCTCTCTCTCATAGTGTGCCTATCTTATCTGTCCATCTATATATTTTCAGTTACACATCAGGGACACCTATAAAAACACATGCAGCATGGATGAATTAGAATGAATGTTGTTTATTGGTGTTTATTGTTACAGTACAGCTCTGCTAATTACATTTGGTTGCATTGGTTTTAATGTAGCCATACATCATGTATTTAATAAACTGCCCTCCAACGTCATCCCTTTATGGGTCAAATCTTGGGAAAACCTAATGCATGGGGAGGACAGTGTGAACCTGACTTTGTGTGTTTTTATTTTTTTATGTTTTTCTCAATAGTGTTTGAATTAAAAGGTGAGTGTTGGAGAGTAGGTAACCTATCATAAACTCGGTGTTGGAGAGTAGGGAACCTTCATAAACTCAACAAGATTGCTTTCAATCTGGCACATTATCCTAGATATTGCTTTTAATCTGCCCAAATCCACTGTACACAGTTGTAGACAGTTACAAAGTGCAGAGCTGCAGAGGGAAGATTAACAAGTGAACAGATCTTAGCACAGCTCGTTGCAATGTATTCTCAATACTGTGCATAGCTGAAGGTAATTAAATGTCATAATAAAGAAAATGACAACATTGATGGTGATAGAAGAAGAAAAGGTGATGGTGGAAGAAAAGGTGTACATGCTTTTAAGGTTTATATACCTACAGTGTATGTATGTATGTATGTATAATTTTATTCATAAAGTGCCACTTTTGAAGCGCTGTACATTAGAAAAAACGGAGTATACAAAACAGGGGATAAGTGCAAGCCATTATACAGATAAATAAAAATTAAATGAAATACAATTTCATACATCGGTTAAGAAAACTAAAAAATTATATATATATATATATATATATAAAAATTTGTATAAATTGATATAAGTGCAACCTGCCTCGACACTTAGGAATGAGATCCCTGCCCCAAAGAGCTTAAAATCAAGTGGGAGGACAACATACAGTACAAGTGGGGGGTTATGGGTACAAAGTGCTTAAATGGCTAACAATCATTGTTGTGCTGATGCTCAGAAAGGTAGGATAACAGTCTAGATTTAAAGCATTGAGGATTCATCAATATGGACTAAAGTGGGGTGCAGATTTCTGTTGGGGGCACTTCTATTTGATCTGTTTATTAATGATTGGAAGTCCGTATTGTCAACAAGCTTTCTCTGTTTGTTGACAACACAAAACTTTGTTGACCATAAAAACTACAGAGGATGTGCAATTGTTGCAGGTGGATCTAGATAGAAAGTCACATTGGGCTGCTAAGTGGCCCTTACATTTATCAATGTTGTAAATGTAAGGTGATGCATTTTGGACTTAAAAATTATTGTGCTGCTTATACTATAAATAGCTCTGTGTTAGTGAATCCTGTTGGAAAGGGATCTTGGAGTTTTGGTGGATACAAACTTAAAGAAGCAAGCAGTGCCAGGAGCAACAGCTGAACCAGCAAGATATTGTCTTTATTAGAGAGGTATGGATTCAAAGGAACAAAATGCTATTCTTTCTCTTTACAAAGCATTAGTGAAGCCTCATTTGAAATATGCAATTTTGGAATTCTGTGTACAGTCCTGAGAAGGAGCCTGACCGTCAGCCGCAACAGTGATTGGCAGTGTCTCAGCCAATCACAAAAGGCTGAATATTCATTTGAAGCAAATTTAGCAGATTGATTTGCAAGGTCTAGGTTTTGGGTTTTTTCTCTCAGTAAAGGGGGGATAGACAACCCCTTTAATCATTAAAGAATATGGAGAATGTGAAATTCTGTATTCTGGCATCCTGTTCACTTTTTTTATTAACATAGGCAAAAAATAACAAATTAATGTTAATTTTCCAGCTCTTATAGATAATGTTTATATTGATAAATTGACAAGAATAAACAATTAAGATGTATATTTTGAAAGCACTCTACTTTGTAGCACTTTTTTTACACCTGCCTAAAATATTTGCACATAACTGTGTATCAAATTAAGGTGAAGTATTAAAGAAAACTCTGGCTTGCAAAAAAGAAATGACGTATGATTGATTATGTGAGGCCATTTATTATTTTGAAGTGCTGTACTCTTGTACTGTTTAAACCACAGATTTGCTTTTTTATGGTTCTTATTAATTGAACATGGCATTTTTCCATTTTAAATTTGCATTTAGGCTTATTGATTTCCCTGTGTGCAATAATCTATTCAATAATGAATTTTAATGACATAGAGGGTGCTGTAACTTTAGATTTTTGGAATTGTTTCTAGTTGAAAAGAACACCAAAAAAGTATGCTGTAAAGGAGATTTTCAATTGCAATGTAACTTATGGTAGTTTGGCTGTAGTTATGACTCTGGTACATTAAAAACATTGGATACAATTTAGTATGGTACATATTCAAAAGGTGTTAGAATTTTATGTAATCTACATGCTCAAATATGAGGGCAGCTATTGTTACAATATGCTCAGTTTTATAAGCTTAAATAGAATGAATTTGTGCAAAGATATTGTCTCAACATGATGAAAAGGTGTGGAGTACTTTATGTATGGGTATTTTGAAAATAACGAATGTATTCCATTTTACAGACACCCAGTGCGGTACATTGGTCCAACTCTCACTGCTTAATCACTGCAAACATTCCTGACGATAAGAAACCAGAGAGCTAGCTAGAATGGATGACGATCTACTGCACATCGCAGGTAAAACTGACTCTTTAGGATTTAATTTTCAGAAAATGTTTCTAATAACTGTAAATAAACAAAATTACATTTAAGGAAAGTCTGCGAGGTTAGAAAGAACCCTTCAGAATGTTTTCTCAGTTAATGCTAGGCATAACTACTTACATGTGCTATAGCTACGTGTGCAGTATATGGTTTTGAAGGGCATGTTCACCCCCTAAAAACATTTAATATTCTAATTCAGGGTTTTATCATGGCTAGAAGTTACAAGTCTGTGCAGGTACATAGATTTACAAGCAGGATACCTCAATGCAAAGAAAAATGATATATGTCACAACAGTTCCAATGGGAACTGCGTTTGAAGCTTGGTTAAACTCCTCATGTAGCTGCTTTCCCTAATATGTCGCTGCGCACCACATAGAGTTATGTGCCTTAACATACCATATTGAGGTTATTTGCATTATTTCTTTCAGCAAACTGCTAGGCACACAAATGTATGAATGTCCAAAAAATTTACGCACTACAGAAGCAGTTTTTCAGCCAAACTGACCAATATTTTGGTCAAGACGAAAAATCCTGTGTTTTGGCGCCGGCAGGGCCATTGTGATTGCGATCAGATATAGGTAAATCACTGTACATTGTACCATGGACCGCACGAACGTTGCGCACCTTGCGGTGGACATTTCCAATCCCATCACTCATCAAGCAACCAATTCCATGGCTGACAAAAAATCATTCATCTGCTTAAGAAAACTGGTTTAGAACCATACTTATGACTGATATTGACTAATCCTGTCACAAAACAAAAAAAGGAACAATGCATGCCTCACTTTATTATTGCATTGCTTCCCAGAACAAAACTAGACAATTGATTCAAATATAGCCATAAGCTGCCATACACATTTAGGCAGAATGCCAAACAAATGGCCATACATGGGTCAATATTTTTATCATGATTTAAAATACTGACCTTTGGATGTGCTAGGCTTTAGTGTTACCTGTCTCCCACCCCAAACTAAAATTTAAATTCAACATAATTGCACCCCCCAAACCTAGACCTTGCATGGTTAAAATCTACTTTGAGCCTTCTAAGTGTACTTTCCACTTTATTCCCACAGCTATCTTCTGCTCCTTCTCATGCCTTTTCTGTGTACTGCAGCTGCAGAAGGGCCGAGGGCACGGTGTGCTTTTGAAATATTTCCTAGTGCTGTGTAGTAATATACATTTATGTCCAACCACTTTGACAGGGATAATGGTTTTTTTTTTCAGACCAAAAAATACAGCAGGTTAGAGTGATATTGTTTAAAAAACACTGGAATCTGTACAGTTTGCAGCATGTGTGAAATAATCCTAATGAAACAAACGGTTCCACATATGCTGTCTAGACATAGCAGAAAAGTATCAGGTGCTTCTTCCAACCAGGACACGATAAGCAATAATAAAGGAAAGTGAAGAGGTGCACACTTGAAGGGCATCTATAGTGAAAAAAAAACATTGGCCCATTGCAAAGTTAAATTCATGTACTCTGTGCTGCCTTTCTCCTACCTCTGTCAGTGACTTTGTTTTTCCATGATGTCAGATCTCTGTTACCTCCTACATGTCTCAACTCCGTCTACCCGACAACCTTCTCATGTGTTCAACATCCTGAAAAACACACCCACACACAGTGGCCAATCGAAAACAAGCTGTCCTAGAGACACAGAACTCTTTGTGTCCTGCTAAAATATGATCTCTCTCTCTGTGACACACATCATCTATCAGTGAAAGCTATCAAGAAGGGGGGTCAAGTGCAGCATTATCTCTGCCATTAAAGCTACCTCTCTCTCCTGCAATGCTCTTGTCTTTATGTTTATTACAGAGCAGGAGGAGGGAGGAACTTGAGAGGGAAGAGGATCACGTCACAGGGATTTGATTGACCGTACAAGTAGGAGTAGAGGAATGCAATCACGTAGTCTTCTAACTTGTGTATCCCAGGACAGAGGGGGAAACTGAAAAATGTAAAGACACTCTGGGGGTTGGGGGAATTATAGAACACATGGAAAGAAAGAAAAAAGTTCATTTTCCCACTATAGATGCCCTTTAAATGTGAAAATAACTGTTATATAGCTTACACAACGATTCAGGGAGCGTCAGCCATCTTCCTCAGATATACACAGCTCCAAATGTTTGAGCCATAGGGAAGACATGGCATCTTAAATAGAAAGTGTATTAAAAGTAGCCCTTAAATGTTGTCTGTGAACCACACAGAAATTAAAAGCAAGCTGAAAAGGATTATCCTGCATTGGTCCAAAGTTAGTTATTCACTGCCATCTTCAATGCCTATTATATTCCATATTTCTCTGCACTAACCACACAGAACCCTTCACCAATAACCTGGTAAATGACTTCAGTTTGTCTGTCTATAAATCTTCTGTCTAAATTAATCTTCAGTATTTTTGGAGCTAATATTGTTTTTTTTTTTCTTTTAGGCACGAGGTACCATTAACGTACACGAGTTTTCAGTGGATCAAAGGTCTTCTGAAAGCATAATACCAATTTGTACCTCTTCCTACAGTGAGATTACAGGTTACAATTACAACATTGGCCACACAGTTCCATATGATTTGGTGTAATGTTTATAATTATTTTAAGTTAATACAGCTAATCTTTCAGTATTTTATGGACTGTTAATACTCAGGGAGGGTACGTATAAAAGATGTTTAATGCTAATGCTTACTCTTTGTAGCCCTGTAAAAATATTGTTTTATCAAATATATGTGGATAATGCACCAACTGTAAATTAAAGGATATTAGAAGTCACTGAGGAGTTCTGTGACCATATAAAAGCACGAGGCGCAGGCGAGTACCTTTTATACAGGGCACGGAACTCCAAGGTGACTTCTAATCCTTTAATTTACAGTTCGGGTGCATTATTTATAACCTACCCTTTGTGGCTCGGTTCTTTCTCCTCCTGGAACTGTAAGTTATAAGGCTATAATCTTACAGTTCCTCCTCATAGAAATCCACTACAGGGGTAGGTTATAGACATGTATTTCCTTCTTGTAGTATAATGTGCGGCAGGTTTCCTTTTTTGATCTTGTAAATATGTTTTACCAAAGCATTTTTAGAATACATCAAATACATCAATTAGATGTATTTAGAGGTTGGAGTTCCTACTTAAGTATCTCAGGATGAGATGCCTATTATATAATGTGGGAGATTGTTATAGTGGGGATTAAGAAACAATGGCAGATCTATCACTGGCACAGAACTATAAAAAAAAAAAAAAATACAAATGCAATGCATTCTGGTCCAGTGCAGTGACATTGATTAAATATGTTCTGTCATTCAGGAATAGATCGATCATGAGGTATTTTTGTTCATTCACAATGTACCTTTGCAATTTTTATTAAATAATGGTGTGTTCCTATATCATGAGGCAAAAATGTCTTTCAAAATGTTATTGATATTGTCAAATGTGCAAATGTCATTAATATAAATGGATGGATCACATTGTTCGTTTCTAAGTGTTTTGAAAATGGCTTATAAATATAGATTAGTATGCTTATTGTACTGTACATCTACAGGGAATTTACTAAATGTATCTTGAAAGTATTGCATTTGGATGGCGGGGTTTAAAGAATTAAAATGCATATCAATTTTAATTCTACTATACTGAAACATTCATGGTGGTCACATTTGGTTTGGGAGGAATCACTGCATGTGTGCTGCTTACGTGCCATGGTCGTTACCAGGTGCTGAATTTTTGTGAGGTCTATATTATTAGCCATGTAGTATCTCCATGTAGATAAATGATGTGTTAAATAACAAGTCTGTGAGAGAATAGAACTTAACAGCATTGTGCAATCATTATAAGCAAGAAGCCTGGTGTAAATTCCCATTCATTAAAAAAATTCTGTTTTAGGGTTGTGTTTATAAGTTAGTGTAAGTAGATCAGATGATAATACCCTGCAGTATTGACCATTTTTAATTTTCTGCCCTTCTTTAACTTCTCCAGTGTTCAAAAATGGAGAATGACAGTGTCAATGACTGTGGGTGAAGCCAGAAAGAAGCCAGTTGCTGTGAATAAAATTTCTACTTTAAAGGGCAACTGTGGTGTCTGAACAATTTAGGGCTAAATAAAAGCCCTCCGTCATACCTTTAAAATGAACACATCTTGTAGCCAGTGTACCAGCCAGGCAGGTGAGTCACTCAAGCTACTGGAAGCAGAATGTTTGAACATTATTGGCAATATAATTTTTCAGAGGCTTGCTTAACCTCCCGGTCTTCAATCAATGCATTTAAGGAATTTGCAGTGAACTATTCATTATAGCTCAGCCTCTTAGACCTCTATTTTAATTATGCTAAAATAATACATACATACAGTAAAACCAAAGAACATGTTCAGCAAGCATGTATACATTGCTATGGCTTCTGCCTCTCAACCAATCACATATCGTCTGCCAGTCCAGCCCCTAATGTTACTCCATTCCTGGAAGTATCATTAGAGGCCGTGGCCAAGGAAAGAAGGCTGCTAAGAGTTCCATGCCCTTTAAATTTTTTATTACAATTTTAACCATGCAGTTAGGGTTGGGAGGGGGGTGCTTACACTACAGAAAAATAATTAATTTTGAGGTGGTCATACCCTTTAATAATGTTATACTCAACATAAACCATTAAAACAAATGCATGGCAGCTGCTTCTTAGTTCTTATGTGGTTTGACATCAAGGCTGATGTTTTAATGAAATAGTGTGTTTAGTGAACATGACATATTTTCTCAGTGATGTAGCAAATTAAATGCAGGTAGAAATACTCAAAAATGGCACAAACTTAAAGGGCATGTCCACCCCTTTCACAACTTTTTCCAAATAATAGTTTACTTCCCCCAACCCAGCCGCTATAAATGATTTGTTAAAAAAGTGCCCCGATAGTTACTATCTTCCCTCTATCCTCCCCACTGTTAATCCCCTAGCTGCCTCTTCTGAGCATGCCCAGGCTCAGTACAGGCTCAGTACAGGTTTCTAAATTGTCAGTTTCCATGAAGCATCCAGAAGCATAGCAGGCATACAGTAATGAATTCATAGGACAAACTATGATATATCAAACATATTTAAAGAGGCCGTTCTTTCTAAAAGATGTTCTTATGAGGGTGGAGTTGTCTTTAAGTTTAGTACACAACTTGCAAGTGTACCGTATATACTCGAGTATAAGCCGACTCGAGTATAAGCCGAGGCACCCATTTTTGCCTCAAAAATTAGAAAAGATGATTGACCCGAGATAAGCCGAGGGTATACAGTAACCCTAATACCTTTCCACTGTAGATGTTTTGGAAACTACAACTCCCAGCATGCTTGGTTGCTGGGAGTTGTAGTTTCCACCACCTAGTAGAAAGGTATGGGGGTTACTGTATGGCATACTGTCCCCACCCTAATACATTTCCACTGTTGATGTTTGGAAACTACAACTCCCAGCATGCTTGGTTGCGGGAGTTGTAGTTTCCAACCACCTATAGTAAAAAGGTAATGTGGGTGTCTGCAGGCATACTGTCCCCCCAGTCCCCCCCCAGCTCCCTTACCGTACCTGGTCTTCAGTCTCCTCTCTCTGCAATCCAGAAGCAGCCGCGAGTCCGGCCGGCAGTTCATTACTGCTTTGCGGCTGCGAGATGACGTCATCCCGCCCAGCGTGCGTGATGACGTCATCGCGCAACCGCGAAGAACTACTGGGAACTGCCGCCCGGACTCGCGGCTGCCTTGGATTGCAGGTAAGTTCCTTGTGACTCGAGTATAAGCCGAGTCAAGGTTTTAGGTAATTTTTAAACCTAAAAACCTCGGCTTATACTCGCGTAAATACGGTAATGCTGCCTTCACATTAGACAAAAGGTAAGCTATTTTACAACAAAGACAAGTAGCTTTATAAAAATATAGTAATTTATTGTTTCTGAATGTCAAACAGCAGCAGTGAGGTATAACAGAGAGAAACTGAAAACATAACCACTGCCCTATTTCTGCTTTATGGATATATTAAGCTAATATAGCTTTATTGAAATTTAAAACTCTCCAACAAAGATTGGGAAATATAGACTTGCATAGATTGTCACATTACCATTGTGGCCACAGAGTGTCATTTCCTTCCTGATACAGATTACAGCACACTGTATTTCACTTGTATATAGAAAATTAATGTTGAATCCCCTTTGTGCTGGAGAAATAAGGCAACAACTGAACACACCTGGCTTTTCTGTGTATTGTCTAAGCAGATCTCTCTTACAGTAATAAATCACCCTGGGCGGCGCATCAGGCAGCTCAGGAGTCAGTGGCAGGATGGAATACTCTCCATATTTAGAAATCTCACATGCATTTTTGTTTCAATGTCTATTCCTTCCCAAATCTAAAGAAAAGGAAAACATGTTTAAATTAAAATAATATTTCTGTATCTATTCCTTCTAAGATCTAAAGAGAACCGCAACTTTTCAGATTAAGCATCTATTCCTTCTCTTATATTGAAAAAATAACACAGTCAGATTGAAACAACACACAACAGAAACCATTATATGGAAATAAAGCAAAAATGCTGATACAGCTTGTGGAAAAACTAAGTATTCCCTTGTATGTATGTTTCTATTATATTGTGCCACTTGGGGATGCAGCACTGTACAATATTAGAATATAAAATGTTATACAATAAAAACAATAGAAATAAATGCATACGTAATATTATATATAAAAAATACTCAAGTGCATCTTACAATCTAGTTATCTAGTTAACATTATAACTGTCAATCGCAAACCATAATCTGTTCAGAAATGTCAATGTACCAGCCATTTGGGTCAATTTAGCATTTAGGTCACATCCAACTTGGATCTACCATCTTTAATGTGACCACCTTTATAAAAGCAGCCATTTTTGCAGTTTGTTGGTCAGGAGTATTAATGTGTGTGTGTCAGGGAGGAAACACATCAGCAAGATTTAAGGGAAGCAACTGGCGCTACCCATTCTGTGCACCCAAAACTGATCAACAGGAAACATGCATGGCGAGTACTTAAGTTTTATTGAATTAAACCCTACATCTGATGCTTTTCAAGCCACTATTGGCTCTTGGTACAAAACACTGAGTGAGGGGGTGTGCCTATGACCAATTGAAGGGTTAAGAAAAGTATTTGGATCTGAACATGGTTTCACGAGGTTTACTTAATATGGAGGGGTTAAATGGGAAACCATTTTATTGGACTGCTCACTTAAATTAATTTATTATATTAACTGTGGAAAATAAAAGGCTCTCTAGGTAACTGGGTGTGCCTATGACTAACAGCCAATAGCATCTCGAAATGTGTTAGGTGTAGGGTTTACTCTAATTAATCATTAGTACTCACCATGCACGTACTCTTGTGGTTCAATTCTTGGTCTGTAGAAGCCATTGATGTTTGAAAGGTTTTGAGTGGAATAAACCCATGCATACTGTGTGTGGCATAATGAACTACTATCCAGAAATTTTACCACGTGAAGAGTTTGGAGCAGGTGCATCCAGGACAACTCTCCCAAAGTGTGAGTGTGTATGAGAGGTTAATGGCACATTAGATGCATATTCAGTGGATATTACTGCACATTGAGCCCCTACATTGTTTCTCAAAATAATCTAGAGACATATGTGAGGCCAACTGGCTGACATCAAAAGCTTAGTGGAAATTGGGTCATGTACTGGAACCATAAACACCTGCAAATCTACAATTGAATGGCTGGAAAAGTAAAGAATAAAGGTGTTGCAATGGCTCAGCCAAATACCAGACCTCAACCAAATCAAAATAGTGTTGCATGACCCTAAGAGCTGTACATTATAAATAAGAGCTGTACATTATAAATAAGAGTGGGCCAAAGTTCCTCCACAACAATGTTGGCTGATGTAAAAATCAATTACTTTGTTATTGCTGCTAAAGCTAGCTCTACAAACTAATAAATCATGGGGTGTGCGTAGTTTTTCACAAAAGAAGAAGTAATACACATATTTTTGTCAAACAGAGACGAGCACTCGCAGAACTAAATGTTACTGAAATGTATTGTAGGAATTTTGTAAATTATTCTACTTATTTTCCACAGAGAATAATAGGTAAATCAGGCATAGATAAGAAACACTTTGTAGTGTTTGCAAGTGGTTACTAATTTTTTTTTAACCTGTTTTGTTAAACTTTGTGTATTTTCCAGATTACAGGATAACATTCCAGGCATTCATAGATACAGATTTATTTCAATATTTGCAGTTCCACTCTGTGAAATTCTTCCTATGTTTCAATATCCAGATAGGTGGAGAAGTATTTGGGCAACGACAACAAACTTTGCACTACAGTTCTAAGAGAAACCTCACCCTAGGAATATACCTTCTTACAGATATGTGCCATGGAATAAGAGCTCGTTGTGTGCCTGCATATGGTTCATTAATGGTTAATCCTTATAAGTCTATATAATAGACTATTTAAGGAGAACTATAGCACATAGAAAACTGTAAAGTACCTGGGGCTAGGGAGGTAGGATAGGAATTCCTATCATTAAAGGGTATGTCCACCCTTAAAACTAATTTTTGATATAGTACTCCCCCTGGTCCCCCAGCCCCAAGCGGTTGGGGCTGGAGGAACAGGGGGAATACTATATTAAAAGGGATTTATGCTAGAGGGAGGGGGAGAAGGGCTGCAGTACGCATGCCAAACTTCTCCTGGAGGCCAGGTAGGAGGCAGAGTCCTATATGGACTCTGCTAGCCTCCTGGTGGGCCTCCACAATGCTAACGAATGACTGCCAAGGCTTGTACACACGTCCAATGTGTGCACCGAGCCACAACGTCGCAACCTTCACGCGACAAACGGCCAGGTGGATCAAAGAACGACCCCCGACTGAACAAACACGTGGATCTCGGCCGGAAAGGCCGGTTGTCGTGCAAAGGTAGCGGAGTCGGGTCGTGGCTCGGCGCCAAATTGCCTGTGTGTACAAGCCTTTAGAATCTTCTAGAATATCAAGTACAGATATATTTTTATATATTATTTTTTTTAAATGTTTGAGGTTTTAACCATAATTTCTGTAACTTCTGCTGTTGTTGATATGAAATTGTTAAAATGCTGTAGGAATATAGGACTGTAAAAGACAACTGCAGCAGATCTATGGCTGATACTGCATGGTAGCAACATCCATGAAAGGGATATCGTTACCCTGGAAAGATAAAGCAGTTCTGGAAACCCCACTCAGCAGAATTTTCCAAGCCGCAACTGAAAATTTTCCTCTTACCCATTTACAAAGAAGCAACCTCACATTTGCAGCAGATTACTTTGGCTTTTAATGTTGGCTAATAGCAGTAATAAAAAAAGGAAAGGGGAGCTACTTGTAAACTTGAATCCACAGTAACATGAAATACATGTGTGGCAATGCATTTAACTAGGAAAGAAGCAGAAACTTAGTGACGGGCTGTCACACATCACTAAACATCGGACTTCCAGGTAGGTGAACAGGACGCAAACTTTATTTATTTATTCATACATATACAAAGTGGCATGTATCTGATGCGTTTCATGCCAATATGGTACTTCACCTCAGCAGCATCACCAGGTCCCCTGCACTTCCTGCTCTCAAACAATGTCAGTGGATCACTGTCAATCTGCCTCCCCTTGCAGCCCCCCTCGTCCCTTCCACTCATGGACCCCATGGCCCCTCCATTTGCAGGCCCCCATTGGCCCCTTCCCTTACAGCCCCATGTGGCCCTGCCCACTCACGGATGCCTTTGCCCTGCCTACTTGTGGGTGCCGTGAGAACTCTTTTGACATAGTGGGAGGGTAGAGCAGTAGACTCCCTTACCTTCTCTGTGGGGATTTTCACACAGCAGGGAGGGGGGGAGACTTCATGTTTCCCTCACACACTTTGAAGTCTGAGGCTGTGCTTGACGGCGGCGAGGTGAAGGAGCAGCCTTAGGAATGTCACATGTCAGCCTCCCACCCATTAACTTTATGGTTAGTCATTTCTTTATATCTTGGGCTGTGGAGCACGTAGAGAGGTGGTTGATGGCTCATTTTAATGGTAGGAAACTGGCCTTTCACTCAATTTGTTTGGAGACCAATTTGTTTGGAGACCACAGTTTGCAGCCTAACCTCTCAATGTATTGTGGTTAAATTTGTAAAATAAAGAAATTTACCTTAAGGAAATCATCAAATGTAATCCCTTCATATAACTGATCCGGCTCCTAACGAAGTTTAAAATACAGTACTTTAATTATTGTGTTCAGTGGAAATAGGTTTTACATAGAAACGAGAACAAAAATCACAGTTACAAGTTATCAGATCACAATTACAATAGTTTATTTACATTTTAA
This sequence comes from Hymenochirus boettgeri, assembly GCA_019447015.1. Taxonomy (NCBI): domain Eukaryota; kingdom Metazoa; phylum Chordata; class Amphibia; order Anura; family Pipidae; genus Hymenochirus; species Hymenochirus boettgeri. The sequence continues at coordinate 315,935,901 of CM033469.1, forward strand.
AATATTCCTTATCCTCTATAGATTTAGGCTTCGTTCACACTAGATCAGTTTCTCTCCGTTTCTGGACAGAAACGCGCATTGCAGTGTGTTTTTTTTTATCGGATCGAATTGACCTGGTCTGTTTAAAAAGAAAAAAATACTGCTGCATGCATTTCTGTCCAGAAATGGCTGTGTTTTGATTAAAAATATAGCGAAAATGGAGCGCTAAATATGGACAAAAATCATGGACTGTTTGGTCCGTTTTGTTCCATTTCTAGTGTCCCCCAGGCTGGTCTCCTATGAAAAATTTGGGCTGCCCCAGTAGCTATTAGTAAGTTACATGCTTGAAAGGCACAGTGCACACCTATAGCATTAACACGGGCAAGGAACAGGAAACTTCTTCTCCTCCTTTAGATCGTTTACCAGTCAGCCCTTCAGTTCATTAGCCAGTATTAGTTATCTCTTCAGTTCATTAACAGTGTTAGTCAGCCCTCACGCTTATTAGCCAGTATTAGTCAGCCCTTCAGTTCATTAGACAGTGTTGTCCACACTCCAGTTCATTATAAGAGTTAATCAGCCCTTCAGTTCCTTAGCCAGAATTGTCATTCCTCATAAAGTGTTGTCAGCCCTCTAGTTCATTTGCCAGTGTAAGTCAGCCCCCAGTTTATTATTCAGTGTTTGCCAGTCCCCTGGTTCATTAGCTGGTGTTAGTCAGCCCTCCAGTTCATTAGGAACAAAGGAAACTTTAGGTATAAGTTGACTTAGAAAGCGTACCCAGGGGTGAGGACTTAGTGACTCACGTCCTAACTAGGGCTACTTGCAAGGGGGAGGGAAAAGATTTAAGGACTATAATTGTCCTTTAACTACATCATACACTTGAAAATGTAAAATGGGAATAGTGGTTTTAAAAATGGACATAACCAGTGGGCCTGGTCAAAAATGTTGTGATCTAACGTGAAAGGGTCACTTAGTTGTATTTACCCCCCAGGCCGAAAGGTCCCAGTCCTCTCCTGATAGTCACAGTGTACAGGTTACACATGGCAAAAATTTCCATTGGACAGAACATAGTTAACAATTGAGAAGTTTATGTTGCTAATCCTGTGAGTCAGTGTGACCCTGGAAGCAATAATATTGAAGCCACGCGACTTAATAATAAGTAATAATGAGAATGGTGAAAACAGGCAAGTTCATAAACCAACATTGGCAGCTGAAATGCAAACTAAAAAACATAATGAGTTACTACCAGGGAGGAAACCAGTATTTTATCATGGCGATCCTGTTTGATTTAGGCTAAAATCTCTGATTGGAGCCTAGCCAGGGGGTGGGTCAGGTGAATGGGCAGTGGATAATAGTCTCTGTGTACTGCTTCAGATTTTCAAAACTGTCAGTTCCATATCAAACCAAGTTCGTTTTTAACCAGGACCCACTTCTTTAAGAGGACTGTGCACAACTATTGACCCTTTTTTCAGATCATTAATTTATATTTTCTATCGGCCACTACAGGGAAAAAGTATTGAAAATGACATGATCCTTCCATTCTACTGAACCTTGATACATTACCATTTGCCCAACACATATGCTTGCTGCTTCCAACATTGCTCCATCTGCAATTGATCGTGCAGTTTCTTTCTCTATGTTGGGATTCCCAGATAATAGTTCCTCTACCACCTGAAGCAGAAAGCAATATTATTAGCCCAGAATGGCTCAAACATATACATACAAGATAAAGGAGCAAGTTCATATGTTTACAGCACCTTTCTGTATTCCTCCAGGGTAATCTTGCTGTCATTGTCTGAATCATACATGTTGAAAAGAACTGAGGGGGGGAAAAAAGTATAGTTTAAAGCATTGCTTCATATATTTCTTAAAACCCTGTCCTATCTAAGGGGCCATATTTAAAAACCCACAGTATTGCAAATTTGTGATACCGCGGTAATTGTTACATTTATGGCGAACGTTTGTAAATCTACAAAATTCGTTTGTAGAATACAATGCGGTAGTAATCTACTGCAGTGGTATTCTATGGACGATCGATAATCGTCCCAGGTTGTAGATTTACAATAGCAAATGGACGATTGTGAAAGGCATTTATAAATATGGCCCAATATCTCCTGTGACTTATTTAAAGCAGCATGGAACTTGTAATAATCTTATATATGGCATAATCTAAGTAGAAGGCCTTAAAGGGCATGTCCACCCCCAAAACTAGAATTTAATCCACTACTGGTCCCACTGTGTAGTGTAATAAAATCCTTGCCTTACATCCCAGCTCCAAATGGTTCTCCTGTAAAGTCCCAAAAACTGGCCACTAGGAGCACTGCAGTGAGGGAAATTGTTTCCGCCTATGAGGCGTTCTCTCAGAGGTTTTTGGCTTGCTCAGAGCAGCCCTCCCCCCTCCCATTTTCCTCTCCCTCCCCTAGTGTAAAACCCCTTTGGGGTACTGTAGGGCTTCCTCCCCCAGCCCCAACACTATATTAATATGTGCAGAAACTCCCCTGATCATTACTTACCTTACCCCTCTCCTCCAGTGTTCTGGATAGCCGGAAGCTGCGTCTGTGATTGGCTGCCTCTCAGTTTCATGGAAGCAGAGGGCCGGGACAGTACGCCGGAGGAAAGAAATAAGGTAAGTAATGATCTGCACGTATTAATATAGCGGTTGGGGCTGGGGGGAGGAAGCCCTACAGTACCCCAAAAGTTTAAAAAAGGGGTGGACATGCCCTTTAAACCAACAGTATTGAAGTCCCTACCTCAAATAGTTTACTATCGGGGGGGGTTTCATTATGTTCAATAGTTCTAACTGTTGGCTTGTGACACAAGTGTAGAAATGTTATTTGCCCAATGAGGGGACCTGGAATAGTTCTGTTGAACTGGGCTAGTATAGAGAGCACAGGGGATGCAGGTAATTTGTACCCCATAGCAGTGCCCAAAGTTGTCTAGTAGCATATGGCCTGTGTACATAGTTCATATATATATTTAGATGTCAAAAAAGTGACAGGCTGTTGGCATAGTTTAAGCTACTTTAGCTAAAGGCATGTCTACCCCTATTACAATCTTTTAACCCTAAGTAATATGATCAGCAATAATTACCTTTTCCTGAAGCTCCTGCAACAAAATATTTATATCAAAGTCTGCCAGTCACTCACTGCACTGTATCTGCCTCCTTTATGGCTGTACAAGCTCGTAAGGCAGGTGCAGCAATCACTGACGTCCCGGACCCCAAGCAGCAAGGGACCGATGGGCTTCAAGGTTAACATCTTCCACAAGCTTTGGGGAGCATTGCGAAATACTGTTAGTTGTACAGGGGATGCTTTATGTAGGGTTAAGGGATTGTTATAGGGGTGAAAATGCCCTTTGAAGTATATGCTGCAAAACTGTCAATTTCCAGAGAATTTAAACAAAATATAGGGCCCTATTAATAAACCTGTTGGTAATTAAAGGGCATGTCTACCCCATTTAATAATTTTTGTTGTATAGTAGGGCTTCCTCCCCCAGCCCCAACCGCTATAATAGATTTTTCAGAAACTCCCCCAAACTCTACTTAACTTACCTCTTTCCTCCAGGGTACTGTCCTGGCCCTCTGCTTGCATGTAACTGCAAGCAGGGGGCCGGACCAGCAGCCGTGTCCCTGATTGGCTGAGAGGCAGCCAATCGTGGCTGCTGGCTGCACAGAATGCCAGGGGAGAGGGGTAAGGTAAGTAGAGTTCGGGGGACTTTCTGTAAAATCTATTATAGTGGTTGGGGCTGGAGGAGGAAGCCCTACTATATCACAAAGGGGTTTGTAGATAGGGGGAGGGAGAGCAAAACAGGAGAGGGAGGGCTGCACTGCGCATGGCAAAATTCTCCCGGAGGAGAGACAGGACTCTGCCAGGCTCCTGGTTGCAAGTTTTTGGGACTTTGGGGAGACATTGCAGGGCAGCCATTTGGAGCTGAGATGTAAGGTAAGGATTTTTATGCACTACAGAGTGGGGCCAGTAGTGGGTGAAGTTATATTTTTGGGGGTGGACATGCCCTTTAACTATACCTCGCCTTAATAAATATGGCCCATGAAATGTGGCTATTTTCTGCCTTCTTTTCTTGCATTGACCAATTCTAGAAATATGCAGCAAGAAATCCCACTCACATCTTAGCTTTTCTTTACGACATATATTAATATTCTCTTCATCTGTATTCTGGCCCAGGGGGCGGAAATAAGACATTATGGTCAGAAACTCCTCAAAGTTAATTTCTTCTGCAAACCCACTAGTTCCTGTCCGTAGGTTCCTGAAAACAAGAAAAAAAAAATGTTTAATGCTGAATTCCCATGTGGATCTGATTCAGTTCCCAGGCCAGAAATAATACAGCTGGGTCCATAATACAGTCCTGTCAACTAACTCTCATTTAGAAAAATAAATTAAAGTAAGAAAATACTTACAAATATATAAGACAGATGTTTCTGCCATATTAAAATGTGACATATTGTTAGGGTATAAGACACGTTCCAACATAATAGGTTTACCTCAAAAATGAGACTGTTTGGGAGCTGGAATTTCATGTAATCTTTCCCCAGGGAACAATTGTGTGTCACCTCATGATATTTACAGTCTACTCTTTCACTATTATAGTCACAGCAGTGATCCTCTGTGCGGGGTAAATAATATGACAAACTTCAATAGAACTTTTAGAAAAAAAACTATTTGTGTGATGGATATGTCTATTTATTGCACTTTAATAAATGACAGTTTGGAAACTAAGTTAAGGTCTTGTTTGTCTCTGTGCTACACAAATGGCACATACCCCTCCATGGTTAATAAATCCCTTTTGTATATTAGAAGTATAATAGTCTGAGGCCTGTATGCTCCTGTAATATTTTAAAGCCAATATGGTTTAACTAGTTGGATAGTGACATGTTTTAGGTAGCTGTATAACTGTATTTATGCTAGTAAGTCTTTAGGACAAGGCTAAACTCATTACCAAGGAAAGTTAGATATGGAGCATCACCAAATTAATTACTAAATTGTTACCCTGTGAAGGGAGGAGCATAATGGATAACATACACCATGCAGACTCATAACAAGATCGATCTGCCCATATAGAGATTTCCTTTGTTTAGTAAACAGAGGGAAGGTAGAAAACAACTGTTCAATGCACTGGAATGCGATTATCACTTGCTAGTGGATCACAAAATATGTTTAGAAGTGTGTTAGAATCGTGCCAGTGTGGCCTAGCCCTAAATGTGTTTAATACGTTGTATGTTTTTGGGAGAACTTTATTCGTTGACTAGATACCATGAAGTCAATGTGATAAGGCGTCCACACTCCTCGTACAGCATACAGGTCACTCAGCAATCTTCTTTTTAAAACATCACTTTTATTGGATTACATTAAAAGACCAAACACGCCTTATAAGATATAAAATACCTTCCATTTGTTAATAAAGATAAATTACAAAGTCTAAGAAACTTGGGACCAGCAATTAAGATCACTTTTGATTGATCACAGATGAGGGCTGTTTCCTATCTATTTATTATGAACATTGTTCAACTTATTATGATTCGTTGTTCGTTTTTGCTCAATGATTAAACCCTTTTCTTTTTTTAAACTAGGAGTATAGCCAAACTAGAATGGCTTTGGTCTTGTTAACAGTAGAAACTGACAGAAACGCACAGCATATGTTTCTGTCAGTCTTTTGCATGCATTTGTGCCCTTTTTATCACAATGTGTTTTCCATAGTGTTATATAGAAAGCGCATGCAAAAAAACGGACAAGAAAGCTGCATGCAGTGCGTTTTTAAAACGCAAGGGACCTGAATACACGCACACACAATCGGAACGCAATAGTGTGAATGGTACTATTGAATTCTATGTGTCCTAGCGTTATTAAAAACAGTCTGTTCAGAAAAACGAACCTTGTGTGAACAAGCTCATAGACAGTGTGAGAATGGCATTCAGGTATTGTGTAGGTATATGAAATATGAGAAGCCCCAGTAATAACAGACAACACTGATGTGCAGTTACACTTTGAGATATGTAATGTAAAACATATCATGATTAGGCCTGTAGTCCTGTATTAACACTTTAATACACACAAACAATGTAAAATTCATCTTACCGCTTGTCAAAAAAGGCACTGATTATTTTTGACCGGATGGGATTTGGGACTAAATCTGGAATCTCATTAAAGTGACTTCTCCTAAAAAAAAATAACAAAGAAGAAAAAAAATAAAAGAACTGAAACTATATGTACTTATTGAGACCGTACTTTAAAGGGAATGTACAGTGTAAATAAAAGTTCACTCACATTGCAAAGCTGTAGCTTTAAAGGGCATGCCCGCACCCAAAACTAAAATTCAACCCACTACTGGCCCCACTGTGTAGTTTTCAAATGATACTTACCTTACATCACTGCTCCTTATAGGGAAACTGTGGTCAGTTTAAATGAAAGGTCAGTTTCCTACCTTTAAAACGAGCCATCAACCACCTCTCTACGTTCTCCACAGCCCAAGATATACAGAAATGACTGACCAGACAGTTAATGGGTGGGAGGCTGACTTGTGACATTCCTAAAGCTTCTCCTGCACAGTGCCACCGGCGAGCACAGCCTTAGACTCCCTCAGTGTGTGAGGGAGGCAGGAAGTCCCTCCTCCTCTCTGCTGTGTGAAGTCCTGACAGAGAAGGTAAGGGAATCTACAGCCCTTCTCTCTCACTATGTGAAAACAGCCTTTTCAGGCAGAGTTCTCACTCTGTTCTCACTCTGTTTCCACAGAGTTGGGGGGGGGGGGGTGTCTGAGTAACCCACGGCACCCGCGAGTGAGCGGGGCTTAGGCACCCATGAGTGGGTGGGGTTTAGGCACCCGTGAGTGGGTGGGGCCACGTCACAAGGGGACCTGGTGATGCTGCCGCCATATCACACACAAAAATGTAAATATCTTCAAAACTATGTAAAATAAACAATGAAAATAAATTGCAAAAATTCTCAGGAGAGCAATTCCTATCAATTTACTTAAAGTCATTTTTGGACCACAGTTCCCCTTTAACTCGCAATGGTTACCAATAAAAGTTTTTGTTATTTTTTGGACCTATATGTGGTAGTGCCATTTATCTGGGGGCTTATATAAGGGAGTCTTGTATTTCCCTATTTAGAGCTGGTAGTAGTATTGTATTTTTTCCCCCTTTGAGCACCACTGGATTTCAGTGTTCCACATAATATGGAGTTGTGCACCTGTCCACCATTATAGACAATAATTACCACTAGGCAGCGTGCCGATTGGATAGGGAAAATAGAAATAGAGAGAAATAGAGAAAGATGGGACAGGTCCAGGTTTAGGTGGGAAAATTATATTATTGATTCCCAAGCCCAATCCTGAGTAAGTGTAGTGGAGTCACCCCAGTGATACTTAACTGTCTCTTTAAACAGTACAGTGAGAACAAACACAACTACAAAAGTATTCACACAGGGGGATACACTGCTAAAGACTCCCTTCACAAAGCTCCAACTTGGACGTGTTTCGCTAAAAGCTTCCTTCGCAAGATGGAGACTCCTTTGTAAAATATCCACCGCAGTGCAAAATCGGTAATAAACTATACAACGAGTTTATAAATTGGCCCTTCTACACAGTGTGTAGTATTTTATAGCTCTTATAGTATTTTGTGAATTTCATTTGTATGCACCCATTCCCCTCAATGCCAGTGCACAATACTCTGATCATACCACTGGAATTACATTTGTCTTAATGGGACAACTTTTACACAACAGGTGTAAGTACAAGAGGTTTCATTTATGAAACAGTAACAAAATACTAATAACATAAGTTTGTGAGAAGTAATCTCTAACTGTAGTTTCAAAGATCAGGTATAAATGTAATAATTTACATATACACCTACAGTAGATGTAAAACCGGGTTGCTAAACGTGCAAATTTCCATTGTAAAGGAAATCCCAAGTCTCACTGTCAGGGCTCCAGTTCTGGTCTGACAACCCTGATCAAATAGAATGCAGCGATCATCAACCCTACCTCCCACCCCAAAGGCAAGGTTCTCCTTAATTAATACCACCCCGTCCTCAGCCTAAAAGGTCCCACAGAAAAAAAAACACCTGCCCTTCCCGTCCTATTTCCCACATTGGCAACTACATATGTTGCAACCCTGATGTAAATATAGCTTCCAGTTTAACTACGGATTATCAGATTTGCAGTACTGCCTACAAAGTATTCCCTGACGCTTTTCATAGGGATGATTGCAGGTGAAAATGATAGACATAAAGCATCTCGACCAGCCCTACTGCTAATATTTCTTCTTATAAAAAGTGCTGTGAGTGACTTTTTATTTTCAGCAATGTTTTTTTTCCATCAATGTTTAACTCTAGTTTGACTCATTTGTAAACTGCCCTTACTTGCCTTTTAAAAATATTAACAAATATTTTAAAACTACTTAATAATTGAAGCTGCTGATGGCGACAAAAAAATCTCTAATTTAATGGGAGGCAGTAGATACTTCTCCTACCTCTCATTCCTACTTAGAATTTCAAATAACCATAATTAGAGATGCCTGCATTGACCGCTCACCACTCCACACTCCGTCATTTCCCCCCCAACGCCCCTCCCATCTCTGTGTGTGCGCAAACTTAGGAAGGAGGTGGGAAGAGCATAAAGAGCAGTCAGCTAGGACAACTTTAACTAATAATGCCAGTGATTGCAAGACCGTGAGGTTGGAATAGTATCTCCTACTTCCCAGTGAATGATAGGTTTTTATATTCTAAACTTTTTTTTTAAAGTAAAGTGCCCTTTTTTTCAGGTTAGATACAGAGTTTACTTATCTAGCTAAAGCATCTGTGCTTTCTTGTTAAGATGTTTGGACAATGGGATTGCCTTGGCTCCTTTCCTTATTGTCTTAATGTATTTAGCTGCTCCACGAAGACTAGACATGCAACTATTCCCTGATAAAACTTCTCCTCCAGATTTCACATTGTGGCCTAAACGAATTATCTACATCCTGAACCTTTTCTCTAATTAAACTATCACGGGAGAGAAGAACATTTTAGAAAGAATGAAGAGTTAATAAATTCTGCACAGAATGTATGATATTAACAGCAGGACATCCCATTCTTGCTATAGGCTGCATAAGCTTTCAAGGCCAACCTCATGCGGGATGTTAATTTCCCATAATCCAAGAAGAATGTAAAGCTGATTTATCAAACCATTAAAAGGGGTCACAACCTATGAAGTAACCTTATAAATCTAGAAGCAATAAATCTGCACCTTTTCATTTCTTATAGTGATAAGATGGTTTGACAGACATCCGCTATCGAACGGCACTGTTTAACCATGATTGCCACGTCATCGTTATTTAAAGTTTTATGGGGTGTCCAAATACTGACACATCTAACAAGGCTTAACCTAGCTGGATCTGGATTAGCTTTTCTTTTGTTTAGATCATTACTGGTGTACAGGTAGAATGTTCACAGAACTCTTTTCCCTGTCGTCATTTCTAGTTTATCTCAATTTGGAAAAATCTTGTCATTCTTAAAAGGGTTGTAGGATGCAAATCAATGTTCTGCTGTCTAGATTAAGTTCATGGCTGGGTTTACTGAATATCTAAGTCACCCTACTCCTGCGTAAAATCCAAAACAGACTAGAAAATTGCATGCAGATCTAAAATACGGTATAATTCACCTGTCCTTTATTCTTGTTCTACCAGTCTCACTCTCCTCTTATTCCTTTGCGTTCCACTTTATTCCACCCTTACTCTTCCCCCTTTCCTTTCTATTTATTCTCTTGTGGTCTCTTTCCTCCCTTATCCATAATTATCTCTCTTGCTCAAAGATTCTACATGTTTGTTCCATGTAAAGGGTCAGCTGCCTGTAGATGATCCGATTAATAAAGACATTTTACCATCTAAGAGATACCACTACATTTTAGAGATGTTTCTCTGTGCTCTAACAGTCATTAAATGAGTGTGAGGCCGTTTCATAAACTGTTTTTGGCCTCTGTACCAGCAGCCACTGAGATGTTGATCCACCAGCTAAGTTACGCCTATCAGAGGATGCCCCAGGATCCACAGGATTTGGCCATTGCCTTTAATTTCTGAATGTATGTGCTCTATATAACAGTGCGTATGTGCTATATATTACAGTACGTATGTGCTCTACATAACAGTACGTATGCGCTCTATATAACAGTATGTATGTGCTCAATATAACAGTACGCATGTGCTCTACATAACAGTACGTATGTGCTCTATATAACAAACAGTACATATGTGCTCTATATAACAGTACGCATGTGCTCTACATAGCAGTATGCATGTGCTCTATGTAACAAACGGCACACATGTTCTCTACATAACAGTGCGCATGTGCTCTACATAACAGTACGCATGTGCTCTACATAACAGTACGCATGTGCTCTATCTAACAGTATGCATATGCTCTACTTAACAGTATATATGTGCTCTTTATTGCAGTAAGCATTTACTGTACATAACAGTGCGTATGTGCTCTACATAACAGTAAGTATGTGCTCTATATAACAGTACGCATGTGCTCTATGCACCAGTACGTATGTGCTCTATATAACAGTACGTATGTGCTCTACATAACAATATGTATGTGCTCTATATAGCAGTAAGCATGTGCTCTACATAACAGTGCGTATGTGCTCTACATAACAGTGCGTATGTGCTCTACATAACAGTGCGTATTTGCTCTACATAAAAGTGCGTATGTGCTCTACATAACAGTGCGTATGTGCTTCACATAACAGTACGTATGTGCTCTATATAACAAACAGTACACATGTGCTCTATATAACAGTACGTATGTGCTCAATATAACGGTACGTATGTGCTCTATATAACAGTACGTATGTGCTCTATATAACAGTACGTATGTGCTCTATATAAAGTACGTATGTGCTCTATATAACACTATGTATGTGCTCTGTATAACAGTACGCATGTGCTCTATATAACAGTACGAATGTGCTCTATATAACAGTACGCATGTTCTCTATATAACAGTATGCATGTGTTCTATATAACAGATAACAGTGTGCATGTGTTCTATATAACAGTACGTATGTGCTCTATATAACAGTACGCATGTGCTCTATATAACAGTCCGCGTGTGCTCTATTTAATACTACGCATGTGCTCTATATAACACTACGCATGTGCTCTATATAGCAGTAAGCATGTGCTCTACATAACAGTGTGTATGTGCTCTACATAACAGTGCGTATTTGCTCTACATAAAAGTGCGTATGTGCTCTACATAACAGTGCGTATGTGCTTTACATAACAGCACGTATGTGCTCTATATAACAAACAGTACACATGTGCTCTATATATCAGTACGTATGTGCTCTATATAACGGTACGTATGTGCTCAATATAACGGTACGTATGTGCTCTATATAACAGTACGTATGTGCTCTATATAACCGTACGTATGTGCTCTATATAACACTATGTATGTGCTCTGTATAACAGTATGCATGTGCTCTATATAACAGTACGCATGTGCTCTATATAACAGTATGCATGTGTTCTATATAACAGATAACAGTGTGCATGTGTTCTATATAACAGTACGTATGTGCTCTATATAACAGTACGCATGTGCTCTATATAACAGTACGCATGTGCTCTATTTAATACTACGCATGTGCTCTATATAACACTACGCATGTGCTCTATATAACACTACGCATGTGCTCTATATAACATTACGCATGTGCTCTATATTACAGTATGTATGTGCTCTATATTACAGTATGTATGTGCTCTATATAACAATGCGTATGTGCTCTATATAACAGTACGCATGTGCTCCATATAACAGTAAGCATGTGTTCTATATAGCGGCACGCATTTGCTCTATATAACAGTACGCATGTGCTCTATATAACAGTACCCATGTGCGTTTTATAACAGTACATATGTGCTCTATATAACAATACGCATGTGCGTTATATAACAGTACATATGTGCTCTATATAACAATACATATGTGCTCTATATAACAGTACGTATGTGCTCTATGTAACTGTACGCATGTGCGTTATATGGGGATGTGTTTGACAAGTACATCATTTAATCCATGTTTGGGGTTCTTTAAAGTAAAACACTTTCACTGAAAAAGACAGAGGACACCAGTTTAGGAAATTATCCTTTAAAATGCATTTTCAGAAAAGGAAAAAGGTCGATACCTGATGTTTGGCTGGTCTCCACTTAAACTGTTAAAACGCTTGTGTAAATGTTCAATCTGTTCTGCGGTGACTGTGAAAACAAAGAAAAGGAAAACGTTCACATCCTTTCTGTCAGACATGCTTAAAAAGGAAAAAAGGAAAATCAAACGCATAATTGTCTGTCATGTTTGTTGCTGGCACATCTTCCCTATACAGAGCACTGCAGCGATATGATGCACCATGGGAAAGTTAATTAGTGATGACACACAGTTGGCACTTTGCCCTCTAATCAGTAAAAATCGGGCACTTCCATAACAAAAATGGTTTTACAAAATATAAAACCCCTTTCTTTTGGATTTTTTCTTGTGTTGAATTTTAGAATGTATTTAGTCAGTGTGGGTTCATGTAAAATACAATAGTTATTTAATTGTAATAATCATTTTATAAATAGAAATAAGAGTACATGGGGTGATCTCGCCAATTACAGTTAAAGGCACTACATAAAGAACCTGCCATTTTTCTATAGTAGAATGTGTCCTTTGCATATGGTAACAATGGACATCCTGGTGGTACATTTAAATATTGATTGCCCTTTAATCATTTTTACAAAGTAACTACAGTTCTACTGTATATCTAAAAATGGAGAGAATTTATTAACCTTATTAAATATTAAAAGAATAATTGTAATGACGTTTTTTGAATAGATCCGTACAATCAGTTTCTAGATTCTTATTGTTTAACTATAATTACTCACATTGATACTGCTGAGAGCTACAGTAACTAACATGGCTAGGGATAACATATTAAATAGCATTGGGCTTAAATAAAAATCCTATTCTCTATGTTCCCAAGCTGATGGTTCCTATTGCCTGTTTTGTATTAAATAACTAGCTTTGCTCATTGACTGAACTAAACAGCTGATCCCTTTGGTACAGTTCCTTTCATTAGATCCTGTTCTTATGCACTTTACAGGAATTCTCTGCTCATTGATCCTTCTTGGTGCTCTTAAGCATTTTAAAGGTGCACCATTGTCTCTTATGGGAAATCAATAACACAGGATTGAAATTCGCAAAGTAAGTTAAATGTTGAAATCAAATAGTACATTATAAACAGAACTGAAAATTTGATTGGCTGTGGCATATTTGGCTTGTATGAGCATTACATTTCTTGGCAGAAGTGACAAATTTCCAGCAAAAATAGCTCCTTGTAGTGCTGCATGGTATTTTTGTAGTCTTGTATATTAATAAGGGAACCTGCAGCATCTCATCAACTCTTTACCACATATTTGATGAACCCAGATAATTTATTATAACACTTTAGTTTGCCCAAGGGAGCCCTGGTGATCCTGGCCTTGAAATGTTACATTACAGCATCAATGGTCCAGTCCCTGTTTTTACAAATGTAACGTTCTAAAAATTGGAAGCTATAAATGGAATGCAATAAATGGAGACAAAGGATGGTATTTTTAAAGGTACGGTATCGTTATTAAATAAGGATACATATTAAAAAAAAAACACTGCTCATCTTTAAATAACTATACCTTAATATGTATCCTTCTACAAAAAGTAATTTACAATGGGCCGTATGCAAAAATAAATATTTAATAAAGTTGCAAGCCATCTAATCTCTAGCCACTATTGGGTTAAACTCACTTTCACCTAGAGCAGAAAATAATTGAAAATGTGGAGAAACCTCAAGCAGATCACACTGCAGAGAATCTGATTTATATCAGTTTGATTCGGGAGCTGTGGATTACAAACCTGTTTCTTTTATTAATTACAACTTTTCATCAGTTTGTCTGCAGTGTGATCTGCTGGAGGGTCTTCCACATTTTCCATTTTTGTACATTAAATGAATTATCCTGCAATATAAATATATCCCTACGGTCTTTTAAGAGAATACTTGTTTGCTCTGAACTTAATGTTCCTATTAGACCAACTTTCATTTTCTCACATAATATGAGGTTGAAAAATAAACATGTTCTATCCAGTCTAATCTACTCAGCAATACCCACAAAAAAAAACCCACCAGGATTAGGAAGGAGGAAAAATTCCTACCTGACTTGGAAATATCCCTAGATCAACTCTAGTTTATGTATCAATACCAGTAACATGCGACATTCTTTGTTTTCAGAAACTCAGCAAGCTTTTTTTTGAACCTGCCATCACAACTTCAAATGGAAGACAGTTTCAGATAGTTTTACCGTTCTCACAGTGAAAAACCTTTTGTGAACTTGAAGCCTAAATTTCTTTTCTTCAAGTCTTAAGGCATGTACATGTGTCCTCCAACGTGTTGTATCGGTGAATAGGTAGTTTATTATATGGCTCGTTTATGTAATTATATACAGTAATCATATCCCCACACAAGCGCCTTTTCTCTAGTGTATATAATTGTAACTTATCCAATCTGTCTTCAAATTGAAGCTCCCCCATTCCCTTTATTATTTTAATTGAACCCTTTCCATTTCCAAGATGTTATTTTTGGACACAGGATTCCAAAATTGCACTGCTTATTTCAAATGAGGCCTTATCAATGCTTTGTTAAGAGGAAGAATAACATTTTCCTCCCTTGAATCCATACCTCTCTTTATACAAGACAATACCATGCTGGCTCTAGCTGTTGCTACCTGGCACTGCTTGCTACCTTTAAGTTTATTAGCCACCAAGACTCCAAGATCCCTTTCCAACAGGGATTCTCTTAACACAGAGCCATTTTATAGTATAAGCAGTACAAGGATTTTTAAGTCCCATATTCATCACCTTACATTTATCAACATTGAATCTCATTATCACATGGGCTAGATACAGCTAAATCAGGTTCAGCAAATGTAATGTGGACAGCATATCATTAGCTACATCCTCCCCTATATTGGAAAAACTTTTCCAGACTAATGCATTCCACACAGCCCCCCTAAAGAAATATTCCTGTCAGCAGGTACATTATTATATGATAAATCTTTCTGAGAAAAACAAAGCTGAATGGCCTTTAATGCTTTATCTTGTCCTATATCTGGTTAGCAATCTCTACTGGATATAACATATGACTAGCCTCAAACAATGGCCCTTCTGATGTTTTCAAACTACAACTCCCACCATTCCTCAACTACTGAGGGAGGTCAGAATGCTGGGAGTTGTGGTTTTCAAACATTTGGAAGATCATAGTTTGAGAATCCCTGGACTAGCCCAAGCAATAGAACTAAACCAACATTTTTATACTCCATAATCTGAAAGCATCCCTCCAAGAACACCAATAAAATATAAATGATAATTTCCAGTACATGACATTAAAGTTAATGTAATCCCCTGAAAAGCTAAATTAGATACAGTGTATTGTCTTCTGCCTTGTGACCTCAGTCACATGTTCTTCATGCCTAATATAGACTGTAACAGGATTGGCTAGAGACTACTTGTAGGCGTGACCTGCTGTAACAAGTTCCCGCATTAGCTTACAACTGATCATGTAGCAATGGTCAGTAACCACACTGTGCAAAAATGGAAATAAACAAAACCCCATGTTAGTAAGATAAATCTTCCAGCACCCGCATCAATATGAGAGGTAAGACACATAATTGCATTTATATCAAGGTGTTCTACCTTCTGATTTAGTGTTGTTCTGAAGCTTTAGTTGTCCTTTAAGTATACAACATGCTTCTGTTTCCACTCATATATCTTTAAAACAGGAAATTACCACATTGAGAACCCCTCCTGGCTCCCCCTGTTGCCATTTTTTGAGTGGCTTTTTTGGTTCCATTCCTTCAACGTGATAAATATGGATACCCCCTTTAACTAAGACAGAGATCTTAAAGGAATTGTGCACTGAAAAAATGGCTTTGCCTTGTTTCAATCTATAAATGAATACATGTAAGCAGCACTTACTCTGATGTGTTACTGCATGACTTCAATCCAGTACTTGTTTTGCTTAAGCTCAGTCCCCCACCCCCCTGCCAGACTATCTGACTCTCTATGAGTTCAAACATACTAAGTGATGCCTATGAGGCAGCATTGGGAGAGGGAATTTCCCACCATGCAGTCCACGTACCAACTGTCAACATTCCAGCTACATAACAGAAAAGTTTGATTGACAGATGAAATATAAAATGTTTCAGACTGGATATCTAAAGAAATAGGGGACAGTGATTGTTAGGAAGAAATATAGTCATGGACAATTTCAAAAATCAAATTTCCCAGTGTACATATCCTTTAACTACCATACTATGCTTATGGCAGGGCTGCGGAAATTTCAGAAGCCAGGAAGCCAATGCCCCTAAAAATGTGTACCTGCCCATTCAAATGCTACATGCTACATACGTTCCTTGATTTGTCTGAATGGCTCCTTATGACAAAAAATAATTTGTCCACCACTGGAGAAAACTAAAATGGAAAACCAACTGACTATAAGAGAGTGATATTTTGAAATAAATGATTTATTATTTACTAATGTTAGCAGCTGCATTCTCTTTTCCATAGTGATTTATTTTTCTGAATATAAAGTGCATTTTTCCCCCAAAAAATTCCCAAAAATTGCAGCCAAAAATTCTGTTAGAGGCTTTTTCACTCTGTGGGTCACCACACAGTTTTTCCATTATAATACCACACATTACTAATGGAAAGAAGGAACCATTTGTGTAGGTTTAATGAACTCAGTGTAAATCTGTGTACAAGTAAAAGGGTTTGTGTACTTATCTGTCGGGAAAAAATATTTGATTGTTTTTCTCTAAAGAAGTTTGGTAGAATTTGTAATTACAGTAAATTTGCGGTAACCGATTCAATATAGCAGAACCTATTTAATAAAGCGGTTGTACTGCTTTTTTCCCACAAATTCTAATGCCAGCAAACAGCTGGCGTTAAAGTCGCTCAAAGGGTAATGCCAGTTTGCAATTTACATAAAGCCACAACCACTATGTTAAAGGCCAGCGATTGCGGCTCTATGTAACTCTATCTGAATATGTTTTCTGTTGATGGTATTTGCTTAAAATAGATTTTGTCTAATTAGAAAACTCTAAGGGAACAGCAGGTAACCGACATACACAGAAAGGGAGATGTATTTTATGTATACAATGCAGATTATGGTACTGGGATTTGGGAATATCTGGACAATTTATAGGGTGTTTTTCACCCTATAAATGTTGGAGTCCCTAATCTACTCACGCAAGGTCAGAACTGTCTGATCTGTTTTGCAATCAGCTTACAGTCACAAAACTGGTCCAGGCCTGGTACACTGCGGGAAGATAAACCAATCACAGTTTTTAAATCATCTGTAAACATTTCAAATAATTGACAATCAAACACCAAATCTATCAAATATTTACTAGATGTATCACCAGCAAGCAAATGTCTATCTGATGTTAGTCCCATTATACACACAGGCCAATATTCTTGTTTGTGTTTGTCTTTCCTTATCCAGTTGATCAAAACCAAAAGCTGCCATGCACTGTTCTTACACCTCCCGTCTTCCTGCAATGTTCGGAAAACCGCC
The DNA here is from genome assembly GCA_019447015.1 of Hymenochirus boettgeri. Lineage (NCBI taxonomy): Eukaryota > Metazoa > Chordata > Amphibia > Anura > Pipidae > Hymenochirus > Hymenochirus boettgeri. Next base: position 315,953,513 of record CM033469.1, read on the forward strand.
CAGCCCAATCATTTTGCAATCAACATTATGACTGTAATGTCAATGGCAAACAATAACATTACGGGAACATCAGCATGTAAAGCTGCTACTGTACCCAACGTTCTAATCAATCTGACATTCATGTTCTGCCAAGAAGTAAATTAGCTGATAGTGGAAAGACATTTTCATTTGAATATGATGTAGGTTCTGCCTTTATAGGTGTTCATGTGTTAAACTTTATTAACTAATGGGATACTTCTATAGAACGAGGGGAGAATGAATCTAGTTAACTTGTCCTACTTTCATGGACAGGTCTGACCCAGTTCTATTTTCCACAGATATTTTTCAATTTAGAACTCACCTCGCAGCCTTGACTCCTTTTAATGTCTGTTTTCTCTCCCAGTCTCTGCAGGGAGCTAGTACTGTGAATCCTCTACCCTTTCCATGAATAAGTAATGTCTATAAAGATCACCTTTTGTACCTGTTATTCCCACGAGTTCCCTTTGGTAGCATAGACAGATATTTATGAACCTACCCCCCTTGTTTACATGCTGCTTGTATTCTTCTTCAAAGTTTATATTTGTAAAATTGCGTTATTAGGCAGGATTTGTATTAATGTTGCCCCTAAAGGCTCCCATACTTGTAAAGAGATTATTTATTGTCCATCAATCTTCCTACCAAATATAAATAGTGCAGTAAGTTGATAAAAAGATTTATTTTTCTATTTTGTTAAAGACTGCGACTGAGAAACCATAATCATACCTACATTTGGCAAAATGAGCAATATATATACTGTACATATATATATAAAAGGTCTGATTTCTGAAAATTATGATTTTTTTAAGGTAGCCATACACTTAGCAATAATCGACAAACCCCATTGGGAAGAACAAGGTGTGGGTGCCAAACCCAGAGGTCAACTACAGGTACATTGGTTTACACTTTCCACCAGTGTTTTCCAGTTAGAAATCTTCACTGATCCTTCTGTGGTTAAATGAGATGTGTGAGGCAGTTGCTGGATAACAGATTTGTTTTCTTATTGACAGTTATAATAGATCATCTAATCAATCAAATAGTGGTCATTCATCTAATTTGGTGCAATGAGACCTTTAACATTTGGTAATGTATTAAAACGGGAACCCTACAAATGGCCAAGGTAAAGCAATAAACCAATCAACTCAAGTAACTGCAGAATTTCATCTCCCAGCAACCCACAGCTACACATCCCACTGAGTTGAACTGGTATTGGATATCACCCTATTCACTACCCAGTTACAGTACATAGCAGTAGCAAGAGGTAAATAAAGACTAACATCCATCAAGTTCTACCTTTTAACCTACCTGTACCTGTGATGCCCTGATCAAAAGAACAGCCAAAAAAGGGCAGAGGGGAGGGGGTGGGGGGATTCCCACTGACTCCAAATGTCAATAATCAGAAGGATCCCTCAATCACAAACTTTATGTAACATACAATAAACATTACCCACTTTTCTGGAGGACAGAAAACGCTAGCAGTAAGTTGCGAACTTTTGCACATATTTTAAAGACACCATTGAAGAGGCGTTAACTGTCGCACAAAAAAGGCGCAAAATTTATTGCATCGCTTTGCGCTGTGCAAAGAAAAAAAAATTGCGACATGGTGCAGGCAGCGCAAAACCTTTGCTAACACGTTAGAGCATAGGTTAGCGTGATTTTCTCGTTAGCGTGGGATATTGCATCTCCCTGATTGGCAGCCGTGTCCGTGATTGGCTGAGAGCCAGCCAAGCTTAGACGCGGCTGCCAGCAGTGGAGAACGCTAGAGGAGAGAGGTAAGGTAATAAGAGTTTGGGGGAGTTTCTGAAAACTATTATAGCGGTTGGGGCTGGGGGAGGGAGCTCTACACTACCACAAAAGGGTTTTACACTAGGGGGAGGGAGGGGAGCTGCACTGCGCATGGCAAAATTCTACCAGAGGAGAGACAGGAGGCAGAGTCTTATATAGACTCTGCTAGGCTCCTGGTGGCCAGTTTTTGGGACTTTGGAGAGACATTGCAGGGCAGCCATTTGGAGCTGGGATGTAAGTTAAGGATTTTATTACACTACAGAGTGGGGCCAGTAGTGGGTTACATTATAGTTTTGGGGGTGGACATGCCCTTTAAGTTAAACTCACAACTGATATTGGAATTACATCAGATTTTTTCCAATCCAGAGGCACGTTTCCGGACATGAGGGAATCTGAGAAAATAAGAAACAATGGCCTGGATAAAACTGAACTTATTAAACTCCACTCCGCCAAATAGTTATCTGCCACTGACCGTACTGCTCCTCGGTCCACGTCAATTTATACCATCAGAAAATGCAGCAGACTACTCCAAAGTACTTTTTTTTGTAAATAAAAATTCAAATTGTTTGCAACTAAAGTATTTTGGAGTGGTCTGCTGCATTTTCTGATGGTATAAAACTGAACTTAGCCTAACCTTATTTAGTTGTTTCTGAACAACATCCTCAGTTAATAAAAGTGCAATTGCATCCTTTATATCATAATTGCTATTATAGCTCTATGCTATCCATACTTGGATGTTCTTTAGTGTATTCTGTACAAAGTAAAAAAAACATGTCCAAGACTTTTATTTTATCATGATTCTCAGTTAGAAAGGAATTGTTTTCTTCACTTCCCGCTGTTTTTTTTTTTTTTTTTGTTACCTTCCTCTGGATCAACCTTTAGGTAGGGCTCATTGAGTAGGGTAAATTGGTTGGACTGGATGGACGTATGTACCTAGGGCGAGTATTGATAATTTATATTGTTAATTTTATTTAGTTGAGGAGAGCATAGAGAAAACTGCTTTGTGCATTCCAAGTTGTACATTTGCCAGCACTAAAAGCCCAGTACACTAAAATTGGCAGATGAAGAACAGACATGCACAAAGTAGTTTTCTTCATGCTGGCGCTCCTCAACCAAATGATATTGGGAGGTAGGAATAAACTATACTACCTCCCTGCCCTAGGTACTTTTGATTTTTTAGGGCTAGGCCATACAACCTTGTTTTGCGATTCCTTAGCGTATGATAAACGCAAGCCAGGCTAACACAACATGGATGGCCTCGTGTGTCCTGCAGTGCTATCCATCTTCGAAGCACGTGATCACCATTTTTTTGCAAATTGCATGTGCTCTGATAGTGGAATATTGGCAGAACGCATGATAATGCCTGTAAAACGCACAATGTTGGGTTTGCGCATTTCATATTATGAAACTTGTACATGCCTGCACATGTTAGGAACATCTTCCACCACCTGGAGATCCAGTGTAGCAATCACCTCCCGTAGTATTCTATCTCCCAATAGGTATGTAGTTAGCACGGAGGCAGGCGACCGGACTCGTAATATATAATCAATACTTTATTTCAACGTATTAAAAGCATGCCATGCAGGGTCCAGACAGATGAAACTAGGAGGCACACACACAAGCTCCGCCCTACACGTTTCGTGGAATGACTTTCCACTTCCTCGGGCTCGTTTGCGCATTTCATGTAGTGTGGCCTTGCAGTTGGTTTTTACAGTTTTTACAGTGTTGTTGGCCTTTAAATAAATGGGAACAAATGTCTTGTGGCTCTCGGTAAACCTTGCTGCCGATGTTCCCAGTTATTGACTGAAATGATCATTATTATGAAGTACAGAGGGGTCTTGCTTTAGCAAACTGAGGCTTTGGAAATTTGAGAAATAAATATTAAAAAGTTTACATTTTGTTCCTTAGTAGAAAAATTCACAAATAAACTGGCAATTGCATGAAATGACAAGAAAAAAATTTGGCCAGGCTATTGCATGACACAGCCCTTAAGGTAACTTGGAGTTTTTTTCCATTCAATGAAATACAGCAGCTTTAAAACATCCCCATTTTTTATTACAGCATCTCTGACCTACAGGATTGCAAACTTGTTTTCCTGCATTCCTTTAGCTTTTCTATGCAGAGGATTTGTCTCTCCACCAAAGCAATTAAGTAGATTGTGCTTTAGAGACAGGTAAATGTAGGGATTTGCTGAGTATTGCCAAGATGTGGGGGCAAAAATGTCTGACCACAATGCAGATGAACTACCACCATCAGCACCACTGATGGGAAATAGCTGTTGGTATAGTCTCCCTTTAAGTAGAGTAAGCCGATAAGATTGGCACATGTATGGATGCAGATAGATCTCACTTTCCTGTGAATGATAATTAAAGATGAAAGGTAGATTGCACCTCACTAAACGAAACATTTTAAATATTACCTTTCTATAGAGGGATATTTAGTAGCTGATTGGAGAGCTGCTGACTTTTTCTCTGGATGAAGCGCACTGAGCATGTCCAGGCAATGACCAATGGAGGAGCAGACTTGTCAAGAAAGGTTAATTTTATAATGCTCTATTTCTATAGTGAATTTATTTTACAAAGGCAAGGGATGCATTGTTTATATCAGCTGAGTTGTTTCTGGGTTAGAAAAACAACTAAAAACTATTTTAGGCTCTAGATTTCCTTTAAGCAGAACCATTTTCTTTTCCATGTGATTAGTACAGTACCGCAGATATGCCTATAGTGGTACAGTATGACTAGACTAAAATCTAGCCATTCATTTCATAAACTTGAATTACAGTCCCAAGGGTAAACTATGCCAAACCAATTAATAGGATTGCCTTAGAGTACAATATCTCTATTTAAATCATGGCAATGGTTTGTTCAACTTTAACAGCCTCAAAATTTAATTTAGCTAATTGACTGTGTCTGTAGCTCATATTTTAACCTTCTCGTGCTCAGTTTTCTCTGCTCAATATTTCTACATTGTAAATATGTTTCCCCATATATATCCATGCCAGGTGTTCCTGACAGACAGTGTATATTCCAGTTAGTTAATGGGAGAAGAAACTAAGGAGGTCATACATGTAGCAATATTATCAACTCATTTACCAATTACTAGCAGTAAATATTGATAATTAATTCTACCATCAGTACAACATAGGACTCTGGTCTGCAAAGTGGAAAGCCATTCAAGAGATATCACCAAGGGATTGATCATGGGACCAGAGGTCTACAGTATATTGTACTCATGGTCTAAAACTAGCACAGAGACCATGTAATGTGGCCAGCAAAATTACCCACAAGTCTCTCTTTCTTCCCTTTTTTTCATAATGAGAAAGGGAACTCTAGCCAAAACTTTGCTTAACATACTTAATTCATTATGTTCAACTCATATCTAAAGTCATATTAAGGCCACTTTCAGACAAATGGATGCCGTAGTGTTTACCTAGCAGCAAACATCTGGAACCGCTCAATATTACTGTCTACCTGAATGTAGGATTCCAACTGGGCATTGAAAGAATCCCTGGTTTAACTGTAAATGATCACACTTTTCCCTTAAAGTGGTTTAAATCTTCTAGGTCTAGGCCACACTGCTGCGTTTTCTCACGCGCTTATTATCGCGCTTGCTATCTGCTAAAAAGCAATACTGCCCCTTTGTAAATATGGCCCTAGGTGGGCTGGAGTCCATTGCTCTACGATCCGCTTCACAGAATGCAAGCGGTCACCATTTTTTATGTTATTCGCATGCGCTCCGAATCCCCGAATATTATAGGGATAACGTGCACATTTGCTCATGCGCGCTTTCGTCCAATCTAATGTGGTCTCACTCTCAGTCTCCTTTTCAGTTTTTTCCAAGCAGTTCCAGATGTTTGTAGCTCAGAAAAATTTCACTGAAAGGCACTCTGCCCTTCGTGTGAAAAAAACATTAGATTAATATTATTACTTGCATATGTTCATGGATAAGTTTTACAATGCTGTAGTCAATGACACAAACATAAATGTAGTAACATCATTAACTCAATCAGTCATATTTAATAAACAGTCCAAAAATTTGTCTTAGGCTAGGTACACACAAGGTGATGGTTCGACCTAAGCTATTAGCTGGCATTAAAAGTCAGGAAGGAAGAGCTGTATAGAGCAGCTGCCAAAAGTAAGGGGTTAATGTCGCTCTAACCGGTTAGAATCGGTGTGATTTTAACCCCTGATTAGAGAGCTGTGGCTCTCTGTGAATGGGCTGAATGTGTTTTAACTTGAAAAGATGTTGACTGATACATCTCAAAGGTTTTGTAAAATAGCCCAAAGGCACTGCTATTTAATTGGTCCAATTGACATATAAACATGTACATTGGCATTGCTTTACTCTGAGAAAGAGAGTAAACAACGGATTTATTATGCAAACCACATGATGAAATAATTCCGACAATGAAGAAGCAATTAGCACCTAATAAACTGGTTCAGTCACTGGGGTACAGAAAACAATCAGAGTTATTCAATACAAGTTCGTATCATTAAAAATGGTGCTAATTTTGCCCCAACCAATCAAATGTTAGCTTTTAAGGGTTACATAAGATCTGATTGGTTAGGGCAAAATTAGCACCATTTTTAATGATAAGAACTTTTATTGAATCTATTTTTATCTAATTTTATTGATGTCTCTAGAATCCTTACCCTTTACCTTTCTAATAATGAAATGAGCAAAATGTTCATGTTTTTAATTACTGAGATGCTGGGGGAACAAAGTCAAACTATCCAGATAATATGCAAGATTGTGCAATAATCTGCCTGTGTATTTGTGTCAAAAGTTAAAACTTAGAAGGTCTGTAAATAGATATCCTAGGTAGGAGGAAAGGCAGCTATTATAATTGTAAAAAAGAGAATCCCCATCCTCTACCTGTTGCCTGAATGGCTGGAGGTATAATAACTTTGTCAGTCTTTATCCTTTCCTCTATCATTCCCCTTTAAATAGGTACACTACTGAGAAATGCATTGGGCAGAGCTGTGCTAAGGGCTAGGCCCCACTAGGATTTTTTTTACCTTAAATGAATCCCTGTTTTGGGTTGCGCTACTGCTTGCCAATGTAGATTATTGTGGGAGGCACCACTATGCCCGCTGCCTTGTGCTGCACTTCAGACCATTTTCGCAGCACATGATCACCATTTTTTGTGCGCATCGTATGCGCTATGATAGGGCAACATCAAAGGAAGCGCACGGAGTCTAGGTGCTGCATGGCGGGATTCATGGAGCGCTTGTGTGAGCTGGGTAGCGGGGCCTAGCCCTAAGATCAGGTTCACTACATTATCCTCCACCTGCAATGTTGTTTCTATAAATAAATATACCTATTAAAAGGGTAATAGTGGAGGTCAGTAAGGGCTAGGCCACACTAGCGCGTTTTTCGCGTTTGCGTTTGCGCACGCGTTTCGCGCTCACGATTGCATGCGCGATTTTCGCTAAAATGGAAATCGCGGGAACGCAAAAATTCCCGTGAATTCCGATGCGCATGCGATTGCGCGTCCGTTCGCGTTTTGGTAACGCATGCGTTCACCATTTTTGGTGCATTAACACAGCGTTTCCATAACGCGAAAAGGCGAAAATGCATGCGCAAAACACGAACGCACAAGAAAAGCGCACACAATCACGTGCGATAACGCTCGCGATTTTGTGCGCGATTCCTGTGCGTTGCAGTGTGGCCTCAGCCTTAGTCTGGAAATTAGCAGATTTGTTTCATGTATACAGTAAAGACTGGTGAAATGTTTTTATGTTTTCATATCACTGTATTTTGTGAAGTCATTGCATATTCTAGGCTATATGTGCTAGGCTAAACTGCCGCGATTCACATTGCATTTCCAGTTTACTTTGTATTCTTTCTTTTCTACTTGGCCAGAGATTACTGTGCCATTGATATTGAATTTCATGCCATTTAATCTTCATTAGCTTTCCTCAAAATATTCAGAATAATGGGGAGCAGACAATTCCTATAATCAGCTACATGAATATTGCAATTGTGTCAATTTCAGTTTCTTTGTTCACCAGACCAGGCGATATTATCGGGCAGAAATTGAATGACAGCTAATACAGTTATCAGTTATGTATGGGTATTTGTATTTAGTCCACCATCATACTTGTTGAGAATCACATGATATTCCCTATGATTAATAGACCATATTTCCCTCTGCAGGTAATGTAGAATTTTATTTAGATCTGGTCACCCCTCAGAACCACGAGCAGCCACAACACATTCTTCCCTTTCTTTTCCATTATTAGACTGGAACAGGTGTCAAGAGAACACAGAGGACGTTTGGAGGTGGACAAAGAGTTCAAAGGGACATTGGTTTGGACTGGAAATATAAAAAGTAAATTATTTAAATCCAGAAATCCCCTTTCACCATTTAAAAACAAAATATCTGCTATGTGCTGTTTAGATTGGTAAGAATCCCAGCCACATGCACTACAAGAGTAATCTCTTTATATCCCATGCACTATACAAGTACCCCCTGTATATTACATGCACAGTGCTAGTAACCCCTACATACCCATGTATATCCAATGCATATGCATTTAATTAGTACTCCCTGTATATAAAATGCACTGCACTAGTACTCCCTGTATAACCATGTACTACTACGTCCTCAATAATCAACACACTGCTCTAGTATAGTACCCTCTCCATATCCCATACACTAGTCCATGTATATCCCATACACTGCACTAGTGTTACCTGTTTATCACATGTGCTGCACTAGTTTCCCCTGTATATCACATACCCTATGCCCTGTATATATCATGCGCTGCACTAGTAACCCCTGTATATCCCGTGCTGCACTACTAACCATTATATATCCCATGCGCTGCACTAGTACATCTTGTATATCTCATAAACTACTCTCTATATATGCCATGCACTGCACTAGTACTCCCTGTATATATTGTGCACTGCACTAGTACTCTCTGTATACTCCATGCACTGCAATATCACTCACTGTATATTTCACACACTGCAGTAGTACTCTCTATAAATCTGATGCACTCCATTAGTACTCCATGTATATCCCATTAACTGCAGTAGTATTCTTTGTATGTCCCATGCTCTGCACTATTACTCTCTATCCCAAGCACTATAGTAGTGCCCCTGTTTATCACATGCACAGTGCTAGTATCCCCTGTATACCATGTATATCCAATGCACTGCATTTGTATCCCCTGTATATCACATGCAGAGGGCTAGTACCCCCATTATACCCCTGTATATTACACGCACTGTATTAGTACCCCCTGCTTAAAGGGCATGTCCACCCCCAAAACTAAAATTTAACCCCTTACTGGCCACATCAAGTAGTTTAAAACAATCCTTACCTTACATTCCTGCTCAAAATAGTTCCCCTGCTGTGCCCCTCCAAAGTCCAGGAAACTGCTGTGTAGGAGCAGTGTGTGACTCATGCTGTGCCTGAGACTTCCTCAACCTCATCAAGGTTGAGGCATGCTCAGTGCAGCCCTCCCTGCCTCTCAGCCAATCACGGATGCGGCTGCCGGTCCCGCCCCCTGCTTTCAATTCCATGCAAGCAGAGGGCCTGAACACTGCAGCGGAGGAGAGAGGGCAGGTAAGTAAGAATCTGGGGACTTTCTAACAATTATATTAATGTGGTTGGGGCTGGGGGAGCATGCCCTACCACATATCAAAAGTTAAATTTCAGGGTGGACATGCCCTTAACCAATATACTTCATTAGTACTCCCTGTATATTAAATGTACTGCACTAGTACTCCCTGTACAACCATGTACTACTTCCTCAATAATCAACACACTGCTCTAGAATAGTACCCTCTCTATATCCCATACACTACTCCAGGTATATCCCATGCACTGCACTAGTGTCACCTGTATATCCCATGCGTTGCACTAGTACCTTCTGTATATCTCATACCCTGCACTAGTACCCTCTGTATATCCCCTCCACTGCATTACTACCCCTTTTGTATATCCCATAAACTATTCCCTGTATATCCCATGCACTGCACTAGTGCTACCTATATATCCCATGCACTGCACTGGTATTCCCTGTATATCTTGTGCAGTGCACTAGTGCTCCATGTATATCCCATGCAATGCACTAGTATTCTCTGTATATCCCATGCACTGCCGTAATACCCCTTGTATATCCTATGCACTGCACTAATACTCCCTGTATATCCCATGCACTGCACTAATACGAGTCAACAAACAAATATGTGAGTGAGGTTCAATATCCATTAACGTTTTGAACACAAGCTGTGCAAACATAGAAACTGCACACAAAGGCTGGTAAAAAGTGTATTTAATAGGAATTCTGTCATTGGATGATGCTGCAAAGTGTTTAGAGGTAAGTAACAAAGAAACAGCTATCATTTAGTTACCTAAGGAGGCACGCTGAGTATTTATAGTCCGGTGGATATACTTCAAAACACCGTTTTTAACCAGTCCTAGCTGGACAATAGATCTCTTATTTTCTGTGTTCAGTAGGAAGGAGCATGAAGCTCGTGTTTCAACCTGGTGTTTTGTGTCATTGGTAAAGATATCAATGGAGGAGGTCACAGATGTACATTGGTATTACATCAAAAGGATCTGTAATTACATAAAACATAGAACACCAGCCACAACCAGCTGCCACAACATGGATCATTGTATTTTGGAATGATTTGGAGTAAAGTTTGATCTGTCATACAGGTCTAATATTACCTTATGTGTAGCCTAATGTGAACAAAATGATCAATCACTAATTTCATGGTTCCTTTTATTTGGATGGCAATAACCTTATATTTATGTGCTTACAATACAGGTTTAAATCTATACGTCTCAGAAAAACCCTATATTACTTTTAAAAAGCCAAAATGACATACCGCATTTCCACTTTGTTAGTCCTCCGGTGGGTGTCCATCATGTAGCCATTTACACTTCACTGCAAATTAGTATCTCCAACATACAAAAATCCACGGAGGACACCATCTGGTGAAGTAAGCAACTTTATTGTAACAACGTTTCGGGTGTTCCTTCGCCAGGTGTGGCGAGGTGTCACCTGACGAATGAACACCCAAAACGTGTGTGAGAGCCAATATGCTACAATAAAGTTGCTATTCACCAGACGGTGTGCCTCCGTGGATTTTTGTATGTAGGAGATACCTTTAAAAAGCGCCTGGTTATGGTTCAATTACCAAGTTCCATACAGAAATGCACCAGAATGGGAGGGGATGTACTTTAATAGAGAGAGGATAGTAAAATAGCTGGAGGGTGGTGGATGAGTCAGTAAACTGTAAAGATGACTGTGCAGAGGAACTGTGGGTTAGATATGAAATAAACAGGAGGAGCCAGTGAGTGAGAAAGTACAGTACTGTATAGCTGGCGTGGGAACTCTCTTAATAAAGCAAAGAAAAGCAGCAATTTATGATATATATTGGGACAATGATGATCCTTGAATATTTCTTCCATCCAAACCCGTCGGGTAAAGACATGTGCTCTAATGAACACCCAAGGCTTCATTCACGTTACACCTGTACAAACGCCCAGAAAAAACATACCAAAAATGCATTCTTTTTGGATAGTCATGCTTTTTCTTGTGTTTGTGCTTCCTATTTGTATATTTAAAATGGAATCAAATACATACAGAGGTGTGTTGGAAGGCCTGCGCCACAGTTGCAAGTCATGGAAACACGCTGGCAGCCTATTTTATACTAACCTCGGGTAAATAAATGGTAGAAATGTATGTGAGAATCACGCCAGTGTGACCTAGCCCTAAAGAAGCATTAATACAATGCATTGCAAAGCCATAGTGGGAAAAATTACATGGATTTCAATTTCTTCTACTTCTATTGTTCCGTGTAATGCTTGCAAACTGGTTCAGGCCTTTCTCCTAGTGTTTCTGCAAAGCCCTCATACCACCTGGTGTAGCAGCCAATAGATTATTTATTGCCATTTGTTTGCTACCGACATTGCAGGCACCATAGATCTCTTCCTGTCTCTTGTACATTGCCAGTGGGCTAAGTTTTCAGTCTTCTGATATTGCTGATGATGTGTTGGCAGTGCCACAACCCTCAGCTGGCAGCCCACAAGGGTCTCACATTTACCATTTACCAGATACAATGATCTGACTTACTAATCATCTGCTCATTAATTAGCTGTGTGGGAGGAGGGTACAATCTGTCTCTACGTTTACCTCCAAGTTTGTTTTAAATGAGGGGATCCATTGTGATGCACAGGAATGTCCCCCAGCAATGGTAAGGCTACACAGAGAGCAAAGTGAGGGCAATTCAATGCAACAGCAACAAAACCCCCACCAATTGTTTTGAAACCTTCCGATATAATCATTCCAGAAATCATCCTTGAAATCAGCTGGAAATCTAAATTATACTTACAGTGGTGTAACTAAAAATCAGTGGGTCCCCCAGGGTCTCTCTGCTTCATCTACAGTGGTTTTCTAGGGGGGGGGTGTATCTGTCATAGGGAAAGTAGAAGACTTTTACCCCACCAGGTTCTGGGGCCCATGGTAGTTACTCCCCTGGATTCTATGAGCAGATCTGTGCTGAGTGATCCATTACAGGTTTATAAGGTTATAAAGACTGTTGGAGGAAGGAGTATGGTATGTACACACTGTATGTGAATAGTATTGTAAACTCATGTTCAGTCAATGTCTTCCCTTCCAGCTAAGCTGCACTAACTAGTCAGTTCTAAGTGAGTGTTGAAAGAGACAGGTAACAGTTAAACTACACGTAGAAAGAGACAATGTGCAACATGGCAGGCACAAGGACCCATGGGAGCTGTTCCCTGCCTATCATAATTAGTGTTGCAAGTTCCTGGACTGTACAGTATAATAGAAAGGTAGAGCTGCTCTGGGGAGAGACCTGAACAGTTCCCTTTGCTGGTAATAAGGGCACCAGAACTTCATATCCCCCAGCAGGCAGCCCCCCAGCAGTGACAGACATGGGGTTATCACAGTCTCACTCTCTGGAGACCCGAGAACTAGGGAAAAGACTGGATGTAAGTAGAACATCTCCCCCATCCCTGACAGATTTACAACCGTGTACCAGCAGCTGTTGAGACACCATGGGGCAGCTCCTACTTGTTTTACTGGGACTTTATTTTGTTTGGGGTTAATGTATGTTACTGATAGATATTCCTAATCCTATCATCATTCCTCTCACTGGGGACTGACTCTGGCAATTAAAAGTATAAATTACACTTATATGGACTTTGCATGGATGGGATAAACAGGGGGTACTAGTGCAGTGCATGGGGTATACAGGGAGTATTAGTGCAGTGCATGGGTATACAGAGGGTACTATTGCAGTGCATGAGATATACAAGGGGGTACTATAGTGCAGTGCATGGGATATACAGGGAGTATTAGTGCAGTGCACAGGGTATACAGGGAGTATTAGTGCAGTGCACAGGGTATACAGGGAGTATTAGTGCAGTGCATGGCATATACAGGGGGTACACTTGCAAGGCATGGATATACAGGGAGTATTAGTGCAGTGCACAAGGTATACAGGGAGTATTAGTGCAGTGCATGGGTATACAGGGATATTAGTGGAGTGCATTGGTATACCGGTAGTATTAGTGCAGTACACGGGGTAAACGGGGGGTATTAGTGCAGTGCGTGGGGTATACAGGGGATATTAGTGCAGTGCATGGGATATACAGGGGGTAAACTTGCAGTGTGTAGTATTAAGGGAGTTAGTGCAGTGCCCAGGTATACAGGGAGTATTAGTGCAGTGCATAAGGTATACAGGGAGTATTAGAGCAGTGCGTGGGGTATACAGGGGTTATTAGTGCAGTGCGGGTATACAGGGGGTATAGTGCAGTGCACGGGATTACAGGGGTGTTAGTGCAGTGCGTAGGGTATACAGGGAGTATTAGTGCAGTGCATGGGATATACAGAGGGTACTATTGCAGTGCATGGCATATACAGGGGTACTATAGGGCGTACATGGGATATAGTGCAGTGCATGGGATATACAGGGGGTACACTTGCAGTGCATGAGGTATACAGGGAGTATTAGTGCAGTGCATGGGATATACAGAGGGTACTATTGCAGTGCATGGCATATACAGGGGGTACTATAGTGCAGTGCATGGGATACAGGGGTACTATAGTGTAGTGCATGGGATATACAGGGGGTACACTTGCAGTGCATGGGGTATACAGGGAGCATTAGTGCAGTGCATGGGATATACAGGGAATATTAGTGCAGTGTGTAGGGTATACAGGGAGTATTAGTGCAGTGCATGGGATATACAGAGGGTACTATTGCAGTACATGGCATATACAGGGGGTACTATAGTGCAGTGCATGGGATATACAGGGGTACTATAGTGCAGTGCATGGGATATACAGGGGGTACACTTGCAGTGCATGGGGTATACAGGGAGTATTAGTGCAGTGCATGGGATATACAGAGAGTATTAGTGCAGTGCACAGGCTATACAGGGAGTATTAGTGCAGTGCACTGGGTTTGCAGGGAGTATAAGTGCAGTGCATGGTGTATACAGGGAGTATTAGTGCAGTGCACAGGATATACAGGGTGTATTAGTGCAGTGCATGGGGTATATAGGGGGTATTAGTGCAGTGCATGGGGTATACAGGGAGTATTAATACAGTGCGTGGGATATACAGGGAGTATTAGTGCAGTGCACAGGTTATACAGGGAGTATCAGTGCAGTGCACAGGGTATACAGGGAGTATCAGTGCAGTGCACGGGTATGCAGGGAGTATTAGTGCAGTGCCGGGATATACAGGGTTTATTAGTGCAGTGCGTGGGGTATATAGGGGGTATTAGTGCAGTGCATGGGGTATACGGGAGTATTTGTGCAGTGCATGGGTATACAGGGAGTATTAGTGCAGTGCATGGTATACAGGGGGTACTATAGTGCAGTGCATGGGATATACAGGGGTACTATAGGGCAGTGCATGGGATATACAGGGGGTACACTGCAGTGATGGGGTATACAGGGAGTATTAGTGCAGTGCATGGGATATACGGGGAGTATTAGTGCAGTGCACGGGCTATACAGGGAGTATTAGTGCAGTGGACTGGGTTTGCAGGGAGGATAGTGCAGTGCATGGTGTATACAGGGAGTATTGGTGCGTGCACGGATATACGGGTGTATTAGTGCAGTGCATGGGGTATATAGGGGGTATTAGTGCAGTGCATGGGGTATACAGGGAGTATTAGTACAGTGCATGGGATATAAATGGAGTATTAGTGCAGTGCACAGGCTATACGGGGAGTATTAGTGCAGTGCACCGGTATGCAGGGAGTATTGGTGCAGTGCACGGGATATACAGGGTTTATTAGTGCAGTGCACGGGGTATATAGGGGGTATTAGTGCAGTGCGTGGGGTATACAGGGAGTATTAGTGCAGTGCATGGGATATACAGGGAGTATTAGTGCAGTGCATGGCATATACAGGGGGTACTATAGTGCAGTGCATGGGATATACAGGGGGTACACTTGCAGTGCATGTGGTATACAGGGAGTATTAGTGCAGTGCATGGGATATACAGGGAGTATTAGTGCAGCGCACGGGCTATACGGGGAGTATTAGTGCAGTGCACTGGGTTTGCAGGGAGTGTAAGGGCAGTGCATGGTGTATACAGGGAGTATTAGTGCAGTGCATGGGATATACAGGGTGTATTAGTGCAGTGCATGGGGTATATAGGGGGGTATTAGTGCAGTGCACGGGGTATACAGGGAGTATTAGTGCAGTGCATGGTATGTACAGGGAGTATTAGTGCAGTGCACAGGCTATACGGGGAGTATTAGTGCAGTGCACCGGGTATGCAGGGAGTATTAGTGCAGTGCACGGGAATACCGGGTTTTATAGTGCAGTGACGGGTATATAGGGGGTATTAGTGCGGTGTGTGGGGTATACAGGGAGTATTAGTGCAGTGCATGGGATATACAGGGAGTATTAGTGCAGTGGCACAGGCTATACAGGAAGTATTAGTGCAGTGCATCGGGTATGCAGGGAGTATAAGTGCAGTGCATGGTGTTAAAAGGGAGTATTAGTGCAGTGAATGGGATATACAGGGTGTATTAGTGCAGTGCATGGGGTATATAGGGGGTGTAGGCAGTGCATGGGGTATACAGGGAGTATATATTGTGCACTGCACTAGTACTCTCTGTACTCCATGCACTGCAATATCACTCACTGTATATTTCACACACTGCAGTAGTACTCTCTATAAATCTGTGCACTCCCTTAGTACTCCATGTATATCCCATTAACTGCAGTAGTATTCTTGTATGTCCCATGCTCTGCACTATTACTCTCTATCCCAAGCACTATAGTAGTGCCCTGTTTATCACATGCACAGTGCTAGTATCCCCTGTATACCATGTATATCCAATGCACTGCATTTGTATCCCCTGTATATCACATGCAGAGGGCTAGTACCCCATTATACCCCTGTATATTACACGCACTGTATTAGTCCCCCTGCTTAAAGGGCATGTCCACCCCAAAACTAAAATTTAACCCTTACTGGCCACATCAAGTAGTTTAAAACAATCCTTACCTTACATTCCTGCTCAAAATAGTTCCCCTGCTGTGCCCCTCCAAAGTCCAGGAAACTGCTGTGTGGAGAGTGTGTGACTCATGCTGCCTGAGACTTCCTCAACTCATCAGGTTGAGGCATGCTCAGTGCAGCCCTCCCTGCCTCTCAGCCAATCACGGATGCGGCTGCCGGTCCCGCCCCCTGCTTTCAATTCCATGAAGCAGAGGGCCTGAACACTGCGAGGAGAGAGGGGAGGTAAGTAAGAATCTGGGGACTTTCTAACAATTATATTAATGTGGTTGGGGCTGGGGGAGCATGCCCTACCACATATCAAAAGTTAAATTTCAGGGTGGAATGCCTTAACCAAATACTTCATTAGTACTCCCTGTATATTAAATGTACTGCACTAGTACTCCCTGTACAACCCTACTACTTCCTCAATAATCAACACACTGCTCTAGAATAGACCCTCTCTAATCCCATACACTACTCAGGTATATCCCATGCACTGCACTAGTGTCACCTGTAATCCCATGCGTTGCACTAGTACCTTCTGTATATCTCATACCCTGCACTAGTACCCTCTGTATATCTCTCCACTGCCATTACCCCTTTTGTATATCCCATAAACTATTCCTGTATATCCCATGCACTGCACTAGTGCTACCTCTATATCCCATGCACTGCACTGGTATTCCCTGTATACTTGTGCAGGTGCACTAGTGCTCCATGTATATCCATGCAATGCACTAGTATTCTCTGTATATCCCATGCACTGCATATACCCCTTGTATATCTATGCACTGCACTAATACTCCCTGTATATCCCATGGCACTGCACTAATACTCCCCGTATACCCCATGCACTGCACTACTACCCCCTATATACCCCGTGCACTGCATCATACACCCTGTATATCCCATTCACTGCACTAATACTCCCTGTATACACCATGCACTGCACTTATACTCCCTGCATACCCGATGCACGCACTAAATATTCCTGTATAGCTGTGCACTGCACTAATACTCCCTGTATATCCCATGCACTGCACTAATACTCCCTGTATAACCATACACGCACTAATACCCCCTAATACCCCGTGCACTGCACTAATAAACCCCGTATATCCCGTGCACTGACTAATACTCCCTGCATACCCGGTGCACTGCACTAATACTCCCCGTATAGCCGTGCACTGCACTAATACTCCCTGTACATACATGCACTGCACTAATACTCCCTGTATACCCCGTGCACTGCACTAATACCCCCTATATACCCATGCACTGCACTAATACACCCTGTATATCCATGCATGCACTAAACTCCCTGTATACACCATGCACTGCCCTACAACCTCCCTGCAAACCCAGTGCACTGCACTAATACTCCCCGTATAGACGTGCACTGCACTAATACTCCCTGTAATCCCATGCACTGCACTAATACTCCCTGTATACCCATGCCTGCAAGTGTACCCCCTGTATATCCCATGCACTGCACTATAGTACCCCCCTGTATATGCCATGCACTGCATAATACTCCCTGTATATCCCATGCACTGCACTAATACTCCCTGTATACCCCACGCACTGCACTAATACCCCCTATATCCCCGTGCACTGCACTAATAAACCCTGTATATCCGTGCACTGCACTATACTCCCTGCTACCTGGTGCACTGCACTAATACTCCCCGTATAGCCTGTGCACTGCACTAATACTCCATTTATATCCATGCACTGTACTAATACTCCTGTATACCCCATGCACTGCAATAATACCCCCTATATACACCATGCACTGCACTTATTTACTCCCTGCAAACCCAGTGCACTGCACTAATACTCCCTGTATAGCCCGTGCACGCACTAATACTCCCCGTAATCCCATGCACTGCACTAATACTCCCGTATACCCCATGCACTGCAAGTGTACCCCCTGTATATCCCATGCACCGCACTATAGTACCCCTGTATATCCATGCACTGCACTATAGTACCCCCTGTATATGCCCATGCACTGCACTAATACTCCCTGTATATCCCAGCACTGCACAAATACCCCCTGTAACCCCATGCACTGCACATATACCCCCTATATACCCCACGCACTGCACTAATAAACCCTGTATATCCCGTGCACTGCACTAATACTCCCTGCATACCCGGTGCACTGCACTGATACTCCCTGTATAACCTGTGCAATGCACTAATACTCCTGTTAATCCCACGCACTGTATTAATACTCCCTGTATACCCCATGCACTGCACTAATACCCCCTATTACCCCATGCACTGCACTAATACACCCTGTATATCCTGTGCACTGCAATAATACCCCTGTATACACCATGCACTGCACTATACTCCCTGCAAACCCAGTGCACGCACTAATACTCCCTGTATAGCCTGTGCACTGCACTAATATCCCTGTATATCCATGCACTGCACTAATACTTCCTGTATACCCCATGCACTGCAAGTGTACCCCCTGATATCCCATGCACTGCACTATAGTACCCCTGTATATCCCATGCACTGCACTATAGTACCCTGTATATGCCATGTACTGCAATAGTACCCTCTGTATATCCCATGCACTGCACTAATACTCCCTGTAACCCTACACACTGCACTAATATTCCCTGTATATCCATCACTGCACTAATGCTCCCTGTTATACCCCATGCACTGCAAGGTAACCCCTGTATATCCCATGCACTACACTATAGTACCCCTGTATCCCATGCACTGCACTATAGTACCCCCTGTATATGCCATGCACTGCAATAGTACCCTCTGTATATCCCATGCACTGCACTAATACTCCCTGTATACCCTACGCACTGCACTAACACTCCCTGTATATCCCGTGCACTGCACTAATACCCCCTGTATACCCCGTGCACTGCACTAATAACCCCTGTATACCCCACGCACTGCTCTAATACTCCCTGTATACCTTATGCACTGCACTAATACTCCCTGTATACCCTGGGCACTGCACTAATACTCCCTGTATATACTACACACTGCAAGTTTACCCCCTGTATATCCCATGCACTGCACTAATATCCCCTGTATACCCCACGCACTGCACTAATACCCCCCGTTTACCCCGTGTACTGCACTAATACTACCGGTATACCCAATGCACTCCACTAATATCCCTGTATACCCTATGCACTGCACTAATACTCCCTGTATACCTTGTGCACTGCACTAATACTCCCTGTATATACCATGCCTTGCAAGTGTACCCCCTGTATATGCCATGCACTGCACTAATACTCCCTGTATACCCTGTGCACTGCACTAATACTCCCTGTATACCCTGTGCACTGCACTAATACTCCCTGTATATCCCATGCACTGCACTATAGTACCCCCTGTATATCTCATGCACTGCAATAGTACCCTCTGTATACCCCATGCACTGCACTAATACTCCCTGTATACCCCATGCACTGCACTAGTACCCCCTGTTTATCCCATGCAAAGTCCATATAAAGTGTAATTTATACTTTTAATTGCCAGAGTCAGTCCCCAGTGAGAGGAATGATGATAGGATTAGGAATATCTATCAGTAACATACATTAAACCCCAAAACAAAATAAAAGTCCCAGTAAAACAAGTAGGAGCTGCCCCATGGTGTCTCAAGCTGCTGGTACACGGTTGTAAATCTGTCAGGGATGGGGGAGATGTTCTACTTACATCCAGTCTTTTCCACTAGTTCTCGGGTCTCCAGAGAGTGAGACTGTGATAACCCCATGTCTGTCACTGCTGGGGGGCTGCCTGGCTGGGGGATATGAAGTTCTGGTGCCCTTGATTACCAAGCAAAGGGAACTGTTCAGGTCTCTGCCCAGAGCAGCTCTATCCTTTCTATTATACTGTACAGTCCAGGAAGCTTGCAACACTAATTATGATAGGCAGGGAACAGCTCCCATGGGTCCTTGTGCCTGCCATGTTGCACATTGTCTCTTTCTACGTGTAGTTTAACTGTTACCTGTCTCTTTCAACACTCACTTAGAACTGACTAGTTAGTGCAGCTTAGCTGGAAGGGAAAGACATTGACTGAACATGAGTTTACAATACTATTCACATACAGTGTGTACATACACCATACTCCTTCCTCCAACAGTCTTTATAACCTTATAAACCTGTAATGGATCACTCAGCACAGATCTGCTCATAGAATCCAGGGGAGTAACTACCATGGGCCCCAGAACCTGGTGGGGGTAAAAGTCTTCTTACTTTCCCTATGACAGATACACCCCCCCCCTAGAAAACCACTGTAGATGAAGCAGAGAGACCCTGGGGGACCCACTGATTTTTAGTTACACCACTGTAAGTATAATTTAGATTTCCAGCTGATTTCAAGGATGATTTCTGGAAATGATTATATCGGAAGGTTTCAAAACAATTGGGTGGGGGTTTTGTTGCTGTTGCATTGAATTGCCCTCACTTTGCTCTCTGTGTAGCCTTACCATTGCTGGGGGACATTCCTGTGCATCACAATGGATCCCCTCATTTAAAACAAACTTGGAGGTAAACGTAGAGACAGATTGTACCCTCCTCCCACACTAGCTAATTAATGAGCAGATGATTAGTAAGTCAGATCATTGTATCTGGTAAATGGTAAATGTGAGACCCTTGTGGGCTGCCAGCTGAGGGTTGTGGCACTGCCAACACATCATCAGCAATATCAGAAGACTGAAAACTTAGCCCACTGGCAATGTACAGAAGGACAGGGAAGAGATCTATGGTGCCTGCAATGTCGGTAGCAAACAAATGGCAATAAATAATCTATTGGCTGCTACACAGGTGGTATGAGGGCTTTGCAGAAACACTAGGAGAAAGGCCTGAACCAGTTTGCAAGCATTACACGGAACAATAGAAGTAGAAGAAATTGAAATCCATGTAATTTTTCCCACTATGGCTTTGCAATGCATTGTATCGTAATGCTTCTTTAGGGCTAGGTCACACTGGCGTGATTCTCACATACATTCTCCAACCATTTATTTACCCGAGGTTAGTATAAAAGTAAGGCTGCCAGCGTGTTTCCATGACTTGCAACTGTGGCGCAGGCCTTCCAACACACCTCTGTATGTATTTGATTCCATTTTAAATATACAAATAGGAAGCACAAACACACAGAAAAAGCATGACTATGCAAAAAGAATGCATTTTTGGTATGTTTTTTCTGGGCGTTTGTACAGGTGTAACGTGAATGAAGCCTTGGGTGTTTCATTAGAGCACATGTCTTTACCCGGACATAGGGTTTGGATGGAAGAAATATTCTAAGGATCATCATTGTCCCAATATATATCATAAATTGCTGCTTTTCTTTGACTTTATTAAAGAGAGTTCCACGCCAGCTATACAGTACTGTACTTTCTCACTCACTGGCTCCTCCTGTTTATTTCATATCTAACCCACAGTTCCTCTGCACAGTCATCTTTACAGTTTACTGACTCATCCACCACCCTCCAGCTATTTTACTATCCTCTCTCTATTAAAGTACATCCCCTCCCATTCTGGTGCATTTCTGTATGGAACTTGGTAATTGAACCATAACCAGGCGCTTTTTAAAGGTATCTCCTACATACAAAAATCCACGGAGGCACACCGTCTGGTGAAGTAAGCAACTTTATTGTAGCATATTGGCTCTCACACAACGTTTTGGGTGTTCATTCGTCAGGTGACACCTCGCCACACCTGGCGAAGGAACACCCGAAACGTTGTTACAATAAAGTTGCTTACTTCACCAGATGGTGTGCCTCCGTGGATTTTTGTATGTTGGAGATACTAATTTGCAGTGGAAGTGGTAAATGGCTACATGGATGGGACAGCACCCTGAGGACTAACAAAGTGGGAAATGCGGTATGTCATTTTGGCTTTTTAAAAGTAAATATAGGGTTTTTCTGAGACGTATAGATTTAAACCTGTATTGTAAGCACATAAATATAAGGTTATTTGCCATCCAAATAAAAAGGAAACCATGAAATTAGTGATTGATCATTTTGTTCACATTAGGCTACACATAAGGTAATATTTAGACCTGTATGACAGATCAAACTTTACTCCAAATCATTCCAAAATACAATGATCCATGTTGTGGCAGCTGGTTGTGGGCTGTGTTCTATGTTTTATGTAATTACAGATCCTTTTGATGTAATACCAATGTACATCTGTGACCTTCCTCCATTGATATCTTTACCAATGACACAAAACACCAGGTTGAAACACGAGCTTCATGTCCCTTCCTACTGGAACACAGAAAATAAGAGATCTATTGTCCAGCTAGGACTGGTTAAAAACGGTGTTTGAAGTATATCCACCGGACTATAA
This sequence comes from Hymenochirus boettgeri, assembly GCA_019447015.1. NCBI lineage: Eukaryota > Metazoa > Chordata > Amphibia > Anura > Pipidae > Hymenochirus > Hymenochirus boettgeri. The sequence goes on from CM033469.1 coordinate 315,976,177, forward strand.
ATACTCAGCGTGCCTCCTTAGGTAACTAAATGATAGCTGTTTCTTTGTTACTTACCTCTAAACACTTTGCAGCATCATCCAATGACAGAATTCCTATTAAATACACTTTTTACCAGCCTTTGTGTGCAGTTTCTATGTTTGCACAGCTTGTGTTCAAAACGTTAATGGATTATTGAACCTCTACTCACATAATTGTTTGTACTAGGACTACAGGACAACAATTTTTTGAAAAAAAAGTTTTTTAAATTAAACTAGGCACAACTGTTCAACTTCTCCTGGTGTGCATAGACTGTTACATAGGGCCATATTTATAAACGCGCAGTATCGCTTTTTCGAGATATCGTGGGGTTAATATACGATTGTGGTCGTAAATGTTCGGCTGAACGTTTGTAAATCACTGAATGTTTGTTCGTAAAATACCATAGCGGCAGTAAACTACCGCTATGGTATTCTATGGGGATCATAAATCCACAATTTTGTTATCGTAGATTTATTATCGGTAATTTAAGATCATATCCTAAATTTATAATAACTATCGTAAATTAACAATCACTAAACCGATCAGAAGTTAACGATCGGTTTAACAATCATTTTACCGCTAGTTAAAGACATGGTATCCCTAAAAAGCGATACCGTGCCTTTATAAATACATCCCATAGATTGTTACATTGTCAATTGAGCTATAAATAAGAAGCAGCATTTGTATGTTTCAAAAATGTATCCAGTCTGCCCTGTGATTGACAGCAGCATAACTAATAATATTTGATACAAAACTGTATCAACATTAACCCTTCAGCTGCCTGACGTGATTGCTGAGACTGGGTTTATTTACATTACTATATATACTGTACCTACTACACTGTGATTGAGCTTAGTTAGCAGGAATAGAGGATAATGATCCATTGTACATCACTTGATAATTTAAAACCCCTGAATGATTATGTGTTATCCAGAGTCCTTCCTTACAATACTCACTTCTAAGCCACTGATGAACAGAATAAATAGAATCAGACCCTGAATAACTCTATTTTAGTGTAATCTAATTTCTGTATGTGATGTTTTAATTCATTCTTTATCCATGTACATGTATATCTGTTTATCACACACAGGGATGTAACTGACGGTTATTGACAGTATATGACAGTTTCAAAAACCTTAGCAAAAACCTAATTACACCACTACTGCTGCTATAGAAGTCCGTTCTCATACTTTCTCTTAAAAAGCAAGTAAGTTTGACAGAATAGGAATTACTCATCCAAAACATAATCCTTTTCACATTGCAGCCAATCACTAGCACCGCTGCTGATCCAGCCCCCTCTGCTGCTTCTGTGCATGGAAAATGCATGGAACATCTGTAGTAGAGAGCCAAGTAAACACTGGAACAAGGGCGGGTAAGTATACTTACAAGCCTTGCAGAATGGTTTAGACCTTGCAAGGGGGGTGTTCTATTAAAGGAAATTTTAACCAAAAATCAACTAAAACCCTATTGCTAGATCACAAAAAGTTAATTGAATATTGTTAATGCTCAACTTCCCATGTACTTTGGCTCCAGAAATCTATTTAGAAAACTTTTTGCTTTCTTTCATTTCAAACACTGTCCCCACTGGCAACATGAATGCTCAGTAACATACATAAATAAAGGTGTGACCAGCTGTTTAAGAACTACTAACTGCTTTGAACTCGGGGGGGGGGGGGGGGTGGTGGGCACACCTAGGCCAATGACTGTTGCGGGGGATATAGTTACGCCTCTGCTCAGTAGGTGCTTGAAGCTGGACTCTCCTCTACTGCTAAGAAAAACCTGATTTTTCAGGTTCAGTTAATTTGACAGCCTGGTAGTGGTGCTGGTACAGATTGAGGTTTGCAGTGGGATTTACTGATAGAAGTAGTGTATAAGATAGATATTTTTATCATTTTTTTTGGAGTAGGTATTGTCAGCAAGATCTTTGGGTTTGTGTCGGACACAACCCAAAACTTTGTTCATCATTAATAGCTACAGATGATCTGCAATTGCTGCAGTTAGATCTAGATAGATTGTCACATTGTACAAGTAAGAATAAAAAAAAATAGCAGGAATAAGACCATAAAATTAGAACTTTAATAAAGGAACGTCCTTTAAAATCACTCAGAAGCAATAAACACAGTATAAAACAGATATTTTAACACATTCAAACCATCTATATGTCTCAATAAACTAACAATCCCAGAATCCCCTGTAAGGTAAAAGGTAGTCCTTGTAATAATATACCAAAGTCTCTGAGTATAATGAAGAATATAAAATCCCACAATACTCAAAGGAGTAAGCAAACGTAGTTTGTCTGCCTATTAGTTGAACCAGGTAACACAGCGGCTTCCATATTGCGATACATGTGGTAGGAGCTGAGGAGTCTTGGCGAGACCAGTGGATGTTCTGGACGCGGTCGGATTAAATTCCTTGTGGACCAGGGGAAACTGCTGATCTGGGGGTTCGGCTGATCCAGGGAGTGGGGGTCGGTAGCACTTGCAGGTTTGGTTCCCATGGGACTCAACTAACAGGTAGACAAACTACGTTTGCTTACTCCTTTGATTATTGTGGGATTTTATATTGTTCGTTATACTCAGAGACTTTGGTATATCATTACAAGGACTACCTTTTACCTTACAGAGGATTCTATGATTGTTAGTTTATTAAGACATATACTGTACATGGTTTGAATGTGTTCAAATATCTGTTTTATTCTGTGTTTATTGCTTCTGAGTGATTTTAAAGGACGTTCCCCTGGTCTGGCTGTGTGTGGGACCCACACAACTGTAGCAGGTGACCACAGTATATTCTCTTCCATCATATTTAGATTGTCACATTGGGCTGCTTAAGCGGCAGATGAGATTCAATGTTGATAAATGTAAGGTGATGCATTTTGTGCTGCTTATACTATAAATGGCTCTGTGTTAAGTGAATCCCTGTTGGAAAAGGATCTTGGAGTTTTCATGGATAACAAACTTAAAGGTAGCAAGCAGCAACAGCTAGAGCCAGCAAAAAATTGTCTTGTATAAAGAGGGGTATGGATTTAAGGGAGAAAAATATTATTCTCCCTTTTTTGCAAAGCATTGGTAAGGCCCCATTTGGGATATGTGGGGCAGTTTTGGAATCCTGTGTACAACAAGGAAATCTTGGGAATGGAAAAGGTGTTAATAAGGGGACTGGGGGGGCTTGACTATGATGACAGATTGGATAAGTTGCAATAAGGCACACTAGAGACAAGCTGCTTGCGTGGGGTTATGATCATTGTGTATAAATACATTAATGGGCCATACAATAATCTGGTGCATCACCATCACCAATAGAACATGCCAGAGGACAAGCAGACATCCCCCAAATAATTTTTTCCTGTAGTGTAGTCTAATTGCCAGAAAAATAAAAAAGGCAGAGGATAGCAGGTGTACACCTGAGGAAGGGGGCACCTTATTCCCCCAAAATATTGTATTTTGTGTGATGTGTGGTTCACAAAAAACTTATAACATTTTGGATTGCGCTCCTCAGCCTTTTTTATTTTTCTGTGATATTTCTGTTTGAGGGAGAACCAATTGAGGTACTGTATCTGCACCCACCGTTTGGACAAGAGTTCACCTCCACTATTGTTTCCTAGTCTAATTGTCACCTTTAGCGATTCCACGCCTTTAACGATCGGTTTAAAGATCATTAAACCAATCGTTAATTTCCGATCAGTTTAACCATTGTTAATTTACGATTGTTATTGTAAATTAACAACTACGATCGTAAATCTACGATAATGCCATTATAGATTTACAATGCTCATGGAATACGATTGCAGTAGTTTACTACCGCATGATAGTTAACGAACATTCAGGCGTAAAATAACGAACGTTCAGTGTAAATGTACAACCGTGGTCATACAGTTACACCCACTGTTGTTACATTACTGAAACACGCAGTAAATTGCGATACCGGGCTTTATAAATATGGCCCTTGGAGTCACAAAGGACTTTTTCACCATTTCCTACTGTTTTTTGTATTTTTTGCCTTCTTCTGGATCAACTTTTAGGCAGAGGGTATTGCAGAGTAGGTTGGACTAGATGGATGTATTTCTTTATTCAACCTCAAATACTATACTATACTACTATACTATAGTATAGAAAGAGATAAATGAGGCAAGTATTAGGGCTGTATTTATAAAGGAGGGGTATCACTTTTTAGAGATACTGCACCTTTAACGATCGGTAAAAAACGATTGTTAATTTACAATAACGAAATCGTAGATTTACGATCCTCATAGAATACCATTGCGGTAGTTTACTTCCACATGGTATTCTAAGACCGACTGTTTGTTAATCACCAAACGTTTGGTCGTAAATGTACGATCGCACATTTACGACTGCGACTTACGACTAACTAACTTGACTTTATAAATACAGCCCTTAGAGTGCAACAGTTTAGTTATCTGTGTTGGTGCCATATGTGAAATATTAAAGGACAACTATACTCACCTCACCCTCGCTCCTCTTCCTCCATAGCAGCATAGTACCCAGGGTGAGGACCTAAAATCGCTAAGTCCTCACCCTGGGTACTTTCCCTAACTCCTGCACTACTTACCCCAAATCTGCTTCGCCGATCGCTCCATTCCTCTGCTCTTCCTGCTTCAATGACAGATCGCGAGGCAGCCAATAGGAAGATACGCTCTGCAAGGAGGCGTGTCTTCCAATTGGCTGCCTCGCGACTGTCACTGACAGTAGGAGAGAGGTGGAACAGTGTGGATCGCCGAAGCAGATTTGCGGTAAGTAGTGCAGGAGTTAGGGAAAGTACCCAGGGTTAGGACTTAGCGATTTTAGGTCCTCACCCTGGGTACTATGCTGCAGTGGGAAAAGGTGAGTATAATTGTCCTTTAAACATGGTAGAAGTCTCCTTGCCAATCCCTAAACCCTTCATCAAGGGGCAGGGCTAACCCCATCAGCCATGAAGCATTGTGTATTTGTGTTATAACATAGCATCTGCCCAGTCACACAGTTTGAAAAGAAACCCTTCGCTAATCTATGTACATCACACAGTAATAATATTCCAGAAAATACAATGTATGTATATTGCAGAAAGAGAAAATCCATGTTACTTAACATTTATGGGAATTTCCATCCCGTAACACACAAGCCATGATTGTGTACCCGGAAGAAAGAGAGAGTAGGAATAGAACATTAGGCTGTCTAACATGTAAGAATTCCATCTAAGCCTTAGAAAATATTGCAGATTAGTATTTAGTTAGGGTATAGACATCCTCTTTAACTTATATATTATAAAAAATATAGTCTAAAATACACCTTTGCTATTTCTAATTGACCAGAAAATTAAATGATGTATCACTTTCCCTCTAAGTCATACCTAATCAACAATAAAAGAGCCGTATTTATAAAGGATCATTTGTGGTAATGTTTAGTAACAATCCCTTTTCACTGCTCAATAGTATCAGCATTGTTTTCAACTCATCATTGCTCTGTAAGCAGGCAAAAAAGCATTGAGGAAGATATGTGGGGATTTATACCAGTAACCGTGTTTCTAAAAGTAGAGCATTAGTCCACTAACCCACCAGAGATAACACAAAAACAGGTATGATGATTGGATCATGTGTGGTTAATTATATTGGGAATTTACAATCAGTGTAGTTCTGTGTAGAGTATGGCCATCTTTAGGATGCACACACATTTTTTCAATATCTGAATAAAATACTAAAGTAGAGCACATGCTTTGCATATAAGGCTTACAATTAGTGTGTAGTCTTTTTTTAACCACATGAAGGCAAAAACTCAGCAAATGAAATGAAAACTTTGCTTTTTTTTATATCCAAAACACAAAGTTGGGAGGTCTAACGTGAATCTGTATGAGACGGCTATCTGTGACCCTGATGGTAAGAAATAGGTACAGGTAAACCAGATTAAATCACGGATGGGAGGTTTCACTTGTCACTAGCCCATTAACGAGGTAGCTTTTCATACAGCTGTGTCACACAAAATGGGTCACGTTACAGGCAGGCCTGAAAACACAATACTTATTAAAATGACTAATTTAGACTAGATTAATTGTGTAAGCTGGACACTCACAGGCCCTGCGCATGTAGCCAAACCAACTGGTTAGGTCATGTGGGGTTCTTGAGAAAATCTTCAGTAACAATCCAGATGTCCGATCAGAAATTTTCCATTAGCCCAACCTTTTCTAAGTAAAACCATGGCAACAAAAATGCTATAAACTGCAGCAGATTTTTCTGTTTCCCTAGATAATTGCAGAAAAACTAACAGGGTTTGTTTATGCTTACGTGTATGCTCTTAGAAATGTAGACAAGGCCAATATTACATCTGAATGAACAGGGGATATTTTGAAAGGCTATAAAATCTCTCTTTAATCCAAAAACCTTTGTGTACCCCCCAAACAAAAATGTCAGGGTTTATAGAACACAAGGCCTCACAAGGTCTAAACCATTCTGCAAGGCTTGTAAGTATGTTTGCTAGCCCTTGTTCCCTCTGCTTCTGCTATTCCGTGCCTTTTCCCTGCACTGAAGCAGCACAGGGGGTCAGACCAGCAGCATCATCATTGATTGGCTGAGATGCATGGAAAAGGCAGCAGCAGAGGGCAGCCAAGGGAATGAGGGCTGGTAAATATACTTACAAGCCTTGCAGAATGGTTTAGACCCTGCGAGGTCTAGATTTTGGGGGGGTTTCTATTCAATCTGAATTTTTTGTTTGGGGGTTGGACATACCCTTTAAATATTTTTTATTATTATTACTATAGATGCATAGAAAGCTATAAACTCCACCTTTCCCTTTCTTTAAAATTTGCCATTTTGCCCTTATACCGGTGATGTTGAACCTTGGCACTCCAGATGTTTGTAAACTACAAATTCCAGCAAGTCTTGGTTGTAGACATGCTGGAATTTGTAGTTTCTAAATATTTGAAATGCCAAGGTTTTACACCATTGCCATATACAATTCATACAACAATTTCCTATACTACAAAAGTGTATACAGTATTTCTATTAGGTACTGGTACAATATCTTTTGAATCAAGCACATAATGTTAAAGTCCAGATGAAAACTTCCTTTTATAGATTACATGTTTTATATTTTTTTTTCCATTTCATCTTCTAGTCAACTTGAATTCTACATTCGTTATGAAATGTTTATACTGATGTGAAGATGTGGAGAACTAGACGAACAGGACTGACTGCAAATATTTATGTTAAAAAAGGAAATAGTTCAGAAGCATACACACATTATTATTTAAGTCGGGTGAGATATAGTGTAATGCATAGGGAGAAATACCAGGTTTAGATGTAGTTTGTATCTGTGCTGTATTAGACACGAAATACAAAATGAAAACATCATATCTCAAACAATACAAGGTAAAAAAAATTTTAGCACACTGTATCGGGAAGATTCGATACCGTGGGATATTGTAATAGTATGGTAGTACAAGTAGTAGACTACCGCAATGGTATTGTACTGTATAGGCAATTGTACATCAAATTTTATTTTTATCAAAATTGTACGATTGCTGTAGTATAATTACAGATCATTAATAACAATACCGCACCTTTATAAATATGTCCCTTTATGTCATGTGGAAATGCATTACTAATAGGACAGATTCTGTTTACAGAGCCATTCTGAAACCTGTTGGTCTCCCCGGTGCCCTTCACCCAATCCTCTCCCATTTCTTTTAGGACTCGTACACACTATGGCTACACTGCGCTGTACATGCAATCACAGGCGATTGCGTGTGTGATTCCGGTGCGATTGTGCTTTTACCTTTTAAGATTGCGCTAAAAAAGTGGATTGCATGTGTTTCCGAATCGCAAATGGATGCGCAATGGCAACACACCAGAAATCGCACAATTTCGGTGCACTGCAGTGATTTTAATATAATTTAACATTTGCATGCGCAATCGCATGTGCAAATGCGAGCGCAATTGCACAAAAATCTCGCGAGTGTGGCCTAGCCCTAACAAAGCGCATATAGTATGCTATAACACAGTGGCATTCATTTTTCTATACTATTCAATGTCCTGTTCTCACTTGTGCATTGTGTTTAATAGCTATGCAATAACACACAACTAAATGCATTTTTACATATTATGGATATCAACGGACACTGTCAGTCAATGGGACTGGGGAGAAAATCGTACATTAACAATTATTACGCCGTTTGTGTGCAATGTTACCACAGTTGCTAGCTTGTGCAAAGACAGAGAACAGGGCCAGCCTAATGGGAGTGCAACCTGCACTAGGGCAAACCCTGCTGGAGCCTGCACCTTGACCCACATCCCATCCACCAGGAATCATGTTTTGCAGCAACAGGTCTTTGGGGGGCAGTAATTGTGTTTTGGGGTACAGTAGGTGTGCCTGCACATGATGCAACACTTACTATTTCTATGGTATGGTATGCTGTCAGTTGACAGTTTGAATATAATATGTAAGCTTAGTGTAAAGTGTTCTGATATACCAGTGACACATTTCTTGTAACCATTAATCATCCTTTGAAAGGAGCATAACTTGACTAGCAAACATAACCCTTAAGTCAAGCTGTTAGAAAAATGCTACATTATACAATGACTTTGTCTTTTAATGTCCATGTGATGAACACTAAATAGAATATAAAACCTACTTACTAACAGGTCTTAAACAGAAGGAAAACATTGCCATGTGTCATTACGCTTTATATTTTTTAACATTTTTAACATTTTTTTTATATTTTTTTATGTTTAATTATAATGGAACATTTGCCAGAAATTCTTTGTAGGATTGTCCTATGGTTGTTTCAGCAATGCTGATATGTTGTTTGTTTCTCATCAATTCAAACTACATTAGCCTGGATGGGTTTAATTAGATTGAGTTGGTTGAATCTTATCATATATCTGCAAATGTAAAAATTCCAGCCATCGGTTTGCTAGGCCAGTGAGCCAAGGGAAAATAGACAACTGAAAGCCAATTTATATATTTACGTAGGTATCCCAGAATGATGTGAGATTGTTAACTACTAGGACATCTGATGTGATGTGAATAAGATAAAATGCAAACGCTGACAGCACTGAGGGCATGGCCCCACTAGAATGCACTTAATAGCGTACGCAATTGCGAGCGTTATCGCATGTGACTGTGTGTGCAATTCTTGTGCATTTTTCATTTGCGCGTGCGAATTGCACATGCGATTTTGCAGTTTTCCATTATGGCAATGCATGCATTAACGCACCAAAAATGGTGAACGCATGCATTACCAAAATGCAGACGTGCAATCGCATGCGCATAGGAAATCGTGGGGATTTTCGCGTTCCCCCGATTTCCATTATAACCAAATTGCATGCGCTATCGCGAGCGCCGAACGCATGCGCAAACATGCAAAAAACCTGTAAGTGGGGCCTAGCCCTTACAGAAACAGCACACTGTGTTTGTTTGGAGCTTGATGTTTCAGAAAGATGCCGAGACTGTCCTGAATATTGTACTCTATTGACGATTACCCACACCTTTAATGCCATTGCAAACTACCACAAACTATTGGTCGTTTACAGTGGTGTCCTTCTATTGCACTGCAGTCATGAATATACAAAAGTGGAGCAATATACACATCCCGCTCTGTAAATTGATACTGTGCTATGTGTTCCATTTAAAAACCACAGTGGTCCTTAAGGAAGTCATACAATTCTAAGCGAGCCCATCAAACAAAGTCTGTCTGTAATGTACCGGTACATTTCATCCACAATGATTGGTATGAAATTGCATTATCGAATGTGATACCACAGGTTTATAAAAGACGCCCCATAGAAACCACAAAAAGGGCGATACAGGATGGTAACTTGGGGTTTACACTCATTTATACAATACCTGCATATATTGTATCTTTCTGTGGATACTTACTGAGCTGAGAATAACAACTACAGCACAGACCAAGCTCAAAAGAAGTGGTGTCCATGCAATAGCTGCGATGCTATCAACACTGGGATAAAAGCTGTGCTGTAGGTGTTGTTGACAGTGGCATAGCTACAGACTTATGGGCCCTGATGCAAAATTTGGGCATGGGCCCCCCAACGCCGCCGCAAACACAAATCGGCACCGCAAACCAAATAATCATTTCCATAAAAAACATCCAAATTCATCATTAATTTTTTTTTACAGGCACTTATTTTAAAACAGACAAACATACTTTACCCATATACCTAGCTAAACTATTCAATCAGATTCAAACAGTATTTCTTAATTTAGATCCTCAAACCTTCTAAAATAACTAACTAATAACTATGCTTGGCACACAGAGAATGGTAAAATGCTTTGTATATAACCACTGGTAAAATAGTTGGCACAAAGACTGGTTAAATGATGACACTGATAAACTGGTTTGGAAACTGGCACTGCACAGGGGCCAGACACTGGTTAAATGCTTGGCACACAGACAATGGTAAAAATGCTTTGTACACAGACCACTGGTAAAACAGTTGGCACACAGACTGGTAGTTTTGGAACCTTAGCACAAAATGGGGCCCCTTCTTGGCCAAGGGCCCTGGTGCAGTCGCATCCCCTGCACCCCTGGTAACTACGCCCCAGGTTGTTGAACAAATTCTGCTGACTGCAGCATAATTAGTTAAGTTTACACAATGGTTTATTTATGTTATTGTACATAAATAATATAGAAACATATACGAAGCACTGTTCCCTTTAAGCTGTGTACTCGTGAGGCCTGAACATATAGGTTAAAATACAGTATTCTGCATGCAAAAATCGGCTTTATGTAGAGCACAAAACTGACCATAATATGTACAGGCAATAAGCAGAAATATTTTTGTTATTTGGTTGCTTTCATATTATTTGGCACTAACCGTTGGACTATTTTTAAAGGGCAACTGTGGTCTCCAAACAAGTTAGAGTTAAATAAAAGCCTGCAGTATTTCCTTTAAAATGAACCGACAATCACATCTCTGGCTTCAGCCTATGAGAAATTATACTGGGGTAAATGTTCAAACTTCCTGCTTCCCGCTATAGATGGCCGAAACGCACTAGTTTTGTTCCATTTTCGGATTCCCGGGAAAATCCAAAAGACCCGAAAATCTGAAACCGGAACCTTGCAGAGCTACCGTGCCTTATAATACCTGGTGTCTTAATAAACACTTCTGCTGCCTGCCTCACCTGTTGTAACTACCTCTCTACACATCCAGAGATGACAAAGCCAAAAGAGAAGCAAGAAACCAAATGTAAAGAAGCCACAGAAAAACTTGCTAAGTTTGTGTGCCATACCTCACAAGATAGCGCCAGTGGTACAGACACCACACCACTTGTGCCTGCAAAAGAGCAACCTGGAACAGCAACACTGGAGGCCCCCAGCACAGCTGAAAATCTCACACCAGAACAGATGCATGCACAACTTCTTGCCGCCATACAAGAAAGCAACTCCTCACTGGCATACATGATAGAAGAAGTTAAAATCGACACAGGCCTCCTACACCAGGACATGCACCGACTACGGCACAGGGTAGGTGAAGCAGAGGGGAGAATCTCTGGGAGGAGAAAAACACTGTCTCCTCCCTACAGCAACAGGTCAAAACCTTGCAACAAAAATCTGATGAGAGAACCCCTGAGAAAGCAAAACTTACAATTTTAGGGGATACCAAGGGTGCCGAAGGACGCTCACCAGAGGCCTTCATTGAAAAACTGCTCCGATCCCAATTTCCAGACCTCGAAACTACTCTTACTTTTTCAGTCGAAAGGGCATACAGGGCACCAACAAACACACCACCGCCCGGCTCCAACCCGAGGCCGATTATCGGAAGATTATTGAATGCAAAGGACCGCGACTCAATCCTATGCCTATCAAGGCTAAAGGGAAACCTCAAGTACGAAAATACTACCTTACACATCTTTGTAGATTTCTCTGTTGATCTTCAAAAACGCAGGGCCTCATTCCTGGACGTTAAAAAACGGCTCCAGATGAAAGGCCTCAAATACTCTATGGCATACCCTGCCAAACTACGTATAATCGACGGTACTACCACACGCTTCTTTGATGCACTGGATGAAGCCATGGAATGGATCCGTACCTATAGGCCAAGAGATGCTGAATAACAGTGTGCATTTTAACAGCCAGCAACCCGCATCAACCCCCCACACAAACAAAACCTACCTTGGATCCTATAACCTAACCTCATCTATACCCTCCGAAGGTAAAAACTTGACGTTTACCAGATACTACCAAAACCACAATCTCTGAACTAAAAGAACGGCACAACAATTATATGGATATAACTCTCTGAATAACCCAAGTGATGTGAGTACAACTATAAGACTCTACCTCTATATTAAACTGAACTTAACCACCCCTATCCCACCCAACTAGCCAAGCCAAATCCCTTCCCAGCCCCAAGACTCAACCAACCCCCACCATATCCTTCCCACATATTTAGGCCACCTGAGAAAATTCGGACAAACTATATTTAACAACAATATCTGAAATATCTCAATGGGAATAGGTAAACACCACCAAGAAACCCAAACATCTCATCCCCTTAATATCTAACACCATTTAAACTGGTACAGCAACTTCAAGCCAATGCAACAGTAACTATGCTATAGAATGAATATCTATGCTATCTGAAGTATATGTATGATTACCCTCCCTGTCTTAACCCAACCTACCCTCCCCAACCCAGGTATACCTGCAAGTTAAATACTGTGATAATATATACATGTATATGTACTACAGAGCAGGTCAGAATAATGTATAATAATCCAAACAGGATAGGAGATAATGCAATATAATGAGAATATAACATACTATCAATGCTAAATGTGTAATAACGCTGTTAAAATGTGCAATATAAATGCTGAGTATACCATGTCTCTATAAAATGAACACCTATGATACCTAAAGTATATGCATGATTACCATCTCTGTCTTACTCCAACCTACCCCCCCCCCCCCCCACTAACCCAGGTATACCTGCAATTGAAATACTGTGATAATAATATATATATGTACTACCGAACCGGTCAGAATAATGTCTCTAATAATCTACCCAGGGCAAGAGATAATGCAATATAATGAGAATATAATATACTATTAACGCAAAGTGTTTAATAACGCTGTTAAATGTTTAATATAAACCCTGAATATACCATGACTCTAAAATAAACATCTATGCTACCTAAAGTATATGTATGATTACCCTCTGTGTCTTACCCCAATCTACCTTCTTCCTCTCACCCACCCCCACCCTCACTAACCCAGGTATACTTGCAATTGAAATATTGTGTTAACAATGCATATATGTACTACAGAACAATATAGAATAACATCTCTAATAACCTACTCAGGACAGGAGACTATGTAATATAATGTGAATATAATACACTATTAAAGGGTATGTCCATCAAAAAAGTAAGTTGATTTCTATCTGATTTACTGAAGAACAGGAGGTAAATGCAACTTACCTCCCGTTCTTCAGTAAATCTTACAGAGAGGAGGAGACACTACCTGCGGACCCCCTCAGCGCCGAATTCCCTGATGCCTCCGACGCATCTCAGAGAAGACTGTCAGGGAAGTCGGCGCTGGGGGGGTCCGCAGGTAGTGTCTCCTCCTCTCATTAAGATTTACTGAAGAACGGGAGGTAAGAGATAGTGCATTTACCTCCTGTTCTTCAGTAAATCAGATAGAAACATACTTACTTTTTTAATGGACATACCCTTTAATGCAAAATGTTTAACAATGCTGTAAAAAAGCATAAGTATATGTATAGGACTAATCATAAACCACAAATACCTACAAAGTAAATAACCAGAATGTATTGCTGTTATGCTAGACAAACAATCGCTCAACACTCAACCACCCACCAAACAACTCACATAACCTCCTAACAACAATCCCAACATAAATCAACCAAACACCCCCTATACACCCAAAACACAACACCATACTGCAACATACCTACACCTCCTAACAAAACACTTCATAAGCAACCTTAACACACAACAATATAAAACATGATATATAGGCAAATGATAAGGTGACACGCAAGCTCCTCTCAGTCTGTGACATGCCGTTACATAGTGTGCCCCAATATTTACTGTGGCTTTATCCTCTCCCAGCAGGATATAGAGTTTTCTCTCTCATCTAAGCAGTTGAAGTCTGGGATAAAGTCTGACAGCATCTTGAAATGGGGGTCCCGTATTGTTTTGTATTTGGGGCAGTGTAGAAGGAAGTGGGTTTCATCTTCTAAGGTTCCCTGGTCACAGTGCTGTCACAGTCTGTTCTCTCTTGGTTTTATGTCTGTTTCGGCCAGATTCTATTTCTAGGCTGTGTGCACTCAATCTGTAGAGACTCAGGACTTGTCTCTCTTAAGGGTTTGTGATATTCTCCAGGTAGGGGGCCAGTTTGTAGTCTCTGTCCAGTGCCTGGTATATAGTTAGTTTCTGGGACTTTTTTATTTCTTTCTTCCATTCATCCACGTAATCCAATTGGCTCTTGGTTATGGCGGCTGTGATTTGAGGTTTAGACAGGTTCTGTGAGTGTGGGTTTGATGTTAGTAGGGAGCTGATGAGTTGTTTCAGTGCACATGGCTTTTCCTGGTCTTTGTTGTGTATTGAGGCTTTATAATGGTAAGAGTTGGGGCTACTGTTCTGTAGGTGAGCCCAGAATGATAGGGCCCTTTTTTGCATCTCAAGCAGTAATGGGAATCTGCCAAGCTCAGCCCGACAAGCGCTGTTTGATGTACTGCAATGGACCTGGAGGAGGTGCTTACAGAATTCGAGATGGAGTATTTCTGGTGGGCCAGATTCCCATTTTGATTGGTCTGAATAGGAGACAGGGCCCCATACTTCACTGCCATAGAGTAGGATTGGGGAAATGACACTGTCAAAGATTTTAAGCCAGACTTTACCGGTGGTTTGAGGTGATACAGTTGTTTTCTTATTGCATAGAAGGTTCGGCTGGCTTTTGCTTTCAAAGTCTCTATAGCTGCCCTAAAGCTCCCAGAATGGTTGATCTCCAGGCCGAGATAAGTATATTTCTCTGTTCTGCTGAGTATCTCGTTATTCAAAGTGAATGAAGGGTCGTGTGTTGATTTTTTGTTTTTTTTCTGGAACATCATAATTTTCGTTTTATTTGGATTTATGGGAAGTGCCCAGGTTGCGCTGAATTTCTCCAGGATGGTTAGACTATCTTGTAGGCCACTCTCTGTTGGTGATAGCAGTAAGAGGTCATCTGCGTAGAGCAGGAACTTTACATTGGTGTCATGTAGAGTAAGTCCTGGTGCTGATGAGGTTTCTAGAGCTGCTGCCAGTTGGTTGATGTAGATGTTAAAGAGAGTTGGACTCAGGCTACATCCTTGTCTGACTCCCCGACCTTGCAGGAAGTATGAAGTTCTTTTCCCATTCACTTTTACACTACATTTATTACCAGTATAAAGGCTCTTGATGACATCATATGTTTTTCCACCTATTCCACTCTCCAGAAGCTTTAGGAATAGGCCTGGGTGCCACACTGCATCAAACGCCCTTTTAAAATCCATAAAGCAGGCAAATATTTTCCCATTCCTTGTGTTGTGGACATGATGATTTATGAGGCTGTGCAAAGTATAGATGTGATCAGTGGTACGATGGTTTGGTAAGAACCCAGCTTGGCTTTTACTGAGAATGTTATGTTGTGTGAGGAAAGTAATGATTCTCTTATTTAGAATGCTGTTATACAGTTTTCCAAGTACACTGCTCACACAGATGCCTCTGTAGTTGGCTGGATCATAACGGTCTCCACTTTTGTGGATTGGTGTTATCAGACCTTGATTCCAGACTTCAGGAAAGTGGCCAACATATAGGACTAGGTTAAATAGTTTGGATATTGCAGTATGTATTTCAGGGGAGCTGTATTTGATCATTTCGGGTAGAATTCCATCCGTACCACTGGCTTTTTTACTTTCTAAGAGCTTAATTTTGTCAGCTACTTCCTGCAGTGTTATAGGTGTATCTAATGGGTTTTGGAAGTCCTTGATCTTCTCCTCCATATTCTTTAGTTTGTTGATGATCTGGTTTTGTTCTGGAGTAAGATCTTGTGTAGGGATTCCTTTGTACAGATCTTTAAAGTAGTGAAACCATACTTTGCTATTTTGGATGTGTTGTTTGTTTTGTTTGGATTTTGTGCCAATGTGATTCCAAGTCTCCCAGAATGAGTTGTCTTGGAGAGATTGTTCAATTTTTTAAGTTTACTTTGAATATAGTTTTGTTTCTTCTTTCTGAGGGTAAATTTATATTGACGTTGAGTGACGTCATAAGCTAATTTTAGTTCATCGTCACTGGGGCATCTGTGTTTTTTATTTGAGTTTTATTTGAGTTTTTTGCACTCACTGTCAAACCATTTATTAGATTGTTTGTTTGATGGCTTTTTGTGATTGGTTCTTTTCACTCCTGACATTTCTGTAATGGTGAATAAGATTTTGTTGAGATCTTTTGCTGCTTGCTGAAATCCTTGTTCGCTGAATTCATAAGCCTTTCTATCGTAGTTTAGAAGCATTTCTTTCACCTCCAGTCTGTTGAGGACCTCCTTATAGGTTGTGGTTGACTGTGTAGTCCATTTGTAGGAGGATGGCAAGCTATAAAGACCAATTGAACTGTTGTGTTTGAGGGATTTATTTGAGGAGTTGATATATATTAGAATTTGGTTGTGGTCTGACAGGTGTGATTGGGGAGCGACTACGTCCATGTCTGCAATGGCGTAGTCTACCACACTACTGCCCACATGGGAATTTAGGGTGTATCTCCCAAAGGAGTCTCCCTTGGTTCTTCCATTTAGTATGTGAAGTCCTAGGCTTCTACATAGGTTCAGCAGTAGTTTCCCACTTTTATTTATTGTGATGTCATAGCTGTTTCTGTCACTTTGTATGTCATGGCAGTGAGTCTCTGCTCCAAAAATATAACAATTGCCATCTGGGGTGAGGTAATCCTTCTCTCTGCCCGTTCTGGCATTCATGTCCCCATAGATTAGTACTTTTCCTAGGGTTTGGAAGTGTGCTGCCTCCTTTTGCAGTATCTCATAGCCCTCAGGATTATAGTATGGGGATTGTGACGGGGCAAAGTATACTGCACATAAGTATATATCAGTTTGAGTGGAGGTGATGGAGCTGCTTATCTTCAGCCAGATATGGCTTCTCCCTCTCTTGATTGGTTGTATATGTCCATGGAGGTTTTCTTTATACCAAATTATTATCCCTCCTGAACAGCGCCCATGCTTGGTATGTTTGTTCTTTTGGGCTGCAATAGAGAGTTCCCTATAACCAATAGGAACCGAGACTGAGCTATCCTCTGATCGGGTCCATGTTTCTAAGAGGATCTGGATGTCCACTTTGCTCAGACTTTGAAATCTGGGTCATTTGTTTTTGTTCCAAAAGCTGAAGCATTCAGACCCTGAATGTTCCAGCTACTAATAACAAGAGATGTCATTGTGTGAGTATATACCTTGTAATGAGCTGACTATTTAGGACGTTCTGGTCAGTTATGCTATTTTGTTAAATAAGGTGATCAGCATGTTCTTAATGTCTGTAATGTCACTGCTTTCTGGTGTTCTGTTTGGTTTCCTCCATTCCTGCCATCGATGTGGCATCACATTTGGGTTAGACGGTTTAATAGTATGATGTCTTTTTGGTGGGTTTTTCTGGCCTGGGCTGTGTGGTATGGGAGCTGTGTGGGGTTTGAGTCCCAGGGGCCTGTTAAGAACCAGGTCTTTTTGGTGTTCTCTGCTATCTATTATCTAACCTGCCATCTATCTATCTATATAACTCTGCTATCTATCTATTATCTATCTATCTATCTATCTAACTTGCGATCTATCTGTCTATCTATCTAACTTTGCGATCTATCTATCTAAATCTATCTATCCACTTTGCGATTATCTATTCTATTATTATCTATCATCTATCATCTATACTATCATCTATCTATCTCTCTGCTATCTAGCTATCTATCTATCTAACTCTGCTATCTCTCTATCTCTATCTATCTATCTAACTCTGATATGTTATCATCTATCTATCTAACTCTGCATCTATCTATCTAATCTGCTACTATCTATCTATCTATCTAACTTTGCGATCTATCTGTCTATCTATCTATCTACCTACCTATCTATCTATCTATCTATCTAACTCTGCTATCTATCTCTGCTATCTATCTATCAATCTAACTCTGCTATCTATCTATCTAACCCTGCTATCTATCTATCTATCTATCTATCTATCTATCTATTCTATCTATCTATCTATCTATCTAACTCTGCTATCTATCATCTATCTATCTATCCATCCATCCATCCATCCATCATCTATCTTTCTATCTATCTAACTCTGCATCCTATCTATCTATCTATCTATCTATCTATCTACTATTCTTTTTTCTTCTATTCGTATCTAACTTTGCTATCTATCTATCTATCTATCTGTCTGTCTGTCTGTCTGTCTGTCTAACTTTGCTATCTATCTATCTATCTATCTATCTATCTAACTTTGCTATCTATCTATCTAACTTTGCTATCTATCTATCTATCTATCTATCTATCTATCTATCTAACTTTGCTATCTATCTATCTATCTATCTATCTTTGCTATCTATCTATCTCTGCTACCTATCTATCTAGCTACCTGCTACCTATCTGTCCCTGGACTCCCTGATATCTGTTGCGCCAGCGCACGCGTGACATCAGCGCGCCGGCATTGCGCATGATGTCATTGCGCCGGCTGCGCGCCGTGCCCAGAGGTTCGCGCAGCCAGGAAATCCGGAAGTTCGGGGCACTTCTAGAAGGTGAAGTCTGTTAAAACATTCAAGGCACTTTGCCAAATATCCTGGGCATGTGCCCCGAATGTTTCAACGTAGATATGCCACTGGTACAAACAAAATCCACATAAATCTCAATACACATGCTACTCTGCAACGCACCACACCCTATCGAGGATAGACTGTATCTTCCTAAACGTATCAGCTGCAATCCACACAGAAAATATCTCTCACCTAAAAAGAGGTATTTCGGATCACTCCCCAATCCTATCCAACTAAACCAGGACAATAACCCAACTCAGAAACAATGGAAACTCAACCCCTTCTGGCTAACACTCTTTCCTGAAATAGACCCGCTAAAAGACAACTTTGCTGAATTTTTCAAAACCATCCAAATAGACCTGCCCAAGCTCATCACTTGGGAAAGTTTCAAGGCATATGCCAGAGGGCAGCTCCACTCCATCATTACACATATTAAAAGAAATGCAAAAACAGAAGAAGAAACCATCACAATGAAACTGAATATTATGGAACAACAATATATACTCATCCCCACAACAGAAACATACGCTGAATTCCAAGTCGCACAGAGATAAATGCAACTACATCTAGCAGAAAAGGCCAAGCGAAAACTATTTTTCCAAAACTCAAAATTCTTTGAAGAAGGGAACCAATCAGCCAAACTGCTTACATACCTCGCACAAGCACAGCAATCCTCCAAATGCATATTACCGTATATACTCGAGTATAAACCGAGTTTTTCAGGCTGTAAAATCAGCCTGAAAACTCGGACTCGGTTTATACTCGAGTCACTCACCATTGAAGATCAGTGTCCTCTCCATTCCGGCAGCAGCGTCCTCTCCATTCCGGCAGCCGCACGATCAGTCCATGTACTGGCGCGCCGCACCTCGTCACTGCCCGGCGCCAAGCCCGGCACCAATTAGTGACGTCAGCCAGCGCGCCAGTGCATAGACTGATCGTGCGGCTGCTGGAATGGAGAGGACGCTGCTGCCGGAATGGAGAGGACGCTGCTGCCGGAATGGAGAGGACCTTACCAGCACACATTCCCAGGAAGCCTTGGATGAGGAAGCCCCCAACAAGATCCTGGATGAAGAGAGACCACAGGTACAAACTGAACTGGGTGGGAGGGTGAGGGTGGCATTCAAGATGTTTTGGAAACTACAACTCCCAGCATGCTTTGTTTCCAAACATCTTGAATGCCAAGTTTCTACCCTCGGTTTATACTCGAGTCAACAACTTTTATTAGATTTTTTAGGTGAAATTGGGTACCTCGGTTTATACTCTGGTCGGTTTATACTTGAGTATATACAGTAAGCATAAAAGACCCAATTAAAGGACCTATAACTACCACCCCAACATTCTACATGCATTTACCAAATATTACTCTGACCTATATAAATCACGCTCTGACTCCACATTACCAGATATATTTGACTCCCTAGCAGATATTAAATTCACGGCACTTAACCCCTGAACAAAACAACCAACTCGAAGCTGAAATCACTCTTATCAGAAAAGCACTAGGACCAGATGGCCTACCTATTGAGATCTACAAGAAATACTCCAAAACTCTAGCCCCCCAATTGCTAGAAACATTAAATACTACCTACAGAGAAACCATTCTACCCCCCACATTCTATGAA
Source organism: Hymenochirus boettgeri (assembly GCA_019447015.1). NCBI lineage: Eukaryota > Metazoa > Chordata > Amphibia > Anura > Pipidae > Hymenochirus > Hymenochirus boettgeri. Next base: position 315,996,609 of record CM033469.1, read on the forward strand.
GCCACTATAATAGTACTGCTCAAACCTGGAAAAGACCCTACTGACCTGAACTCCTATAGACCAATATCATTGCTAAATAGTGACTATAAAATCCTCGCAAAAATACTAGCTAACAGATTGCAAAAAGTTATGCTAGACCTAATACACCCTGATCAAACTCAATTTTTACCTGGGAAATCCACCTGAATCAACCTTCAACACAGGGGTGTAGGAATCACTATAGCAACCATAGCAGTTGCTATGGGGCCCACAGCTAAAGGGGGCCCCATCCAGGTCCCCTGCAGGCATGTCCTAAGAAAACTTTACCTCACAAAGTTCAGCCCCACAAACATCATTTTAGTTTTACTTAAACCTTTCAAAGCTGTCCCCAGGTTTAAGTAAAATAAAAACGGAGTTTGTGGGGATGAACTATGTGAGATAAATTTTTTCTTAGTAGGGTGGACATACCCTTTGAAAACCTTGCTGCAGTTTGGCCAGGTTAGGTCAAACTGCACCAAACTGATTTTTATGTGGGGGGAGGGCATCTAAAACCTTGCTATGGCGCCCTGTGTTATCTAGCTATGCCACTGCTTCAACAAACCATTATACTGGTACAAATAAACCATGACAACACCAGCCAACGAATAATGGTCTCACTGGACACGCAAGAAGCTTTTGACACCTGGGAGTGGGACTTCCTCTGGGCTTATCTATATCGATATGGATTTAAAGACAATTATATAAAATGGCTACAAATGCTATATGCAACTCCCAAAGCACAAATTACATTGAATGGCAGCACTTCTCCAATGTTCATAATACACTGTGGCAACAGACAGGGATGCCCACTATCCCCGCAGCTATTTGCCTTAGCCATAGAAGCACTGGCCATAAAGATTAGAACAGACTCCTCCATTAAAGGTCTATTCCTAGGAGACACAACAGAAACGCTGGGTCTCTACGTGGACAACATCATCCTGTATATAGAAAGCCCTAATACTCCACTAGAATCCTTACTCCAACTCTTAGATACATTAACACCATACTCTGGCCTCAAGACTAACTGGATTAAATCTGTACTTTACCCAATCGACAACGACGTATCCACCCTACTTTTATAAACTAAACATCCAAACTCTATTAAAAATTGTGCAAACTAAACTCACAGTCTGGAGAAAACTACCTATAAACTTGATAGGACGTATAAACCTCATCAAAATAAATCTCCTCTCAAAGCTGCTGTATACACTGCAACACCCCATGACATGGATCCCCAAATATTTCTTCCAATAACTGAACAGTATTAACATCATTTCTATGGGGCAACGTTAGTGCAAGAACTAAGCTAACTACACCGCAATGCCCCAAAACACACGGCAGGTTGGCAATGCCAAATTTTAGCCTGTACTACTTAGCCGGACAACTCAAACACGTACAAAACTGTATAGACCCAAAAAAAGAACCATCGGGATCTGAAAAAATGTTACAGCAATATCTGAATGGCCCATTAATGGCCTACCTGCAGAATCCTCAAAAATACCTTATTGACCGGGGCACAACAATACATAAACTAGCAAGTAAAACCTGGGAAACTACCAACAATATCATCAAATATGAAGGTATACCACCAGAAACCCCCCTATGGCACAATAAAAACTTCCCACAACTAACAATTATTCTATACGAAACATTACAGCAGCAATTCGAATTACCAAGATCATTTCATTTCAGATACCTGCAATTAAAACACTGTTTAGCAGCAGAATTTCCTACCTACCCCACAATAGAACTCTCAAAGCACCCCATAATCGGAATTCTCCCCACTCAAGGAATGCAAGGCCTCATATCTCGCATATATACAAAATTAATACTACAGTTAATACACTAACTGCAAAATGGAAAACCTACCTGCCACAGTTACCAGAAGATGTATGGGATGAATTTGCAAGCTCTCATACAACTGTATCACCATCTGCGAATAACAGACTGATTCAATACAATGTCCTACATCAAACGTACTTCACTCCTAAAAGACTGCACCGAATCTCACAATCCAAGCCACACACATGCCCAAAATGCACACAAGATCAGGTTGACTTCTGGTCAGCTATGGATCTGCCCGCAAGTAGTCACATTCCTCCCAAACCTTCCTCTATGTATGATATCAATCCTATTTGAAGGAGAAACGTGTATACTAGGCCTTTTTGATGAAGAACAACGGAAGAAATACCAAAAAGTACTCCTAACGGAAACGCTATTTTATGCACAAAAGACAATAATACTTAAATGGATGTCCCCAGACAGACCAACCCTAAACTAATGGAAAGATTTATTCAATGCAACTCTACCATACCTCAAAATAGTATACTGCAAAAGAAGATGTCCAAAAAAATGTAACAAAATATGGAATATATGGACCGAAAGCCCCAACACTTGTTCCTTAACCGGAAAATCCATGTATCCACAACACCCCAATTCAAGTAGTGGGCACCCCCCCTTCCCTCCCCCCCCCCTCCCCCCCCCCTCCTTCTCGCTCCTCTTTCTTAAATTTAGTAAAATATCAAAAGAAATAAGCTACAAATCCTGTTGGTGAAATAAAAAACAGACAATGATTGGGAATGGCACATGTACAGTTAATTTTATTAGATTTTTATTATATTACCAGCTCTCTATTGCATATTGGTATACCATATATTAACATGAATGCATAAAATGTATATACTGTTTATACAACCAGAATGAATACAATGTAAAATATACACCATGACTGTTTAATAAATACAAATTAAAAAAAAAAAAAAAGGGCAGCGGTGAGTGCATCACACACCATATTAGCCACACACGCCCCTTTTCCATTACTTCAAAATATAAGAATATTAGAAGTCACCAAGGTGTTCCATGGCCATATAACAGTATAAAGTAGTGGAATGTATAAATTATCTCAAAATCTCATTATAGTAAAAACAACATAGTAGCATAGTAATGGAGAGTAATAAATCCCAGAACTACAGTATATGTATTAATACCAGTAATTCTCAATATTTTTTAGTTTTAGAAACTTATCTAGCCCACTTTTAAAGCTATTCTATGAACTTGCCATTACCACATCCCCTGGAAGACAGTTCCACATTGTCATATAAAATCTTGCTTCTTTCTGGAATCCAGTTTATGCTAATACTGGTAACAGGGCAAAAAGCACAAGGATGATAATTTTCTATTTGTGCTACTGTGTTGTCTTTATCACTGTCTATGTGATCAGTTTTAAACCTAACACTTTCTGATGACCTCAAGGTGGCAAAACTGCAGATTAATGCAAACCAGTAGAAACGGGTTATTCTGGTCACCTATAAACCCCCCCCCCCCTCCACATCTGCTCCCTTAAATGCCTGTGCTCTAAAAAGGTCTTTATTCACTTCAGATGTCTCTATGGACATATTTAAAAACCTGCAGTGTCACAAGTTTCATTAATGTATGACCACAGGCGTAAATGTATGTCTGCAATCATGTCTAAATCTACGAACGTTCTTTCGTAAAATACCAAGAGGTAGTAAAATACCGCAATGGAATTCTATAATATCGATCATTAATCTACGATCGAGGTTGTAGATCTACGACTGCTATTAAAGATTAACTATAGCAATCGTAAATTAACGATCACAATAACACTTGTTAAAGGCACCTTTATGAATATGGCCCTATGCCTCATTTACCAATGCCTCTCAGTGATGTTTTTATAAGTGGTCCTTTACCCACCTGCAAGTGTTGGCCTGTATTCAGTTCTACATTATGTTTGTGTCATGTAGAAAAACCCTTCTTGGAGTTTTGGCTAATGTCAACTGTAGTATCTGTTCTTGAAAAGGTTTTGGCCTGATTGTCACTGGATTAATGGCCTCTTTTCAGCTTTTAACATTCATAGGCCAAAGCAATTTTGGAATAATGGTATATGTAAAGTGTGTGGGGGGGGACACCAATTAACACGTTCTTCATTTGCATTTTTCAGGCTGACAGCCCAGCAACAGTAAATGAGCTGAAGACGGGCCTTGTCTTTTAGGACAATGGTGAAAGGGAGGCAGCCAATGTGTGTTTAGCTGTAGCCTGATTGGCTGGGCAAATCTTTTCAATTAGAGGTTCACTTAGCTCAGAGTAATTAATGGTGTAGGTGGCAAAAGGATTGTTAAACCCCAAATGCATCACCTTACATTTATCAACATTGAATCTCATCTGCCATTCTGCTGCCCATTTTGATAATCTATCTAGGTCTGCTTGCAGCACTTGCACATCATTGGAAGTTTCCAAATCTCTGCATAGTTTAGTGTCATCAGCAAACACTGAGACCTTGCTCTCAATGCCCCCTTCTAAGTCATTTATAAACAGATTAAAAAGTGGCCCCAGAACAAAACCCTGAGGAACTCCGCTTAGAGCTTTAGCCCACCTAGATGTAGCTCCATGGACCACCACTGTCTGTTTGTGATCCAATAGCCAATTCTCTATCCATGTACAAATGTTTTTTTTCTAGGCCAACAGCCCTCAGGACCTATCCTTCCACATTTCAAATGTTCAACATATCCTGTCAGATCCAAAAGTATTTGCCAGGATGTGTATGACCACCTTAATTCACAGGTGTATGGGCACCTCAAGCTTCTTTCAAAAACAGACTCATAAAGATTTGGGTCTTTGTTCTCCTTGGCCACTGATTGTCATTCATTGTTTTCAGGTTTTATTATTGTTTTTGTTGGGGGAATCTACAGTTCAGGTGGAAACCCGTGAAGGTTGCTATACACAATATTTATGGCACTAACTACTGAACCAATGAATTCATTCCTTCGTCATCATGGTCATTTGGTCCAGACAGAAAGTTGGTATCACTTATCACTACTAATAAAGGGACTCAATAGCAATTCAGTGTGTGTTGTTCATACAGTGCTTCCTAAACACATTATAGAAGATATTATTGCATTGTATGTGCTTCATGATAAGATAAAATAAATATAGTCCATCTAGTCCAACCCTTTTACCCTATATCTCTGCTTAACAGTTGATCCAGAGGAGGGCAAAAAAAGAGTCTCAGGGATTTTTTGCCCTGCAAAAAGGCTCACAGAATGTATAACCATTATGTTTTTGAAATGATCACTCCTTGCCATCAGTGTGTGCGGATGTGAGCATGAAGTATAGACCATTGTGTCCTTTACCCACCAGGGCTCAAAAAACACAGAATAGAAGAATTCATTTCTCCTGTTTTTCTTTTGTCATTTCATTAAATACAATGACACAATATCAATATTTTTGTTTTTTTCTCACTTCAAGTCAAGAATAATGTACCAAACTGTAGTCTTGTCACCAGCCATATATTGAGGGCTCATTTAGAATCTTCTCTATGACATTTTTCTGCATCAGACATTCAATGACTTTAAGGACATGAAAAACACAGGAGTCAATACAGTTTTTTTCTATTAAACAAATATGCTTGTGAAGGTTCTCATTCATCCAGGTCATGGTATATCTGTTGTATTCAATTAGATCAACCGGACTTGAAATGTAGTTCTTGAAGACTATGATGACTATGATGACTAGCGAAACGTCTTCAAGAACTATATTTCAAGTCCAGTTGATCTAATTGAATACAACAGATATTAAACAAATAGTTCACCCGAAAAAAGGGACTTGGATATATTCTATATACATCATTTTCTAACAGTTCATATTAACATACATATTAACAGTAAGAGAATGGGAGAAAAGAAATATTGCCCCTGTCCATAATAATATAATATAGAGTAAACAGATAAAATAAAGGGTTATATAAACAGATAAAGATTATAGTCCCTGTTTATCCCATGGGCGTTAGGGACCCCAATCTCCTAATCCACCACGTCTCCTTTTGTTTCAATTGCAACTGTCTATGTCTTTAAAAAAATCTTTGGTATACTTTCTAAAACAATGTATTTTAATTCAACAGCCTTATGGCTATTATCAATACATTGATTTGGTACTGGTAAGTTGGCCTATTCTCGACTTTGCCTTCTATGTAGTCTCTCCTTTATAAATTTTATTACAAGGACATAGTAGGGAATAAATCACAAAATTTGTGTCACATGTATATGTTCCTGCTAATTTTATCACTTCACCTGTAGCTGGATGCTCAAATTTGGGTCCTTTAAAATAACTGACTTGCAATGAACACAGTTGTGACATGAATACATCCCTTGTTGTCTATTACCTGACCAGGTCTTATTTTCACAGTACTGTTTAGGTTTAGAAGTAGTTACTATAGAACCTATTGTTTTGCCCCTCTTATGGGCCATCACTGGTAGAGCCCCAAACTTGATTGTTCTTACTTTGCATTTCTATTCTCCCTCTCACTTCCTATACAACTTTCTCAGGGTATGCCCTTTCTCTAAACTTACCACACATTTCTTTAATTTGCTCTTAGGGTTACAGATCCACCTTATCGCAGTTCCATGAGCGCATTAACAGTTTCTGTCCCTCAATAAAATTTACGATGAATACTCTGACCATTTTTTGACGTAAAAATAGTAAAAAAATGACATGGAGGGGATAAAAATGAAAAGGTTTACTAAACTACTGAAAAAAAAACAAAAAAAACAATTGTTGCATTTCCATAGTCATCCGTCACATTTAAAGAAATCAATACCATCCAGCCAACTGTGGGTAGATTGGCGAGTGACATATATATATATATATCCTGTCAGTCCTGAGGAGGTTTTTTTATGCACCTAAGCACACCAACATGCAAGCACACAGATATCAATATGTACACCTACGTAAATACACATAAGCAAATACATGTAGTAGATTAATAGTTTGTTAATGTACCTTGTGTGATATATAATCGGACAGCTGTGACTGTTATATTCAGATTGTCTTGGACTTGATAAACTTTTCTCTTCTAACTCTGTTGAACATGTTGGGGATGGGAAGTAGGAATGAACAATAGAGAACTACAGAACTTGCACTGTATGCATGTATCAGATTCTGTCATAATGTGGCCTTCATTATAACATCTACGGTAAATATTACAGGGATATTAATGCCAAATATTGCCACCAATGCTCAAGATATTGGTTCAGGCCATACAAAAGCTAATTGTTATATTATTTTTATAGGAATCCTACAGTACAAATTCCAAATGTTTCTACGGTATTTATTGTAAGTAATTTTTTTTTCTTTTCAGTAGAAATCTTTGTTTCCTAGATGTCTGCTGGAGGATAACAAATCCGCTCTTTAGTATGTTTTTTAATTTATGTAAGTATCAGGGGAGTCAAAGATATTAGGCACTGTATTTATAAAGTCGATGTATTGCTATTTTGCGACACTGCATCTTTAACGATCTTTACTGCGTTCATGTATGATCGCCCATACAAAACTATTGTATTGTACAGCCAAGTGGTCTCATGTTTTTAAATAGGGCCCTAGATGTCATTCTTCATAATCTAACTCATCTTCATAAATAAAAGGCTTTTGGTGTATGAGGTTAAATAGTTTTATTCATAAAACATTTTTACATGCTGTAATGCCATTTCCCAGCAGCCTTAAACAGCCCATTCACTTCAAACCTTTTCGAACTTCCCACAACGTTGCTCTGTCGTTCAAGAGCCATCCCCACTTATATCTGCATGTTGTACCACCTATTTAGATTGTAAGCTCTTCTGATCAGAAATCTGATTCCTAATGTGTCTAGGCATGCCACACTTATATCAATTTATTCATAATTTAAATATATATATGCTTAACCTATGTATGAAACTTTATTTCATTTTTATTTAAAGTATCTGTATAACTGCTTGCACTTATCCCCATGTTTGTATACTCATGTACCGAGAGCCATTATCGGCTATTTGTGTCTTAAAGTCACATTAACCGGTGTACCAAGCATTAATGTGATTTTAAGACACAAATAATGGCAGTTGCGACATTATGAAAGAACTGTGTCATGCAACTGCCACAACTAATGTACTGAGCCGATAACGGCTCTTTGAGACGTAATCCCTAACGCCAGTAGACAGGTGGCGTTAAAGACTTGCAAAAAGGAAAACTTAATTCGCAATGCACTGAGAACCGCTATCGGCTAGGTGCATTGCCTAAAGGGGGCAACAGAAAGCGAAAGTGGCTCTTGATACAAAGCCCTTTCTGTATTTTATTATGTACAGCTCTGTGCACCCAAGTGGCGCTTTCTAAATAAAATTATACATACATACATATGAAGAACTGCCTGACCCATTCATAATGCCTTAAAAGTATTTGACTGGCTTTAAGGTGGAGCCATTGGATTCTGATCATGAATTTGGGGCAATTCACAAATATAAATTAATGAACGTTCACTAGGGAACAGTTGTGTGCATGGACCCACACTTTGCACTATTATAATCTCTGTCTACTATAGTAACGGAAGGTTATAATGATGAGATGGAAACGTTCCATCTGCAATAACAAGAGTGAGAGCGCACAGACCCTATAGACCAGAAGGACCAGGGAACGCTCTGTACAGCGGTGCCCAAAGGGACAAAACACTAATCTATAAAAAAGAACTGGACCAAAAAGATTGGTACAAAAAAGGCACACCCTAATAAGTAGTCCATAAAATCACCAGTCGCTTGGTTCAAAACTCATGCAGTGTCAATTTATTAAGCCCCATGCAACTAAAGTACACATCTTGATAGCACCAACAGTAATAATAAATACACTATACATAAATTACATAACCCATCATAAAAACAATCTAAAAACAGTCAGGTATCCCTGCTCGTTATTAGAAAAATAAATAGGCTGTGCTGAGCCACGGTAAACCAGTTCAAAGAACTTTCCATAGAGTTTGCTGGTATAAATAACTTAAGGAGAATGGTGTCCGAACTCTATTCAATTCGTCCAAACTGTTATTCTCCTTAAGTTATTTATACCAGCAAAAGTTCTTTGAACTGGTTTACCGGGGCTCAGCACAGCCTATTTATTTTTCTAATAACGAGCAGGGACGCCTGACCGTTTTTAGAGTGTTTTTATGATGGGTTATGTAATTTATGTATAGTGTGCTTGTAAAGGTTCTCATTCATCCAGGTCATGGTATATCTGTTGTATTTAATTAGATCAACTGGACTTTAGTTTAGTTCTTGAATTAAACTTCAAGTCCAGTTTATCTAATTGAATACAACATATATATGTATAGTGTATTTATTATTACTGTTGGTGCTATCAAGATGTATACTTTAGTTTCATGGGGCTTAATAAATTGACACTGCATGAGATTTGAACCAAGTGACTGGTGATTTTTTGGACTACTTATTAGGGTGTGCCTATGTATAAGGGGCCTTTTTTGTACCGATCTTTTCAGTCCGGTTCATTTTTATAAACGTTCCATCTGGCCTGAGAGATCTGTGCCAATGGCAGTAGTTTATCAGCATTAGGATCAATCTTTTTTTTGGAAATACTGTTGGCTCTGATGGGATCTGCTGATTATTGGCCAGTTTTAGTCAGTTCCAACACACAATCTTAAATGGGTTATTTCTGTTTCAATGGATTTATAAATGAGGTCCATGGATTTTAAGGATGTACATAATGCAGGATTACAAACTACGATCTGACGATAGCATTTGATTTACAAATTTTTAAAATATAGATTTGTAAAAAATAGATTTGTTCAAAGACAATTAGTATTGAAATGTCCCATAGCCTGTAATTCGGTAATGGTTTCTCTGACTCCAGCATAGCTATTGGCTTGGAGCAAGTTCTATTTTATTAAACAGAAAAAAGACAATATTTCTCTTAAAGGACAAGTTCAGTGGAAATTTCAGAAAAAAAGAGCAGTATCTTTTCATCCCAATGACCTTAATTTGCCAATTCAGCATTGTGTCTGTGTATAATAAATGCAACCGAAATACTGACTTCCTGTTTGCAGGACCCCTAATAGAGAGCGTTATGGTCTTGCCCTTGACCCAGTGCCTAGGTTGATTCAGTTGCTCAGTAGAGATCTGAGCATCTTTGACCCATCCAACAGCCAATCAGTAGAAATTACTGTTAGGAACATTCCAAGGATGTGGTGCATCCTGGGAAGAAGAAGGACCGTTAGAACCTCACAAATTTCAACAGCAGGGAACAGCAAACGTTATGAAATCAACTATTTTTTTTTAAAATAAATAGAAGAGAATATGTAGAATAACTAAGAAGGCATTACACAAACTAACAATTTAACAAATATTGATAATTTCCACTGAACTGTCTCTTTAAGATGTATAGAATAGGATAAAGGTAGTTTGAGCTTCGATTCCAAAAAATAATAAACGCAACATTAAACTAGTAGACCCAGGATGGGAATGAAAGGAAATCCAATTCCACAGACACCTTTTAGTCTCATGTAGATCTTCATGAACGAAAATGTCATAAACCAGACTGATTTATTATAGTATCTACAATGACTGTTAATATAGGTCTGGGGGCCCTTTAATCTATTCCAAGGCAAATCATTTCATAGTCTGACTCATCTGGCCAGTGTTAACTTTCATGGAACAGATTTACTGTCACTAGTATAAAGACAGTCTAGACAGTTGTAGCACACTGTCTAGTCTTACCATTCTAGTCTATTAAGATAAATGTTAAACCTGAGCCATATGGATTTTGCACTGGGCAAACTAGAGCTTTAAACTGAAATTGGATGCAGTGCAATACATTATTTAGCAATTATCTCCGATACCAACATTTAAAAGACAAAAGTTATTTAGGGGTAAAAAAATAATAATCTTAAGCTAATCCCATTTTGTATTCCTAATTGTAATTGAATACTAACACCATATTAACATTTTTTTGTTCAATAGTTTTTTTTTAACTTTTGAATTTTAGAAGATATAATAACCTTTACAGCTCAATAATAACCATTGTATGATATGTGCACAATAACCAATAAAGGGTGGCAGTCAAAATTTGCAATTGTTTGATATATTGTATAAATCACAATCAGCAAGTGACAATATCATAACCATCTAATATTGAGTGTTTTTGATCCAAAGCAACCAGTTGTATCAACACTGCACCGAAGGATATTGCTATTGCTGGTAATATCTTATGGGGTCCATATATCCCATCTTTTTTTTTGCTCATGTTTTCATGGAGTTAGTGAGGGCAAGATATTCATTATTGTATACCCACCAATTTCTTTCTATCAGGGCTGCTCTTGTAGGGCTAGCCTGTTTCCAAGATGCTGCGAGTACTGTCCAAGCTGCAGTACAGATGTGCATAATGAATGTTTGTGCTGCCTTGTTAAATCCTGTTATTGGGAGGTATATGATAAACCCTGAGCTCATTTTAGAGATAAAGGTAATGGGAAGCTTAGGGAATAGTTAGTGATCATGATATAGTTCCATTTAATACAGGTTACTATTAAACATGAGGACTGCAAATGTGGGACCATTAAATAATGAGGCTTAGATGGTTGTAAAGGATGCCAAAAAGGCTAATGTGCTAACATTAGCCTCGGTATTCATAGAGAATCCTAGTCCTTATAGCAGGGACTGTAATAATATGAAGGGTATAAATAAGGAATATTCAAGCTGGCTGACAGAGGATATGAGAAAAGAAGAACCACATACCGCTGCACAGCGTGGTTGATTTCCATTAAAGCAAGTTACTCACCGCTCCAGATTCCTTAAAAACTTCCTTTTAATTTCTTCCAATTTAAAACAACAGTCATATCCAAATAGAGCTTTAGCTGGGGAACAGCAGAGAAGCGTCTGACCCGTTTCAGGTCCGAAAACCCTTAATCATAGACTAGTTTGTCAGTGCTCATTCCACCCTCTTAAAGCAAGGTGCTCCAATAAGAAAACATCTAAAAAAGCAGCAAAGCTACTTGCTAACAAACCAACAAATTAACCCTTACTATCCCTCATCCATAGGATAGGATTGTTAAATAGTATCCCAATCCAAATATTTATTAGTATAATTGAAAAGCCCACACACTTTTCAATTTAAATAATTTAAATAATTTAGACAATTAATCAATTAAATTACATAAATATCCTTATCCACATAGTTCTATTAAAAAGCATTAATCCCAAAATGTCAGGCATATCTGCTGCAGCCCAGCTCTAGTTACATTGTCATAAGCTATACAGCTCAAATATATTAAAGGACAACTATACTCACCTCACCCTCGCTCCTCTTCCTCCATAGCTGCATAGTACCCAGGGTGAGGACCTAAAATCGCTAAGTCCTCACCCTGGGTACTTTCCCTAACTCCTGCACTACTTACCGCCAATCTGCTTCGCCGATCGCTCCATTCCTCCGCTTTCCTGCTTCAGTGACAGATCGCGAGGCAGCCAATAGGAGATACGCTCTGCAAGGAGGCGTGTCTTCCAATTGGCTGCCTGCGACTGTCACTGACATGTAGAAGAGAGGTGGAACAGTGTGGATCGGCGAAGCAGATTTGTGGTAAGTAGTGCAGGAGTTAGGAAAGTACCCAGGGTTAGGACTTAGCGATTTTAGGTCCTCACCCTGGTACTATGCTGCAGTGGATCGGGGAAAAGGTGAGTATAATTGTCCTTTAATACAATGTATTTCCTCTAGTTTCCATATTGCTCACGAAATGGCTCAAACAATAGTGACAAGTTGTAGTTACAGGTTTTTAGCTACAGATTCAAGTTACAGAAAGGATAAATTAAAAAAATTACACTAGAATCATACTAGAAGGGAGTTTCATTCTAGTGTGATTTTTTAAATTTATCCTTTCTGTAACTTGAATTAATTATCTTGCTTTAAGAATGTGGGATGAGCACTGACAAACTAGTCTATGATTAAGGGTTTTCGGACCTGAAACACGTCAGATGCTTCTCTGCTGTTCCCCAGTTAAAGCTCTATTTGGATATGACTGTTGTTTTAAATTGGAAGAAGTTAAAAGGAAGTTTTTAAGGAATCCGGAGCGGTGAGTTACTTGCTTTAATGGAAATCATGTGGTTCTTCCTTTCTAGTATTGACAAGGAAGAGACACCCCGTGACTGCCAGCACATGGGTTGTTCTGGGATGGACCGAAGCGGGTGAGTGCAGGAAGATGGGAGCCGCCATTGCTATCTTCGCTGACAGAGGATATGGTATGGAAACAATTAGACAAAGTTAATATCAATAAAGCCCCAGGACCAGATGAAATACATCCTCGGATCTTAAAAAGCTTAGTCCAGTTTTATCTAGACCACTGTTTCTCTTATTTTCATATACACTTTTGTCTGATAATATGCCGCTGAATTGTAAAAAAGCCAATGTAATACCAATATTCAAAAATTGTAGTTGCTCCCAGCCTGGTAACTATAGACCTGTAAGCCTAACATCAGTGGTAGGGAAGGTGCTGAAACTTGTTACGGGATCATATCCATGACTTTGTCTCCAAAACTGATTTTATTAGTAGTAGTCAGCATGGATTTATGAGAAATAGATCAAAATGTACTTAGTTCTTATGAAGAAGTGAGTAAGAATTTAGATTCAGACATAGCAGTGGATGTGATATACTTGGATTTTGCTAAATCTTTTGATACTGTGCCACATAGGCAACTTATGTATAATCTGAGGACTGTTGGCTTAGAAAAAAACATTGTACATGGAGAGAGAATTGGCTATTGGATCGCAAACAGAGTGGTGGTCAATAGAGCTACATCTATGTGGGCTAAAGTTGAGTGCCTCAGGTTTCTGTACTGGGGCCACTTATTTTGAATCTGTTTATAAATGACTTAGAAGGGGGCATTGAGAGTAAGGTCTCTGTGTTTGCAGATGACACTAAACTATGCAGAGCTTTGGAAACTTCAACTGATGTGCAAGTGCTGCAAGCAGACTTAGCTGTAGCAAACAATGCCAGGCAGCAACAGCTAGAACTAGCAAGATATAGTCTTGTATAAAGAGGGAAATAGATTCAAGGGAGATAAATAATATTTTCCCTCTTTACAAGGTACTGGTAAGGCCTCATTTGGAATATGTGGTGCAGTTCTGGAATGGAATTTGGAATGGAAGCAGTTCAGAGAAACGTAACTAAAATAATAAAGTTAATGGAGGGGCTTGACTATGCAGGCCCAAGTTAGGGCTGTTTACATTGAAGAAGCGACGTTTGTGTGGGGATATGATCACTTTATACAAACATATTAATGGGCCGTACAGTAAACTCTCTGGTGTATTGTTTACTAATCGGTCATATCAGTGTGTAACTTACGAGCTTCGCGAGTATGGGTCACATACCCCTCATGTGAATCATACTTGCAGAGCTCGTAAGTTACACACGTCCCCTGCGCATGGCCTCTCAGCCCTCACTCGGCCCATACTGGCAGAGCAAGCTGTCCTCTCAGCCCTCACCTGTACCATGCTGGCAGAACTAGTAAGGAGTGCATTCAACCATGTGCCTCTATGTTATTTTATTATATGGTGTCTTATAGGGGTTTAGATGTGGGCTGGAGAATTTTGTTGTTGTTGGTGATGGACTATTAACCCTGTGTAGTGGAGAGGTGGGTGGGGGGCTAGATAATGACACCCTCGGTTTATACTCCAGTCAATCAGTTTTACTAGTTTTTCTGGTAAAAATATGTACCTCGGTTTATACTCAGATTGGTTTATATTTAAGTACATATGGTATTTGATCTGCAGCACTCCACAAAAAGTCTTTCAAAGCTCAACCCTTCGATGTACAATAATCCCACCCTCAACCCAACAACAAAATAGTCTCTTCCATTTAAATGGTGCATGCCCTCCAGTATTTTAAACTAGACAAGGACACAACCAATCACACAAACACAGTCACCAGCTTCTTTGAATATTTTAGAGTCATCTAAAAGAATATTTCAGGTACAGCATTCCAGCACCATACTGCCCTCACAGTGAAGTTTATGTTGCTACAGAAGGCATTGCTTTTACTAATGTCTGAAGGGGTGGCCTCCAAACTTTTGTTCCACCATGAGGGAAAAGATCCACAGCTAACATATTTGTAAAGGGCTATTATATCCCCTTGAAAACAAACCCAAATATGATCATCTATCTTCATATGATAGCACAATGGCTCAGTGGCTAGCACTGATGCCGTGCAGCTCTGAAATCCTGAGTTTGAATCCCCTCTTGGACACATCTGTAAGGAGTTTGTATGTTACCCCTGTGCTTGCGTGGGTTTCTGTGGACTTGCACCCTAAACTGCACTGTGTATCTATATATGTGTATGTAATGGAAACCTGTACCTTTTTATTTTAATATACCATAAACACAATCTGACCATGAATGCTATAATGGTGTCCTGTGAATGATGACATTATACCCATTCAAATTTGTGAGTTTTTCCAATGCATAAGATCACCATTTTGGCAAATATCGCATGTGTAGCATTATTTTTACTCTTTGAAGCCTATTAAGTTGTGCCAAGAGGAAAGTAATACAGGTTCAAATTGAATCCAGGTGGATGGTTTAGATTGATTTTCCTTACCTTAAATAGCAACCAAAAAGCATAACAAAAGGTAACCATGCTTGTTAGTGAAATGAACCTGGAATGCTTTAATGTTAATGTCATTTCCATCTCTTCATACTGTACATATAGTTAAGTCACATACAAAATGCATGTAAATTGAGCTGTCAGTAAATAAAATAGAAACACGGCAATGAACACTAGAATAGGTATAGACAGTGGATAGATTATAATATGGCAGATATTCTGTTTGTAGCTACTTTGTCTTTAACACTGCTGCATAGAAATAGTATGATAAAAAATAAATCTTTACAATAACAGTCAAAAGACATGCAACAATAATTACATTGGACATCCTTGCTTCCATTTATAAACATAAATACTCAAAGAAACAAATTTGCTTCTTAAGCTTTAAAATGGTCTCTACCGTGCCTATGAGCATCTTTGCAATTAGAAAATGATAATTTCATGAGAGGTATTTTCAAGACAGTAATCCCACCTCTTTTTGTGGACTCTAAACTGAGAAGTGAGTTGGCAAAATTTACTAGTGCCACAGCTGAACAGCTCTTACAATCTTACCGCATCCTGCCCTGCCCCCCTTTCAAGTATATGTGGCTTTTTGACAGCCCACTGCTTGGCTTAGACATCACAAGGGAAGGTAGAAATACTGCCTCCTTGAAGTGTTTTTGGGTACTATAAGTGCCCTGTTAGGACATATGCTCAGGGACTAAATTCTAAAAATAATTAATACATATCCCTTTCTGAATCAAATCATAACATTTGCAAGATATCTTTTCAGTACAGTACAGTATAACCCTAATTTACATTCCCCCACAGTTTCCACAAACACTTTATAGTTCCCCAAATTGTCTTTTTTTAATTTATATTTTTCTGCAGTTCATGATGTTTTTAACTCATTCTCAGCAATATAAATCTGCAGATATTTTTTTAACAATATTAACATAGAACTAGAAAGAACAGGTATGGGATCTAGAACACCTTAAAGCTAAAGTGCAACCAGCTGTCTGCACATCTGCAACATCTTGTCAAACAGATTATGACTTGTAGCACAGATACAGCTGATTTAAAATATAGATCACTTGTTAGGGATTCCTAACCAAATATATAGGAAGTGTCTGCAGGACTTGCTGCTGTGAAACATTTTGACATCATACAGGTGTATCTTTGTATATTTCTGGTGTCTCTGGTTAGGAATCAGAAAAGCATGCGATACATTATTTTAATAAGCAGTTTCTGTTAGAAAAATGTGTTTTATCATAAACTGTTTTAACTGCATTATTTTCTGTTTGCAATCAGCTTAAACTGCTTAGTTCTGTTTGACAAAAGTTGCTCTACTCATTGAATGCACCCTTATATACACAACAAATTAAAAACAGAGACATCTTCAACTAAGGAGCAAGATGCAGATGAACATGTATGAATAGTCCCTCTTCCTATATGTTTGCACATCACTGCACAGGTACCAATAGAATTGTATCGGTACAAGCTCCAGCTAGCATGTAATGGCAGATTGGTTACCTCGTTATTAATCCCTGAAGCTGCAGGATTCCATAAATTTGCATACAAAAATAAGAAGAGTTCACATTGAACAGGTCTTTAGGGTTCGTTTTCAGAAGACTGAGGTTGTTTACTTAAGGTCTGAAGGGAAGAGAGTGTAAACTCAGTGTCTTCTGGATACTGGAGCTGAAGGTTGCTATTTCCAATGTAGTAAGTGCCTGTAAACTCTGTGAAGTAAAGGCCAATGTCAGGGTGTCGGATTTCTTTAGGACATGGATGGGGCTCCAGATTCTCTGCAGTCACAAAAGACAAAATACCATATCAACAGGGTTTATTAGCTTCTTTGAATGCTGCAAAATTTACAAGCAACAGTTATAGCAAATAAGTGACAATTGTCTATTTTCTACCTTGGTCAATGAATAAAGTGTAAAGGAATTTGAGATATATACACTGAGGCCCTCCATTCATCAACATATTACTTCTGTTTCTACATACACTGTATTCATTCATCTCTTTATATAACCTTCTATCTATTGCCTTTATCCATCTAGAATGAAGTGTACGTTCATAACACAGAGGTGGTTATATCATGTAAAAAATGAATCTATCGTACAGAGCTTTCTATTCAAAGAAAACACTGGATGAAAAAGAAGGTAAAACAATAAAACCTATTTTAAGATCCCTAGGAAGGAATTACACTTTAGATGTGATAGCTATGTTAAATTGCTATAGGGTAGCTACGTACTAGCAGTAAATTAAACTGACTATTAATGATCAGATCATCTATGCAGATGGTAGCTCCAATTATGCATGCAATGGTTCTACAGCTTTCTAACCTCACCTTGTGCTACATAACTGCAGGATCCATCTTCCAGTAAGACATTATAAAATGGCTGGTCAGGCAGATTGTGTATATCCATGTTGTCGATCCAGTCTGGGGGCATCATGCAAAAAGGATCCCAGCCAAAAATAACTCCACTGTAATCATATCTACGCAGTCAGAGATTGGAACCAAATTACTTAGAGTTAAATTAAGTTCATTTAATATTTAGAGATGTATACTTTGTGTAGTAAACAAATAAAAAGACAACTACGGGAGAAAATAACAAGAGAAGAAAATGAGGTTAAAAAATGAACAAAAGAAAATGGCAGAACAGAGGGTTGGAATGGTCTAGAGAGAACAAGAAAGACAAAAAGAAGGTATAAATTCTAATGGTGAGGGTTTAATTCAGAGATTCAGAACTAAAAGGAAATATATATAACAGCAATTGGATTTTATTCATTAAAATCCTTGGAAATAGCCTAATGTGTGTGGAAGTTAATCAAAAAATCTTTAATTAAAATGAATGCTATACCACACTGGCCAAATTAGGGCCAACGACTACTTGAATAATATATATAAAAAAAAACAATATACAAACTTCTAGCCATAAAAATTACAGGATACTGTACAGGCTCCAGTATGTTTTTTCTCTTTCTTGTTTACTCTCTTACTGAAGAACAGGAGGTAAATGCACTCTCTTACCTCCCGTTCTTTAGTAAATCTTGTAGGACAGCAGGATAAACTTACCCGCGGATCGCTCCAGCGCCGGCTTCTCTGACAGTCTCCGACGCGTCCATGCTGCCAGCCCAACAGCAGCATTTGACAAAACAAGCTCCCCCTTTTTTTGTTTGGTTGTATTATGCAGCTATTTTGGGGGAGAAGATGGCTAGGGGGTTGGAGGAAATTTGAAATTAGGTATGGGGGGAGGGAACATTAGACTACATGGGGTAGGTGGAGGGGTTAGGGATCAGGGGACTAATAAGATAATTGAGAGAGGAGATGGGGGAGCATAGAGGATATGTACATCCAAGTATGGAAGTAAATTAATTGATAAACTAAAATGTATGTTTACAAGTGCAAGAAGACTGGCTGAAAAAACTGGGGAACTATAACTAATAGCTTTAAAGGAAAGGTATGGTGTGATCGGTATAGCAGAAACATGGTTTAATGATTCACGTGACTGGACAGTAAATATTGAATATTGACACTCCTTTTTTAGACATGACAGATTTAATAAGAAAGTAGGGGGAGTATGTATGTATGTTAATTGAGAATTGAAGCCAAATTTAAAAGATGAGATGGGGGTATAAACGATAAGACAGAAACAATATAGATGGAACTGTGTACAGGAAGCAAGAAGGTGGTTAAAATAATTGTTGGTGTTTATTATAAGTTGCCAAATGCCAGTGAGGAGATGGAAATTAATATCCATATGAAGTTGGCAAAGGCTGCTGGTATCGGAAATTTCAATTACCCTGACATATATTGGAACTGCCAGCACCTCAAATATGATCAAGTTCCTAAATCTTCTATATTAGAATTTTCTTTCACAGATAGTAGAAGTTCCTACTAGACAGGAATCCTTGTTAAATCTGGTGACATCTAATAACCCTGAGCTCATTTTGGAGATAAAGGTAATGGGAAGCTTAGGGAATAGTGATCATGATATAGTGTTATTTAATAGAGGCTGCAAAAAACAAAAGTGCACTGGGTTAAAAAAAAACTTTTAACTTTAGGAAAGCTAATATTATGTTGTTAAAGCAACCACTCCTGCTCAAAGACTGGGGGGATTTGTTCCTAGGTAAGGATACTGAACAGAAGTGGACTGCTTTTAAATTGGTATTAAGCTATTACATTTCTAAAATGTATACCTTTGGGGAACAAGTGTAAAAAAATTAGGTCCATTCCTGCCTGGCTTAATGCTCAGGTAAAAAGGGAAATGGGAAAAAAAAAAGAAAAAGGCTTTTAAAATTTTGAAACTAGAGGGAACAGAACAGGTTTACAGGGAGTATAAAAGCTGGAATAAGGAGTGCAAGAAAGCAATTAAACTAGCTTAAATAGAAAATGAAATACAGATAGTAGAACAAAGCAAGTCCAACCCCAAAATGTTTTTTTTTAAGTATATTCATAGTAAAAAGATAAGGACTGAGAATGTGAGATCATTAAATAATGGAGCTGAGATAGTTATTGAGGATGCCAAAAAGACTAATGTGCTAAACCGTTTTTTCCCCCTTTTGTATTCACTATAGAGAATCGTAGTCCATATAGCAGGGACTGTAATAATATGAAGGGTATAAATAGGGAATATTCACTCTGGCTGACAGAGGATATGGTTCGGAAACAATTAGACAAAGTTAATATCAATAAAGCCCCAGGACTGGATGAAATGTATCCTCGGATTTTAAAATAGCTAAGTCTAGTTTTATCTAGACCACAGTTTCTTATCTTTTCTGATTCACTTTTGTCTGGTGATGTGCCGCTGAATTTTAAAAAAGCCAATGTAATACCAATATTCAAAAAAGGTAGTCGTTCCCAGCCTGGTAACTATAGACCTGTAAGCCTAACATCAGTGGTAGGGAAGGTGCTGGAAACTTTGTTACAGGATCATATCCTTGACTCCAGAACGGATCTTAGTAGTAGTCAGCATGGATTTATGAGAAATAGGTTGTGCCAGACAAATTTACTTGGTTTTTATGAAGAAGTGAGTAAGAATTTAGATTTAGGCATAGCAGTGGATGTAGTGTACTGTATATTCTCGAGTATAAACCGAGGTACCCAGTTTTACCTAAAAAAGGAGAAAAAAGAGATTGACTCGAGTATAAACTGATGGTAGAAAAAAATCCCACATAGTAACCCCTACTAGTATTTGCCACTTAAGATGTTTGGAAACTACAACTCCCAGCATGCTTTAATTGCTGGGAGTTGTAGTTTTCAAACATCTGCAGAAGTCAATACTTGCAAATAGGGGTAAATCTTCCTTTATTTGTGCATTTGTGCTTTCAGTAGGTTGAGTGACATCCCCTGACCTCTGCCTGCCCATCCGCCCCAGGGGAGAAGCATGCTCAGTTAAGACTTAATGCTGGGGAAATCAGGAAGTACCTGGGAAAAAAATAGGCAGTTGAGAAGGGGAGCCTATTAATGCAGGCTGAGGCTGGTCACATGGCTGATAACAGGAAGTGTTCAAGCCAGAAATAAAATTGCTGAACCTTTCCAGTAATAGCTTCTCACAAATTATATCTAAAGATGTGATTTAGGTTTTATTTTAAAGGTGTGATGGAAGGCTTTTTATATAATCCTTACTAGTTTGGAAGAATTCAAGGCCACAGTTACCCTTTAAGTGAATCTCAAGTGGAAAAAGATTTGGGGGTTCTGGTAGATAACAGACTTAGCTGTAGCAAACAATGCCAGACAGCAAAAAAGAAAGATATTGTCTTGTATAAAGAGGGGAATAGATTCAAGAGAGAAAAATATTATTCTCCCTCTTTACAAGGCACTGGTAAGGTCTCATTTGGAATATGAGGTGCAGTTTTGGAATCCCATATACAAAAGGGAAATGGAAGCAGTTCATAGTGTTGTTTACATTGGAGAAGCAACGTTTGCGTGGGGATATGATCACTTTATACAAATATATTAATGGGCCATACAATTACGGTAACTCTCTGGAGCACTGTTCACTAATAGGTCATATCAAAGGACAAAATAGCCAGCGGGCGAGGAGTCAAACCAACAACAGCCCCCGTTAATCCATCGTTAACTCCTCGCCCGCTGGCTATTTTTCCCACTGATTGATACTCGGGAGGCTGGACCGATCATATGGGCTAGAAGAGATGCCGTGACTGCATGGATATCGGATACACAGAAGGTGTAGCTCCCCGCAGTAAGTGTGTTTTGAATCGTTTGCATATCAAAAGGACACATGGATATCCTTTAAGATTGGAAGAAAATAAGTTTCATCTTCAGGTTAGGAAAGGTTTCTTTACAGTGAGAGCAGTGAAACTGTGAAACTGTCTTCCAGCAGATGTGGTAATGGCAAGTTCATTAAATAGCTTTAAAAGTGGCCTAGATACGTATCTAAAACTAAAAAATATTGAGAATTACTGGTATCAATACATATATTGTAGTTCATATACTGTGGCCCAATATACTCAATTTACAAGTAGCAGTCAGCTGCCTACATACAAATGTTTTGAATGTATGCGGCTGGATAACAACGGTTTCCCTGGAGATTTTGGGGGTAAATTAGCATTTTGGAGATATCATTAAATTTCCTCTTTTAAAGTTTAATTTTTATCTTTCTCTGCCCTTTAAATGTAATATATAGAATACAAACAGAGTTGTTGGCTCCTCTTATTTCTCCTACCTCTTGTGCCTGACAACAAGCCCTACAGAAAATAAGACTTGTTTCTCATTGGATCGTAATTTAAGATCAAGTCCATTTTCCTCTTTGCGCTTTTCTATATGCACCAGAGTATGTTGGACTAGATATGCCACAGCTCCATGCTGAGAAGGGTCCAGTGCTTGAATGTTTTGCAGAATATCCAACACCTTTAAAAAAGCAAATTAAATGGTTTTACTAAATTTACAAATTCGCTACAGTATGTTAAGTGTACCGTATATCTTTCTTAAAGGGTATGAACACTGTAAATACAACTTAATGTTATTGGATTGCTGTGGCTTTAAATGTTAAGTGCTTTATTTTTTTCTTTTCTAGCATCCTCCCATAACCTACCTTTACTGCAAGAAATTTTCTGGCTTCCTCCTCCTGTATGCTCTCATTTTTAGCTCCATCCCCACAAGTTTTGGCAAATCCCTTTTGTCAAACAATACTGTTCCTGGCTGCAGAGTGTGTGATGTTAGCGTGCGCACTGTCACTGGGCACGTGACATCAACATGTGCCAGCGCCAACATGAGCGTACGCACATGACGTTATCGTGTCGCAACCAGACACAGCGCGACCAAGAACAGTATTGTTCAACAAAGGGATTTGCAAAGACTTGGTTGGTGCGGAGCTAAAAACGAGCATACAGGAGGAGGAAGCCAGCAACTTTCCTGCAGTAAAGGTAGGGAATGGGAGGATTTTAGTACAGAAAAAGATAAAACACCAGCAGGGCTATGGACCAAGAGCCATTATCTCTCTCTCTATTTCCTCCACTAGGCAATGCACTGAGCTGATAACGGCTCTCAATGCATAGCAAATGGGTTTTTCCCATTTCAAAACTGTAACACTGTTACCAGCTGGCGTTAAAGTTTCTGCCTTAAAGAGCCGTTATCGTCTCGGTACATAGCTTACGGCAGTTGCGCGATAATAGTTTTTGCGTACCACTACAACTGCCGTTAGTTATGTCTTAAAGATCGACGACTTTTAGACGGAAAAAGCCTAGCCCACACATCTATGAAGGTAATATAGTACATCTAGAAACATCAAAATGCATTATGAATGTATTAAACCTATATGTGTCTCTGATAAATTCTGCATTCCATACAGGTTTATTGATTGGCTTGTGTCAGTGGTGCACAACATTTGAAATTTATGCAGACACAGATATCATAAAATGGCTTCATTATGGTGAAGGTCAACTCCCTAACCAACCTATAATTAGCATAAGCTCTCCTATCCCGAGGTACCCATGGGCTGGATGTAGAGGCCCGTAGTTTAAGTAGTCATTAAAGTACTTTTTTAACCCATCTGGCAACGCTATTTATTATTTATGAACAGGAAAAAAAAAAATTTGCCATGAAAATATATTAATAAAATGCAGGATGGCAGTATTTGTAGGCACACTTTATTTAAAAGTATTAAAGTAATATTTTTTTTGTCACTCACAGGCAAACATCAAATTATGCAAAATACTCTTTATGATTAGACAGTGTTACCTTTTCAGGCCATATGCCCAGGTGAAAGTATAGTCTAGCTTGAAGAAGGAGATGCTGTACGCTGTCTGGGTACATCACTAGGTACAGTTCCAAGGAGACTCTCAGCAGCATGAAGCTTCGGTCTTTACTCTCTCTAAGAAGCAAGAATGGTGTAACAGTGTTTTTAATTACAATTTCAATATTGTGTATTTTCACCTTATTTCACTTCATAATCTCTAGCCCACTTACAGAAAAAAAACTATTTCTAGAATTAAGAGGAAAGGCTGCTTTCAAAATTAATCTGTGCTATTATGTTTTGAATATGATAAATAGCAATGAATTACTATTATTATGGGTACCTTCTTTCTAATTCAGGGAAATACATCTGTGATTGTTTTTAATCCACCACAATATTAGCCTGATGCTTATTATAGATCTTTGCATCTGGTTGGCAAATCATTTGTTAGGAATGTATTCAAATCATCCTCTTTTCTTTTAAATAGCACACTAATGGAATGGAAAGTACAAATATCCATGAACTTTTCGTTTTGCATACTCTGCATTTCTTAAAAAAGAATAGCCTAAGGGGAAAAAAAGAAATGTATGCATATAAAATCAAATAGTCCCTTATTAAAGCTATGAGGAAGAACTGTAAAAGGATAAATGCTGCTAGATTTAAAGGTAATTTAATGTTTACATGCAACTTTAATGTCACCTTAAAATAAGGAAGTCAATACAAAAAAAGTCTAAAAATCTGACAAACAGAAAGTCAGTGTAAATGTCATTTAGCTTACCCAGAAAAAAAAAGCAGTTCAAAAGGTTTATGATAGAATACAGCATCCTAAAAATGACATTTTAGGCAACATTTTTCAAAACAGCAAATCAAGATTTTGGCTAATAAATTACAAATAAAATATAATACTACAAAAAACATGAAACCGAAAAACCACTCAACATGATTTCTGTTTCCCAATCACTATATGTGGCAGCATTCACTACAGGGTCAACTCCTCCCCCAGTTGCTTGGACAGGAAATTGTTTAAAAAGCCCAGCTACCCATGATCCATTGCATTATTTGTAAAGCTGAAAAGACAAAATGCAGGGCGGGTAATAGTGAATGCTGCCATATATGGTGACTGGGAAACAGGAATCACAGTAAATTATATTTCAATTTCATGTTTTCCCCAGTCACAATGACAGCAATCACTATAGGGGCTTACCTTTTAGTAATAAGGGTGTGCGACACATTGTCTTTGCTATAACACACGCATTGTTATTAGAAAGGGTGCACAATTGATTGCAATACTCTCCTTCCAAACTTTGAATCTTGAGTGAAAATTATTTGGTATCACAAACAATCTCTCTGACTTACTCCAACCCTGTTTGTTGGAGGTAGATCTTCAAAGCCCTTACCAAGTCTAATGCATGCCACTGTATTTCCCTCTTTGAATTTGGCTCTGGACAGAAGGAAGATAAAGTAAACTGTAAACCCATATGGAACATAGTGACCACCTTTGGCAGAAATTTGAATGTGGGTCTTAATTAATTTATGCGTTGATTGTCAGGTACACTTGAAGACCTAACATAAGAGGAACGCCTTGTTGCAGAATTGTCCTTGGACACCACCACTTTAGATCTTTTCTTATACTGTCTGGTAGTTTTAACATCCTTTTTATCTTTAGATGTGGACGCCTTACATTTGAATAAAGTGCTGTAGACTCCTCATGTGCCACCTTTCCCACTTCACCATTGGAATGACCACTGACATTAGACCCAATACCTTTAGAAAGGAACTTACGGAGGATCTCAGCTGCTGTCTGGTATGTTGAAACTATGTAGTAATGTTCTCTATTTTTTCTATTGGCAGGGACACCAAATTATTTGTCGTCTGAAAATGGGCTCCTAGATATATAATCTCTTGGGTTGGCAGCAGCTTGCTCTTTTCTTTGTTTATTATGCAGCCGTGCTTTTGAAGAAAAAGAACAACTTCTCATGTGTGTTGATGTGACTGCAGGCAACTAGCGTCACCAATCCCACTGTGAAGACTCTTGGCTACTGAAAGTGCCTGAATAGCAGGCTTGTAAACGGTCAATGATGACCCCCGGAGAAACCTTCTTGACTGACAATGTATTGGTACATGGAAGAAAGCATCTTTTAAATCTATTCTTGTTAGCAAGGTATCTTTGCCGATTACATTTATAACGACTAGTACAAGGCCAAACCCACTGCCTAAGCAGGGAACAGGCCAATCCACACCCAGGACTCTGCCCACGGGCCAAATCACCAAGCTGCACATGGAGGAGCTTCAGGAAGTAAGAAGGGAAAGAGCCTCCCTGGACAAGGCCACAATGGCCAGGTAAGCTTTCAGTGGATAGAAAAAAAGATGATGAATCATGGGTAGTTGGGGCCTTTTAACAATTTCCTGTCCAAGCAGTCAGGGGAGGAGTTAACCCTGTAGTTAAAAATAATAACAATGAAATGAAAAGTACTTGGATTCATTCGCTAAAATAAACAGTGCAGATGGGTTGCTATAGTCTCCAGTCTCCCTAAAGTCATTTCTAAATCACAGTTTTCTACTCTTTAGAATAATTAGAATAATTAGTTACCTTATATGGGGTCTTACAGACTATAATGTACAACTTTTAAAATGCACAATTTTGTTTTCCCTATGTATTACTCTTATTTAATGACATATTTAAGAGAATAAATAAAAAAATACATTAAGTGAAAGAATAATTTTATGCAAATGAACCATTAAAATCCTAACTTCTGTTTTTTTTCACGTCAGTGCCTTACCAAGAAAGGCTTTAAAACAGACAATGCTGGATTTCAAAAACATATCTTACTGTATTAAGAAAGACAAACATTATAAAAGTTCCATGATAACAATATACAGGGCGGACAGAGAAAGTTAAAAGTGAAATTGATGAAATGGAGACAGAAATGAATGGAGACAGAAATTAATTAATTAGGAAAACAGATTAGAAAAAGCAAGATAAAATGGGAGGAGAATGGTGAGGAGCAAAACAGACATGATGCAAAATATAAAATGAGACAGGTGAAAAACAGGAATCAGGGCCAGGTGGTGGAGAATAAATAAGGATTAGTGGATGGAAGACATGAGAGGAAGAGGGGAAAGGTTAATTTAGTGTTGGGACGCGCGAGGGAGCACATTAGAATTAAGCATATTAAAAGCAAGCTTATGTCTAGTAATACTAGCCCATTAGAAATAATTGTTACACAGAAGAAGAGGAGAGGTTGAGGTGGTAAAGGTTGAGCCAGAAGACAATACTGCTTACTCATTGCTTGCCTTCTAGTGATTGACCAAGTCTTTGGTCCAACAGCATGCCACAGGAAGTGGCATGTAACATCTTATATGCCATTTCACCCATGTCCCTGTCATGACAGAATTCTATGGCTCTGCACCCTCGAGACAAGAGGCAACCAATAAAACAATGCTGGGAAGTTCTGCATTGGAGAAGGTGCTATTATATTTTTGTGGTGCCCTAAGACACAGCCTAGGTGGCCTAGTGGGAAACCCACCCTGCCAATGTATGCATATTAGTTCCGTCCAAAGCTATAACCACCCTCATTTATTGTAATTCCGCCTTAAATTTCCTTTATTTAAATCACCTCTTACCCTTCCTTTACCATCTTTTTCCAGTTGAATACTTTCTATATACATTTAGTTAACATTATTAAATATTCTAAGGTTGTAAAAGAAATTAAGAAATGTACAAACTGATCTATTATCATTATAAATGTCACAAGTCCTGTACACTCTAAAAAGGGAGAAAAGCAGTGTTCTGCCCATACCTCTTTCCAAGATTTAGGAGGTTTCCTACCATGCGTTGCATGACTTCCTTGGTACTGACAGCTGCATAAAATTCTTCTGTTACATGTTGCCCAATCATGCATTCACACTCTTTTGCAGTCAGACGTCTACCTCCGCCAAAGGCATCCACATAAAGGTAGTCAGAGATATTTGTACTCCTGTGGGTAATAGTTTCTTGTGTTTTAAAGCAGCTAAATTACAAATATTTAAAGGAAAAATAAACTTATTTTAAATTTAATGTTAAAGTTTTCCTCCCCATAACAGCCATAGATTTCAAGGTACTGTACTAGTAAGTTGTATTTATGTACACGAAAGAATTGGATTCTGTGAATAAGAAGGCATTTGCACTAATTGGTCATGCCCCTGACACCTCAGTATTCACTATCTCTATGCAGTATTTTCTATATATTAAAAGTTGAAAAGCAAGGAGTTCAGTCAAACACAAAATGTTATATAAACAAGTGCTTAACCAATTCCACTCCTCAGATGAACAACTGTATACAGTATAGGTATATCCCCCACCCAACCCCAAAACTGCAATGGCTCAAAACCTGACAGATGTAGGACTAACCTGTTATGCAGCAAAATGCTCTTCTTCCCCCATCTCCCACTCTCCAAGCTTTCTGAGCTCGCTATGAGCTTGCCCATGTTCAGAGGCGGCAGCATTTATCATTGGCTGTAATGTAAACTTTCATATCCATAACTGACAGCTGGTAACCAGAAGAACCAGAAAGCAGAAAGAGGGGTAACAGATTGTGCAGTATTTGAGATTAGTCTTACATCTTTCAAATTTTTAACTTTTGCGGTTTTGGTGTGATTTACCTTTATATAATTTTTCACTTGATGGTTGAACTTGCCCTTTACAATCAAAACTAAAACTAACTCTGTTTTAAGAAAAAGTCTGTATGTTTCAATGGTACTAAAGCTTTAGCTTACCCTTGAGAACCTTGACACCATCTGAGCATAAAGTGGTGTGGGAAATTGACAGGTTCAAGTGGAACTCCCAAATGACTTGCAAGGTTTAAATACAGTACAGACAGGCTGATTGGAATACCAGTCTTAGTGATGAGGACCTTATAAAAGAAACAAAAAAAAATCTTCTTATTAACCGTAAATATCTAGGTGAAAATTCACACACTAATCCTCTGGAAAAAAAACATTGCTGGTAAGGACTTACTGCGTTCTGACAACAAGTGATTATTTTCTGGTGATTGTATGCACTAATACAGGGATGGCAAAAATATGGAGGGCCCCAGATTTGACATACCTGCTCTAATATGATCAGTCTGGGCCGGTGGAACTGCAACACACCAAAGTGATCTGATACTGAATTAGTGTCACATAGTAGGGCCAGTGTATGGCCAGCATTATCTCTATGCTGCATATCTTTATGGATTACTGGAACTTTAATCCCCCCCCCAAAAACTAACATCACTAATAGCAAAAAAACCTTCAAGTCTAACAAAAAAAACAAACAAAAAAACATTCTGAAAATACAAGTAATTACGCATACATGTATTATGAGCTTTATTATAATACTTATACTTGGAGTACAATTTATTTACAAACAAAATAAAAAGGTACGAGTTATAAACGACATGTTTCTATGCATAAATAAAGTATTACTGTAGCAGCGCTCCAAAAAAATTCTCCACTTTAAAGAACAATAAAAAGTATTTTGTTTTGGTTGCACTTGAATGACATAAAAAAATAAAAAGAAGATAAAAGAATTTAAGATCAGTTGTTTTAAAATTTCTTATCTACATTAATATCTGTTCAAACATATAAAAGGTACACACTTACTTTTGATAAAATATATGATGGTCCACTCTTCAAGTGAATTTTTCAAAAACCTTTAATAATTACTATCCAGGGTACAGAAGTAAAGTGCAATATGCAATAAAATCATGTTCACCTTTAAAAACTCATTAAGGTGTACTGTGACTTTAAAAAGTACTGTCAGTACATACACACTGGCTACCCATATGCAAGGGGCCCTGCTTTACTGTGTTGAAGACAGGGATTCAATGTGTTTCACTGCTTAGATCAGTGTGCAGCTTCCTCGGGAATCAAAATGTGATTCCTCAGGATCAGGATCCTCAGTACACTTTAAAGGGTATCTCCACTGAGAAATTCAACATAGGCTAAAATAGTAGTGTCTGTAAAGTTATCCACCTACCCTGAATTACAGCCTCCTCAGAGCAATACATCAAAAGATATTAAGCTTCAGATGCCTGTACACAATACAGACATCGAATCCTCCTCATTTTAGTGCACGCCTGCTAGAGAACCTGCCGACGCGCGTGCACTGTTTCGTGCATGCGCACAAACTGTCTTCCGTAGTCGGAAGAAACTGACCCTGCTCTATCTTCCGTCAGCCAATGGGAACATTAGCATCATGTTCCCATGGCTACCAGAGCTGTAAGTGCACGCACGCACGGATCTGTAATTTCCCTGCTGTGGTTTAGCAGTTGTTCAGTGCTATTGGCTGTAAAGTGCCCACACAAAGCTGGAACTTGCTACAAACACGGACCGGGCTGTCACTGCTCCAGGCTTGCAGCTGTCACTTCTCCCTCCACGTGTCCCTGTGCTGCAGTGTGGAGGAATTACTGTAACACTCTCACAGACAGAACATGACTCTCACAGTCATTGCAGGCTTTGCAGCTACGGGACTCTGACTGTTCCCTCCCTCCTCCCCCTATCAGCAGCATTTCCAGCAAGATTTCTTCTCCTCACCTTCCAGTGTGTTTGGTGGGCGGAGTGGCTCTGGATCCTGGAAGCAATGGGGAGGGGACAAGATCCAAACGTCCTGACAGAAAAACACACAGTAAGGGCTAGGCCACACTAGCGCGTTTGCGCACGCGTTTCGCGCTCGCGATTGCGCACGCGATTTTTGCTAAAATGGAAATCGCGGGAACGCAAAAATTCCCGCAATTTCCGATGCGCATGCGATTGCGCGTCCGTTCGCGTTTTGGTAACG
This sequence comes from Hymenochirus boettgeri, assembly GCA_019447015.1. NCBI lineage: Eukaryota > Metazoa > Chordata > Amphibia > Anura > Pipidae > Hymenochirus > Hymenochirus boettgeri. Next base: position 316,027,015 of record CM033469.1, read on the forward strand.
CATGCGTTCACGCAGCGTTTCCATAACGCGAAATGGCAAAAACGCATGCGCAAAACGCGAACGCAAAGGCGAACGCACAAGAAAAGCGCACACAATCGCGTGCGATAACGCTCGCGATTTTGTGTGCGATTCCTGTGCGTTGTAGTGTGGCCTCAGCCTAAGTGTTAGAAAGTCAGTGGACTGAAGGTGCTGCTGGGTTGGGAAGGAGGGAGGCTGGGGACAGATAACACTGTCTGGTGTCATGTAACTTATATTGTAGGATCCATAAGGAGATAGATTAGTACATACATACAGAGATAGATAGACAAATACAGAGAGAGAGATAGATAGATAGATGATAAAGAGATGATAAAGAGATGATAGAGAGAAAGAGAGGGATAGATGATAGAGAGATTACAGAGAGAGAGAGAGAGAGAGATGAAAGAGAGTGCGAGAAAGATGATAGAGAGAGCAAGAAAGATGATAGAGCGAGATGAGAGAGAGCACACAAAAAGAGATAGACGAGAGAGAGAGAGAGATGATAGAGACAGAGAGATGATAGAGACAGAGATGATAGAGAGATAGATAGATGATGGAGAGAGAGAGAGAGAGATAGATAGATAGATGATAGATAATAGATGATAGATAGATAGATAGATAGATAGATAGATGATAGATAGATAGATGATAGATAGATAGATATAGAGAGAAAGAAAGATCGATATATGATAGACAGAGAGAGAGAGATAGACAAATAGATAGATAGATGATAGATAGATAGATAGATAGATAGACAAATAGATAGATTGATAGATGATAGATAGACAGATAGAGAGGTAGATAGATGATCGATAGAGAGAGATGATAGAGAGATAGATATATATATAGAGAAAGATAGATTGATGATAGATCGATATATGATAGATAGATAGATAGATGATAGATAGACAAATAGATAGATAGATAGATGATTGATAGATAGATGATAGAAAGATATAGAGAGAAAGATCGATATATGATAGATAGACAGAGAGAGTGATAGATGATAGATAGCTAGCTAGATAGATAGATATAGAGAGAAAGATAAATAGATGATAGACAAATAGATACATGATAGATAGATAGATAGATAGATAGATAGATAGATAGATATAGAGAGAAAGATAGATGATAGATAGACAAATAGATAGATAGATAGATAGATAGAGATGTAGATAGATGATCGATATAGAGAGATAGATATATATAGAAAGAAAGATAGATGATAGATAGATATATGATAGATAGATGATAGATAGATAGATAGATGATAGAGATATAGACAGAGATAGATAGATGATAGATAGATAGATAAAGAGAGAATTCAATTGCTGTATTATTTATCTATCTATAATCTATCTATCTATCTCTATCTATTATCTATCTATTTATTATCTATATATCTGTATTTTGTTATACAGCTTGTTAAACTCCCAGCATCCCGTAACATAAACCTTCTGTCTACCATCAAGCACTGCAATACAGCTTGTGAAACTCCTAGCATCCCCTGTAAAATACACCTTGTCTCCCATGAAGCACTGCAATACAGCTTGTGAACCTCCCAGCATCCCCTGTAAAATAAACCTTCTGTCTCCCATCAAGCACTGCAATACAGCTTGTGAAACTCCTAGCATCCCCTGTAAAATACACCTTGTTTCCCATGAAGCACTGCAATACAGCTTGTGAAACTCCCAGCATCCCTTGTAAAATAAACCTTCTGTCTCCCATCAAGCACTGCAATACAGCTTGTGAAACTCCCAGCATCCCCTGTAAAATACACCTTGTCTCCCATGAAGCACTGCAATACAGCTTGTGAAACTCCCAGCATCCCCTCTAAAATAAACCTTCTGTCTCACTCCCATCAAGCACTGCAATACAGCTTGTGAAACTTCCAGCATTCCCTCTGAAATAATCATCTACCTTCCACCTATACCCCTCAATCTGTTTTTTATAACTCTATTAACTTTTTTTGACTTTATAAATATATATTCATATTGAAAAACACACCAGTCCCCCCAGCCTTCTTACAGCAGTGTGTTACAAGTTTCTATCTTTCCTATGTCTCTCTCTGCATGAATAGATCATGCAGAGACAGGTAGAAAGGCTTTGTTTACATTTGGCTTTACTGGGGTCAAGTGGGAGTGGCAGAAATCATGAATATTCATGTGATGATGCACATTGACTGACAGCCTGCCCAGCACAGTAGCAGAAACGAACAGAACTTCTCCTGGTTGCTGCAAAGAAACAGAGGAGTTTTTTGAGATAATAAAGGTAGGCGGGGGGTTGGGGGAAGGAGTACTATCAGATAGATTAAAAAAAAAAAACGTTTTTACATCAGTGGAGATACCCTTTAAAGGGCAAGTCCAGCCCTAAAACAAAAACTTACATACAGGTAAATTATCCCCCAAAACCCTAAACAGTAATAGTTTTAAATCTGAAATGTATAAGTCTAATCTGAAATCCTGCACAATGTCCCGTTGCCCCTGTTTCTGCTTCCTGGTTCTTCCAGTTAGCAACTGTCAGTTACGGATTTGACAGTTGACATCACAGCCAATGAATGAATGTTAAAGGATAACTGTATTGCCTCAATGCATTTAAAAAAAAAACTGCTTTAAAAAGAGTAAAGGTATGCAGCCCTCCCCATACATTTTTTTCCTCATTTCAAGCTTCTCTCTGCATTTAATTAGCCACACTGTGAAGGGGGTGTAACAATTCTGTCTGCCTGTAACTGTCACTCAAAGCTAGCTTGTGAGAAAACACTCCTCCACCCATCCTTGATCAGCTTGATTATGTAGGCTGTACATCCTAGCAACCGAACAGTTCAAGTTTGTTTGACTGGCAGAGGAGGAGGAGAGAGGTTGTAACAGACATTTCCACCAGCCAATGACAAGTGATATGTTAAATCAGGGCCCTGAGCCCTCTAGGAGGCAGGCTTTTAGCACTCATCTTTGATGTGTGATATCTAAGGGAGGCAGCATGGCTGTAAATGTGATTAAGCGATTTAAGCTGCTGGAAGTGTGGACATGTAATGGGGGTAATGTTATTTTTTATTATATTGATGTCCTTTAATCTCCTATCTGCCTCTTCTGAGCATGCCCAGGCTCAGTACAAGCTCAGTACAGGTTCCTAAATTTCTCAGTTTCCATGAGGCATCCAGAAACATAGCAGGCATACAGTAATGAATTCATAGGACAATACATATTTTAAAGAGGCCATTCTTTCTAAAAGATGTTCTTATGAGGGTGGAGTTGTCTTTTAATGAGTTTTTTAATGTGAACATTATTGAATATTGCACTTTTCTTCTGCACCCTAGATGGTAATTAATAAAGGTTTTGAAAAATACACTTGGTGAATTATATGGTTTTATCAGATATTAATGTAGATGACTTTTAAACCAAGCCTGAATAGGGGTGGGGGTGGGGGGGTTTCAACAACAACTGTCTGCCATATACAATGCTGTTTTGATGCCTTACCATGGGCAGTTTCGATAACACCTCTTAGCCTCAATGCATTCAACACCTTGCATTCAGAAGTTCCCTAACACCTTTCTGTTATATGCTGACTGGGACTTTCCAGGGTATTTATTCATTGTCAACAGATACTTGTACATGTCATCCTGAATTGAGAAAGCCAGTTGGATGACTAGCGATATATTAAGAGAGACAAATATTCAAGTACTGAGGAACAAGCAGTCAGCTATGGCATGAGCAGAATTTTAAAAGTTCACTTCTCATACTAACGACCACCCAAGAAGGTAAAAGTAGGCCCAGGGGCCAACGAAAAATTTGGGCCGGCGATTTTTTGGTAATGCACAGGCACAACATAGCATAATGCAAATGCATATGCTTGCATGTGATGGTTTTCCAGTTTGTGGTAAATCTTTTATTGACCAGTCTGTGTGGGCATCTGCTATTGACAAGTCTGTGGAGAGCATCTTTTATTGACCAGTCTGTGTGGACATTTTATATTGACCAGTCTGGGGTGGGCATCTGATATTTACTAGTCTTATATTTACCAGTGGCACTTATAGTTACAGTATGTGTCTGTGTGTGCATTTTTCTAGTCTCTGGGAACTTATAGTTACCAGTCTCTGTGAGCATTTCACAGAACACTACCAAAATTCCAGTTCATGCCCTTATCTCTCGACTGGACTACTGTAACACCCTCCTGTGCGGTCTACCAAGGAACCGACTGGCGCCCCTTCAATCAATCCTTTACTCTGTTGCCAGGCTCATTCACCTCTCTTCCCGCTTCTCACATGCTGCCCATTTTTGTCAATCTCTCCACTGGCTTCCCATTACCCAAAGGATCCAATTTAAGCAGCTAACCTTATCCTTCAAGGCTCTCTCCAATTCAGCCCCCCATACATCTCTGATCTGATAAACAGATACTACCCAAGGCCTAACCTCCACTCTGCTAATGATCTTCTTCTCTCATCCGCTCTAATCACCTCCCTCCCACACCCATATACTTTTCTCATGCTGACCCTCTGCTCTGGAACACTCTTCCTCACTTTTTACGTCACTCGCCATCACTTCATATCTTTAAACGCAACCTCAAAACTCATCTCTTCAGGCAAGGTTACAATCTTGACCTGGACACTCCTACTCACCCATCATCATATGTGTATGTATTAATGCAACTGTAAAGCGCCACGGAAGATGTTGGCGCTATATAAATCCACAATAATAATAATTATACAAGTAATTTACGGTACCAATCTTTTTATAGGCCAAGCCAACACTGGTTGGTGAACTGGAGGGCTGACCAAACAGTTGCTGGTGAACTGAAGGGCTGACCAAACAGTTGCTGGTAAACTGGAGGGCTGACCAAACAGTCCTCCTGTCCACCAGCCAGTTTTAGCAACCCCACCACACCATCTAGATAAGCCACGCCCACTACCAAAGCCCACCACCCCAAGCCACGCTCAAATGAGACAGAATGTCTGTGCTGCTGATCGTTTACTGCCTCAAGGCTGGTTTAAAATTCTGTAGAGTCAAAATTACTTGCTGCTGGGTGATAGTGCTCACTGCTACTCTGTTCACATTCTTGCTGCTGCTTTATAACTTGTTCCATTCTTATTCTCCTGAGACCTCCATGTGCTTTTTTACCACATAGGAACATCGCGCTAGTGATTTAGTGCGATGTTCCGCTGCGTTAACGCATAGTGGCAGCCATTATTTTCAATGGCACAGCTGTGCGTTAATGCACAAAACTTTGTGAACGGTGCTCACTCCTAAGTGCAGAGTGTTTTGTTGTGAAAACAAAAACAGTGTGAACAAGGCCTAAAAACTACTAATTTAAGGCAAGTAGAATTTGAAGGAAGCTGAGAATAGATCAATGGATATGGGTCTAACTACATGTAACCAGTTACCAGCTCTGATACCTACCGCTTGCCAGAGCTAAAACCAGCCCCCCAGCCAGTGTTAGTCATCCCTCCATTTTATTAGCCATTGTTAGTCAGCCCTCCAGTTCATTAGCCATTGTTAGTCAGCCCTCCAGTTCATTAGCTGGTGCTAGTCAGCCCTCCAGTTCATTAGCCGGTGGTAGCAAGCCCTCCAGTTCATTAGTCTGTTACTGTTATCTCAACCAAATCATAACAAAAGTGTATGGTCCACTTCAGCGCCAGAAGCCGTAAGTCATTATAAATAGAAGTTTTATTGGAACATGTTTAAAAACTTCAACACGCCTTACGCTTAAAGGGAATCTCCAGCCCCAAAAAGAAATTTTAGTATGTTGTTAGCCATTAAACAAATTTTAAAATGAGCCATACCGCGTTCAAATCCTTGCTGTCATTCCTGAGATACAGCTATTTAACTGAAAGCCTGTTAAAAGGGCATGTCCACTCCGAAAGTTAACTTTTAGGAAAAGGTAGGTAGGGCCTCAACAAGGCCTGGTGCATGCCTCAGGCCTTGTTGAGGTTAGTGAAGAAACAGGCACCTGACAGCTTCTACTCTTAAGTTTCCTGGACTTTGAAAATGCATAGCAGGTGAACCATTTGGAGCAGAGGTGTAAGATATGGATTTTTTTAAACTACACAGTGGGGCCAGTATGGGGTTAAATTTTAGTTTTGGGGGTTGACATGCCCTTTAAAGAGTAGGAGGAAATCTGTGTAAAGAACAGCTCTGCTACGTCATTCCCATGCCTTTTACGTTCCAACGCAGGTTGTATAACCTCTCAGCTCCTCAACAGGAACTTGTTGTGGAGGTTTCAGTGCGGACATCAGAGGGGGTGTAACCCTTAGTCTCCTCCCTTTTTCTGTTAAATGGCCAATCCTGAGGGGGAGAAAGAACATTTGCGGGAGATTTGACTTTATCCACAGCGGGCTTTGGGCTTGACAGGAGATTTGATAACACAGACCCATTGCTGACAGCTGATGAGATAAGGGGGTGTACTGGAGGGAGGACACACAGGGTCGCAGAGATGTGCCTGTTACATACATTGATGGATATTGTGATTAGAAAGTTCTCATGCATAACGTTTTGTATAACTTAAGAACTAAATGGTTTTTGAAAGCTTTAATCAAACAGATTAGGTCAGTGGGGTATTTTGGGGTATGTTTTTGGGGGTGGACATACCCTTTAAGGCATGTTCAAGATTTTAAACAATAAAACTTCTAATTTTAATCACTTACAGCTTCTGGTGACTTTAGGTGGTGGAGTGGACTGTACTCTTTTGTCCTGATTGACCAGTAACGGAGGCTTGAGCAACGGGCCTGGGGCGATTGAAACCAGTGAACATCAGTGTGTTATGTTCGCTTATCTGAATAGACTGTGTTTGGTATCATTGGTGTTACCGATTGGAATGTGATAACCTCATTGTTATCGCATTATGGATGCGAGACTCGGGGCATATGCACCCCGGTCTACACTCACAAGGGGGTGAGTTACTTATACATTAATGCTTGTCTATTTGTTTTGAACTATATATACCCATAGTAATCTCTGGCTTCTTTTTAAAGGCATCCCCTTTTTTGAGGGATTAGGAAGTGGATACCATAATTCTGCGTTTGTTTTGTAGTTAACCACAACATACACTAAAAATTATAAAATCGGAATAGTGATCTGAAAAATGGGCATAACCTTAACAAAGTGGGCATAGCCTTATCAAAGTGGCAAAAAAGGACCACTTGTTTGTATTTGCCCCCAGGCCAAAATGTCCCGTTCCTTCCCTGGGCCACCAAGTAAATAACACAGGCACCTTAATAGAATTATGAAAGTATGACAGCAGTATGGAAATGATAACAATTGGAATTCTTGGCAATCAAGGTAATGTAATGTATTAATAAAGTAATTTAATATATATTTTAACTTCGTACGTTTCTTGTCTATTACCTGGTGAATGTAGGAATTCAGTGGGTTATAGAAATCGGTCACATTGCCCTTGAACATTAGTTCAACAAAGAGAACATGATTGAGGGCATCCAGAGCCTGCAACTGCAGATCCAAATCTTCAATATAAGAGTCTCGTCCTGCACAGAAAATGAAAGGATTTATCATCTCAGGCAGCAATTACATTTTATGTATGGTTTTATTGTGTTTTATTTTATATTTGTAATTGTAATTGTAGATTACATAACTTCATAATTCCAATAAATCATTTTTCAGAAGAACCAGTAACCTAGTTAAATAAAATATAAAGTTTTAAATAGATATTTAGCTGTTCGCTCTGATCAATGATCACAGCTGCACTAATATTATTGATTTATAATGCTTATAAATAGGACATTTCTGTTTGGTTTTAATTTAATTAGTATCAGAGATTATATATTTTAATGTATTTTAATTCTCTGTGGACACCATGTGGGACAAGTAAGTAACCAATTACTGGGTTACGGATACTACAGGATGGTAAGGTGCAACGGCTTAACGGCTATGTTCAGTAAGTGTTAAGTTTAAATTAACGTACTATTTATTATAGTATTATATCGGGTATCGTGGGTCTAACAAGTATCTGGGCAATAACGCCTTTTATTGCCTCTCCCCCCTATTTATTTAAAAACCTTCATACTTTTTCATTAGATTGTTGGATTATTTTTTATTTTCTGACAAATAAGAAAGCTACACAGTGCCCTCTTGTGACTATAGGATTTGCAACAACAAATGCATCAGAATGGATCTTCAAAGAAAAGTAGGGAAGTATTATTTTATATCCAAGATGTCTACTTTCACCAATGGCTAATACTGTATAATTCTCTACTACTACTCTTCAAAAAAAAGTGAAACATCCATAAATTCATTTTTTTTTATATATTTTATTTTTTTACTATTCCTTATATATTCAACTGCACAACAACAGTTAATGCAATGTTATCATATAAAATTAAGTTTGTGACTCCAGTATTAGAGAAAAGGGGGAAAATGTCAACCTTGAGAAATCTTAGGGCTTTCTGTCTTTATTATAATAAAAAAAACTATATTACTGAACAACTGAATGACTATGTTTAATAGATTACAATAAATAGAGTTTAGATCAGCAAAACAGACAACTTTGAATTCGATTTAAGTAGCCTGCAATTATTTTGCGCTTGGTTGCCCTTAAATCTGGTCTAACATGCAAAAGTTTACCTTTCTAAAGTAAATATTCTAAATGTTGATTTGTTTTAAATGAGAACTAAACCCACATTTTTATACTCCAGATTTGAAAGCATCCCATCCCAAAATGCCAATATAATGTAAAATAGCTTGATCCGAGTATACGTCGATGTACCTAATTTTACCTGAAAAAAAGAGTAAAAGTGATTGACTCGAGTATAAGTCGAGGGAAGAAATTATTACCACTACTGCCTTCAGATTCTGTATTGTATTGTGGCTTAATTTGCCCTTTAAATGGACAGCAGAATTCCAATACAGCAATTCCATACAATAATAGCCAAATCCATACAAGTAACCCCCAATTCCTTTGCACTCCAGATGTTTGGAAGCTACAACTCCCAGCATGCTTTAGTTGCTGGGAATTGTAGTTTATAAACTTATGGAGTGGTAAGGTTCAATAAACTTTTAATTAAGCTTACCATCATTTACAATCCTCCTGACCCCCATATAATAAAGGGCCCTTATTTTTTAGGGTAGCACGGTGGCTCAGTGGTTAGCACTGATGCCTTGCAGCGCTGAGGTTCTGAGTTTGATTCTACCCTTGGACACATCTGCAAGGAGTTTGTATGTTCTCCCCGTGCTTGCATTGGTTTCCCCCGGGCAGTCCGGTTTCCCCCACAATCATAAAGACATACTGATAGGTTGTATATGTACATAAAGTGTACATAAAGCTCTTTGGGGCAGGACCTGATGTGAATTGAGTAAATAATTGTAAAGCGCTGCAGAATATGTAGCGCTATATAAGAAATAAAATGCATACATACACCTGAGAGTTGTAGTTTCAAGCTATCATTTGCATTGAACTAGCTGCCATTTTTTGCCCCAAACTGAGGAGACCCTTCAGATTTACAGCTTCCAGTTGAGCAGTGACAGTGCTGAGTCCAGCAGCCAGACTACAAGAAGCAGGAAGGAGTTTAAAGGCAGATCAGCTCCTGTAACTTTCTCTACTGGTTACTATCCGCAATTGCAACATTTGGATCTAAATTAGGACTTGACCCGACTATAAGCCGAGGTTAGGTTTTCAAGCTAATTTTAAAGCCTGAAAATCTCAACTTATATTCGAGTATATACGGTAATCACCTGAACTGAATGGGAAAAAAAACTGTGCATATGTGCTGCCTCTGACCACACTTTCTGACCTTGGGCACATGCTCTCTTGCCTAATCTGTCCTGTTAAAGGATTGGCTAGAGACTAATAGTGGATGTGACCATAAATAAGTTCCTGCAGTAGTAAGACTCAGCATGTGACCAAGCTGTATGATTGTTAAATACTTGTAAATAAAACACAAACCCTATGTTAGTAAAGTAAATTCATTACATTTATGTCAATGTGCTCTGTCTTCTGATTCAGTGTTGTTCTTAGTTGTCCTTTAAGAAGCTTTACTGTCTGTTCAGTGTCTGTAATCTAAGGTTAGCATACCTGTCTGCAGTGACAAGCCAGGATGTCTGCTATTCTTTGTACGCAGTCTAGCTTTCACTTTGCTTAAAATGTTCTCACTTTGTGCCTGAATATTCCCAAGGCACACATTGTCTAAAGGATTACAGTATTGGTCAATCAGAACAGCACCTGGAAGAGGGAATGAACAGAGGGAAATATATCAAAGTACAGTACATTACAGAGAAATTCAGCCATTGAATTTAAAACAAGAAACATTGAACAATGCCTTATAAACACAATTTATCTAAACATATTTCTCATTTATAACAAACTCTAAAAAAAAAAACTCTATCTCTGCAGCAGAATAGATATTAAAAGAGAATTCACCTTCTAAAATATTTTGTTCCTCCTCAGGTCTCTGGAAAAATTGTTTAAGGCTGCACATTGTTGTTTCCTGACGCATATAATATAGGAGTTTCTTTGCACAGTACTTTAACGTCAAACATTTCCTGAAGCAAAACATGAAAAGAAAAATGCACAATTAGTATGCGAAGAAAGATGTGGAGGGTGGTAAAAGTTAGGTTTAAAGCAGGGCTAGACACAATGCTGAAAGTGTAATGAAAACATTTTCAGCATTAAACATAGGCAATATGAATCATTCCATGCTGTGCTCACACAAGCCCAAAAACCCCCCAAATCTTTTTAACATTTTACAGCCTCTGAACTCAAAACAAGACACAGAACAAAAAGTTAAACTCACCCATTTTCAGCTGCCATAATATACAGTAGCTCATCCTCAACAAAGTGCCATGGGTAGCCAAGAGCTTCCAGTCCATTATAACTTTCACATGGAATACGCTAGAATACAAAAAAAATACTTCTAAAACATGAAAAACTGAAAAGGCATGGGAAAAGAAGGCAATTTGTTTTTTCAAAACGGCTTTAATTTTTTTTTCAATTTTAAAGGCCTTCAAAAGAATAAAGTGTTGTTTTTTAGTATCTGATATTTCATACAAAAAAAAAAGTTTATTGTATAATGAGATGGATAAACTGAAGTCAGACAGAGAAATAAATGAATCACCAAGGGGAACTTAAATTATAAAACAACTCCCATTGCATATAACCACAGTAAGAACCTTAAAGGACAATTATACTCACCTTCCCTCCGCTCCACATCTTCGTGCAGTAGCTTTTACCCAGGGTGAGGACCTGAACTGCTAGGTCCTCACCCCGGGATTCACGAAACCTACAGCAGCTTGTTGCAGCAACGCTGCTTTGGTAGGCTCCGCCCCCTCCTCCCCGAAGATGTGGAGCGGAGGGAAGGTGAGTATAATTGTCCTTTAAATGCTAGGTCCTCACCTCTGTAAGTTGTCTTGTAAGCAGTTTCTTTCCTAGGGTGAGGACCTTGCATTTTAGGTCCTTACTCTGGATATATTTAAAGGGAGGGTGGTTGTTTTCTTTTATATTTCTAATCACACTAAAGGAACTGTCCACCCCTCTAATCAAAAAAGCATATATTGTAGAATACCCCCCAAAACCTAGATTTAAAGACATTCCCTTTAAATAACTGTGATTGGTCCAGCCCTGTACCAAAAGATTTTAAAGAATTGTAGTTCAACACTTAGGCTAACATCCCAAGCTGTAATTATAACTGGCCGTCAATGCCACTCTGCCATAGATAAGCAAGACTGAACCTTTTATCATAATAGCACATGTGTCTAACAGCATAGAAATCCTAAAAGACAAAAAAACTCACATGCTCTAAAATCAGCTGTTTGGTTAAAGAGACCACATGTTTATGAGTTGCAATTCCAGCACTGTGTCGAACTATATATTCTTCCAACCAATCCAAGGAATCCAAGGGATTGTAATACTTCTTCATTAATGGCCATCTAAATGACACAAAAATTATTTAAACAGAAAACATAGTCTAACAAAGCTGTTATCTGCTGAAGCAATAAGTGGTGGCATGATGTTTATTTATGAAAGTGATGGCAAGATAACTTGACAAATGTAATTGTCCTTGTAAAATTATTGTATGTATCAATTGTTTAAATGTCTCTACTTTTAACTATTAAAAACAAAAGCTATGAAATTACCAGTGGATATTATGTATTTTCATTCAGTTATTTACAAACAAAATATTTACAGTAACAGTCCTAACAATCCTTTGCCTGTTCACTGAACTACCAAGATTTACAGGTATGAAGAGGAACCATGGGGAATGATTGCTATTTTGGGCAGTTTCGATAACACCTTTTAGTCTCAATGCAGTCAACACCTTGCATTCAGAAGGTCCCTAACACCTGACTTTCATATGCTAATTGGGACTTTTCAGGATACATAATTGCCAACAGATTCTTGTACAAGTCATTCTGAATTGAGAAAGCCAGTTGGATGACTAACGAAACATCTTCAAAAACTAAACTTTAATTCCAGTTGATCTAAATGAATACCAGAGATATACAGGTATATATGTAATTATTGCAATATGCATTGGTAAGGTGTGATTGTATAAACAGTGTCTGGTGTAAATGGATAAAATCATTTTACAGGGCTGCAGTATATTATCAGTGCTACATAAGAAACAAAAGCCTATATAGGATTAAATGTTTGCTAGCCACAGTCAATTGACAGATATGTCTGATTTAAAAGGACTAACTTGGCATTCTTTGAAATAATGCTTACTGTGTTTGCTTTCACAGAACCATCACAAACCCAGTGATTTTAGGCATCATACTTGTTAACATTTATTTTAGGGTGATACTTATAATGGATTGCTATCACAATTACCGATAGAGACCATTTACTGTGGTTGAAAATACAGTGTTTGTTTTCAACCACAAGATGTGCTCTTCAATCTTTCCAGTGGGCAGGTCCCAGACTAAAGTAAACGGACCAGGGAGCTGGACCAGATCAGTGAGTGAACATTTGAGTAAAACAGCTGATCAAGGTTAAATACAGGGTAAGGATCTTGTGGTTTTGTTCCTCGCGCTGGGTGTTTTTAATGGCTGAGTGGTGGAAGAGTTATTAACAGGGCTGCACTGACTGCAAATGGTTGCCATTTTAATGCATTACTTTAAGGCAAAATCAGAGGAAATGCAGTTTAATCAGTGCAGATCTGATAAAAACATTTCTCAAGAGTGTCCTTTAAAGGGACAGTTCAGTGGAAATGTTAAATATTTGTTAAATTGTTAGTTTGTGTAATGCATACTTAGTTATTCGACATATCTCCCATTTTGAAAAATCCGTTGATTTCATATCCTTTGCTGTTCCCTGCTGTTGACATTAGTGAGCTGACATTTCAGGTTCTAATGGTCCTTCTTCTTCCCAGGATGCACCACATCCTTGGAATGTTCCTAACAGTAATTTCTACTGATTGGCTGAATCAACCCAGGCGCTGGGTCAAGGACAAGACCATAATGGTCTCTATTAGGGGTCCTGCAAACAGGAAGTCAGTATTTTGGAAGCATTTATTTATACACCGACAATACTGAATGGGCGGATTAAAGGGGAAGTTCAGTTTAAATACACATACTATTCAGAAAAAAAAGCAGTATTTTTTCATCCCAATGACCTTAACCTGCCCATTCAGTATTTTGTCTGTGTATAAATAAATGCAACCAAAATACTGACTTCCTGTTTGCAGGACCCTTAGTAGAGACCTTTATGTTCTTGTCCTTGACCCAGCTGCTGGGTTGATTCAGTTGCTCAGTAGAGATCTGAGCATGTTTAACCCATCCAACTGCCAATCAGTAGAAATTACTGTTAGGAACATTCCAAGGATGTGGTGATCCTGGGAAGAAGGACAGTTAGAACCTGAAATGAACCCTAATGTCAATAGCAGGGAACAGCAAAGGGGATGAAATCAACCGATTTTTCAAAATGGGAGATAATATGTAGAATAACTAAGAATGCATTAAACAAACTAACAATTTAACAAATATTTATCATATCCACTGAACTGTCCCTTTAAGGTCATAAGGATGAAAAGTATATTAGCATTATATTTGCACTGAACTTCCCCTCTAATGAGCAGGAAAAAAACCGTTCCAAACTGTTGACAGCAGAAAGAAAAAATACTGTATTTAATAATAGCCAGAGGTCTAGTCTCCTCCTGACAGATGATCTTCCCATTCACATGTATAATTTCCTATTACAATCACCAACACCCTCCCATTAGCAGACGGCCTGGTAGCACCTGTATAGATACATTGCTACACTGCTGGGGCTGTACACAGGTCACGGTCACCACTCGCCTGTCAAACAGCTGCCGCCTCCACACTTTCCCTCGCCCTCTACACACATCCCTCAGCCGCCTGCATGTGTAGGTCACACTGACAATGTCCTTGTATGAAAGATTCCCACTGCATAGAATGTGCTCCAGGATTTCTCCGGGGAGCTGCCCAAGTCCAGGCGGACACAATGTATCATCTTCATTCCCTTCTCCAGCATTCGTTGTGGGGGCGGCCATGTTCTCCTGTTTACATCCATGACATCATTCAGGAGCGCCAGAGCTCATGCGTACGACGACGCCAAACGCGTTCAACGAGCAGCGTGCACGTGCAATTGGATTATGATAGGAACATGTGCAGAGAGGTTTCCATACTATAGGATTGCTAACATTCATCTTTATTCTGGTAGTGCAGAGCTGGGTTTCAGCCAACACGCTGTGATCCTGACATACCGGTAGAGTTGTATGCTGGTGATTAAGTCCATACGGACAACCACAAATCTCAAGGCATTTCATTCCAATCTCATTAAAGGGCAACTGTGGTCTCCAAACAAGTTAGGGTTAAATGAAAGCCTGCAGTATTCCCTTTATAATGAGCCAATTATCACACCTCTGGCTGGAGCCTGTGAGAAATGATATTGGGGTGAATGTTCAAACATCCGGCGGACTCTGGGGATGCCTTTCACTTACCTTGGGCAGTGGCACAAGTACATCACCTTGCCCTCCCACCCTCCCTATTAATTTTGTGGTTTGCTATTGTATGTGACTTTTTATTTTGCTCCCAACCCTTTGTTTGTATGCTCTGTATACTTGTAAGAGACCCTTTACAAAAAAATATTAAAGGATAAGTGCACCGTATTTGTAACTTGTTAGTGCTGTACCATAGTGAAATAATGTGGTGGTGTTTATTTTGGGCTATTCCCCTCCCTTACCTGCAGCGGTTAAGCATTCTTTAGAGGTTTGAGGCTAAGGGGTGTTATCGAAACTGCCCAGGGTACATTGCATAGCATTGCACATGGCAGAAAGTTGGTGTCGAACCCCCCCACCTCTATTCAGGCTTGGTTTCTTCATTTTCACATAAATGGCCCCCTTGACACCTCTCTTGCACCAGTCATGTTCCTTTGACAAGATGTTGACATTACAATGTGGAAAGATGGGACAGAGGAGTTGGAAATACAGTAAATTATAAAATGATGGCTGAACCAGAATAAAGGAGTTAAGGCAGTCCGTTGGTTATCGGTGGTTTATCATTGGTTACTTACCTGTTTGGAAGTAAAACAAATGAAACCGCTGCGGCAATTCTTAAACCCACAATTAGTCTCTTGTGTGGTTATTGTTATGTAAGTAACAGTTTGTGTTGCCTACAATACTATGATGTGTTGTTTTTCAGAAAGAAAAGGTGAAGACCCTACTGCCCATTTTTCTGCAGCTTTTAAAAATGGTATCTCTAAACATCAGAAATCGCCCATATTTTCTTATGATAATGTCATTAAGTGAAGTTTTCTTTCTTTTTCTTTTTTTGTGTGCGTCAATTGAGAAACAATGAGGCGGGGAAATTGTGTCATTGCTGCACAGGGATAGCCAGGAAAAGAAACTCGGTAAGTATCATATGAGTTTCCATTTTTATATAGGTTTATTAGGTCACAAGTGTGGATATTTGTGTTTTGATTAATGCAATTGCATTCAATTGATGTTTGCTTACACTATTGCATAATAACATAGTTTAGACTTATTTACTTATGCTTAGTTAAATACATGAGCAAATGAGCCACAGGAAGAAATTCAGTTTCAAGCTGCAATTTTAACTCCTCTTCATATTTATCTCAGTTAAGAATTAAGTTTGACACACATGTCATTAAGCTCAACCTATAAATTAAGCTATCTGTTATCTGCTATAATTATTTAGGGGTTGAAATTGAGAGCAGCTCAGAATTTATTAATTGATATTAAAGTACATTCAAAAGTGATTTTGTTCTCAATGTCTTTCTTAAATCACAAATTTCTAATGTCGGACTAGAGTATTGCCATATCTTGGAAATTATTTGGTTGGAGAAAGTAGAAAGCCATAAGTACGGAGCACCCCATTAACTTGTGCATCATATGATTAAAGCGCATGTCCACTTGAAGTTTTAATATAATGATCCTTAGGGTTGCCCACCCCCAAACGCCATAATAATATTAAAAAATAACTTTCCGATATTAACTTACTGTCCCTTCACTTCCACGACTATATTCTTCCCTCTCTGCAAACTGGAAACAGCAGAGAGGGGCCAGACCGGCAGCTTTTTTAGTATTAAAAAGGGGTGGGCAACCCTAAGGATCATTATATTAAAAGGGATTCACGCTAGAAGTGGCAGCCAAATGGGATCCGGAGTGAGGGGGGGAATGGGCCCCCCTGCGCATGTCGGCATCCCTCACTGAGGCAACACAGGAGACAGAGACCATTGGACAGGAAGACGGACACTACTCTTCAGTTTTCTGGACTTTGGACTACAGAAGAAGGAGCAGGATTTTTTTTTAAACTATGCAGAGGGGCCAGCACTTGGGTAATTTTAGATTTGGGGGTGGACATGCCCATCTAACATATAGATATAAGCTAATTTAATAACACTCCAAAATAGAACGTTTTATTCAAAGCCAAACATCAAACAGCAAAATACGACGTTTAATACATGCTCATTTTGTTTGATGTGTGGCTCATTTCTTTTTTATGGATCATAGATAAGGATTTTCTGAGAAATTGTTTAGAGTGAAAGGAAAAGACATTCGATATATAATTTATGAAATTCCAACTTTCCTCTGATATTTAATAACAATAATATATTTAGAACTGTATGTTAATCACATAATGCATGGAATCCTGGAATAATACCCAAGCAGCCAATCTCTTAAAGGACAATTATACTCACCTCCCCCTCGTTCCTTTCCCCAATCCATTCCTGCAAAGTACCCAGGGGACCTAAAACGCTAAGTCCTCACCTCTGGGTACTTTACAAAAGTCCTGCACTACTTACTTGTAATCTCCCTCGTCGCTCTGGTCCGATCCTCCCCACTGGCACTGTCAGTGACAGTCCGGGAGTCAGCCAATGGGAAGACACACCTCCTTGCAGAGCGCGTCTTCCCATTGGCTGCCTCGCGACCTGTCACTCAAAGAGCCAGTGGGGGATCGGACCGAGCGACGAGGGAGATTACAAGTAAGTAGGCAGGACTTTTGTAAAGTACCCAGAGGTGGGACTTAGCGTTTTAGGTCCTCACCCTGGGTACTTTGCAGGAATGGAGTGGGGAAATGGTAAGTATAATTGTCCTTTAATAAATTGTATTTAATGGGTAAAGTTACCAAATTCTTCTATTCTCATGTGATTTAGTTATTTTGTCTAGTCTTTGATGAAGGGGGGCCACGTTTGTTTTTATAATATATATATATATATACTTGAGAGAGTGAGAGTATTGTTAGGCCCTCTTTTGCTTGATCACTAGTTTCTGGGAGCATATTAATGTGGAGTTCTCAGGGCATTTGGTCCATTGTGATTTGGTTATAAAGTTGAATAAACTGTGGTCCAAAAATAACTTTAGGTAAATTGATAGGAATTGCTCTCCTGAGAATTTTTGCAATTTATTTTCATTGTTTATTTTGCATAGTTTTCAAGATATTTACATTTTTGTGTGTGATGTGGCGGCAGCATCACCAGGTCACCTGCACTTCCTGCTTCCTGCTCTGAAACCATGTCAGTCAATCTGCCCTGTGTCTCCTCCTCCCCTATGCAGCCCCCCTGGTCCCTCCCACTTATGGACCCCATGGTCCCTCCAGTTGCAGGCCCCCCTTGGCCCATTCTCTTACAGCCCCATGTTGCCCCGCCCACTCACGGTTGCCTAAGCCCCGCACACTCGTGACCCCCCCTACAGAAAACTCTGTGGAAACAAGCCTTTTCAGGCAGAGTGAGTACTCTGTCTGAAAAGGCTGTTTTCACATAGTGGGAGAGAAGGGCTGTAGATTCCCTTACCTACTCTGTCAGGACTTCACACAGCAGAGAAGAGGAGGGACTTCCTGTCTCCCTCACACAGTGAGGGAGTCTGAGGCTGTGCTCGCCGGCGGCACTGTGCAGGAGAAGCTTTAGGAATGTCACATGTCAGCCTCCCACCCATTAACTTTCTGGTCAGTCATTTCTTTATATCTTGGGCTGTGGAGCACGTAGAGAGGTGGTTGATGGCTCGTTTTAAAGGTAGGGAACTGGCCTTTCATTTAAACTCAACTTATTTGGAGACCACAGTTCCCCTCTAATAATAGAGAATTGGTTATTGGATTGCAAACAGAGAGTAATGGTTAATGGAGCTACATCCATGTGGGCTAAAGTGTAGTTTTAAGTGCAGTGCCTTCGGGTTCTGTACTGGGACCTCTTCCTTTTAATCTGTTTATAAAAAATGACTTAGAAGGGGGCATTGAGATAAAGTTCTCTGTGTTTTCTGATGACACTAAACTATGCAGAGCTTTGGAAACTTCAAATGATGTGCAAGTGCTGCAAGCAGACCTAGATAGATTATCAAAATGGGCAGCAGAATGGCAGATGAGATTCAATCTTGATAAATGTAAGACAGCAATGGCTAGAGCTAGCAATATATTGTCTTGTATAAAGAAGGGAATAGATTAAAGAGAGAAAAATATTATTCTCCCTCTTTACAAGACACTGGTAAGGCCTCATTTGGAATATGTGGTGCAGTTTTGGAATCTCATATACAAAAGCGTCATCTTGGAAATGGAAGCAGTTCAGAGAAGGGCAACTAAATTAATAAGGTGAATGGAGGGGCTTGACTATACAGGCAGATTAGACAAGTTAGGGCTGTTTACATTGGAGAAGCAATGTTTGCGTGGGGCTATGATCACTTTATACAAATATATTAATGGGCCATAAAATAAACTCTCTGGTGCATTGTTCACCAATAGGTAATATAAGAGGATTCGTGGACATCCTTTAAAGGATAAGTACACTCTAAAAACAAATTAAGTGTTATTGGAAGCTGTAGCTTTAACTAACCATCTACCTTTTTTACTTCTTCTAGGTCCCTTCTGAGCCTACCTGTGCTCATGTAAAGTTCCTGACATCTTGGATATTGGTTGCAATCATCTAAGCTCTGCCCCCCTGAGACTTGCAGGATCTCCTTCCACAGTGTGTCAGAAAATGCTGTTATAAGCATGGTGCAGCGCTGACGTCTCGTCCCATGTTCAGCGGGGGACGTGCGCACTGTGGAAGGAGATCCTGCGAGTCTCGGGTGCAGGGCTTAGATGACTGTAATCAATATCCAAGATATCCAGGAACTTTACATGAGCACAGGTCGGCTCAGAAGGGACCTAGAAGAAAAAAAAAAAGGGAGATGGTTAGTTAAAGACACTTAATTTGTTTTTAGAGTGTACTTATCCTTTTAGATTGGGAGAAAATAAGTTTCTTCTTCAGGATAGGAAAGGTTTCTATATAGTGAGAACGGTGAAATTTACTGGTATTAATACATACACTGTAGTTTTGGTTGATCCAGGGATACTTTCTGATTGTAAAATACGAAACGAAAGAGACAGAAAAGCTCCACTATGACATGGAACCATATGTACCATGGCACTCAGCCATCATATCCTAATAGTAAATATATATGTGGTAGGGAACTGCTCCCTATGATACCACAAAAACAAAGCAGTCTAAATACCTATTGTCCAGTCTGTAGCTTATGGCTTATAGCCCCTCCTTCTTATACTTTCTGATTGCCCTTTGGAGTTAAGAAGGAACCCATCCCCCCTTTTAGCTGTTGTTTTTGCCTCTCTTGATCAACTGTTAAAAAGGGTGAAAAGGTTGGATTTGATGGGCGTATGTCTTAATTCAACCTCAATTACTAATATCTTACTCTGCCTGAGTGAGGACCATAATAATACCTAAATATCTGGTTAGTAATGCAGGTAATAAAGTGCAAAATAAATGAGTTGGGGGCAGGTAACTGACATTTGACCAGTTTTTTGTTTTAAGGGTGAACATGCCCTTAAGTCATTTTATTTTAATTATTCTTTGAGAACATGTTTTAAGAACATATAACAGTGCATCAATTTCTCTAATAATTGACTATCTTTATGTAGAATATTGTGACCAGTAGACCTGTTAATTGCAATTTTAAAGTGTTCACACCTTAAATAAAAAATTATATATATATAGGTAAATATCCCCCAAATCCAAAAGCCACTATAGTTCAAAAGCTGATGGAGTAGGGTTTACTCGATATGCAGTGACATTTTCTTTCCCCTTTCCACTTGCCTCTTAAAGGGTAACTTCATTGGGAGATAGGGTCACTAGCTGCCATCTCCCAACTGAGTCTTCAGGCTGAGATCTGCCTGTATTTATTTACACCCTTTTGCAGCTCTCTGTCTCACCTAATGGCAGTTCCCCTTATCTTTTTGGGGCTCTGCACATGCAGACAAGTGTAACTCAATGGAGCTAGGTCAGGAGTGCTGCCAGCAGGGGGAGACAGTCAGCTGGGGGAGCTGGAGAGAGCTGCAGGATTGTGTAAGGCTTGGTACACACCAGCCAATATTTTCGGGTGACTGACCGATTCACAGTACTTTCGGTCGATCGGACGAAAATATTGGCTGGTGTGGGGCAGGCGGCCGTGACCGGCATTGGCCGTTCGTTCGTCCATTCCGGACGAACGAACGATCGGGCATGTCGGAAAATTCCAATCGATCGTGTGGTTCCCTATGGGAACGCACGATCGATCGTTTGCAAAATTCGGCCGCGGCTCGAATTTTCCGCGACCGACGGACATTTGTCCCTCCGTGTGTAACCAGCCTAAGTAAAGACAGGCAGATCTGAGCTTGTAAATTTAATTAGCAAATATTTAGTTCATTTTTCTGGGTAGAGTTACCCTTTAAAAGGTTTCTGCCTCCCCTTCAAGATCTCCTAGCTTGTCCATGCTCAGAGGAGGCAGCTAGCATTCATATAGCATTCATTGGCTGTAATGTAAAATGTCACATCCATGACTGACACCTGCTAACCACAAGAACCAGGAAGCAGAAAGAGTGGTAACAAAACATCAGGCAACATTTCATATTTCAGGTTAGTCAGGAAGGGGGGTGATTTACCTGTACATAAACTCTTGTTGTTAAACCATATGCAGTATCACTTACCACGTGGGAAGTAATGTAAAGGACAAATACACTGTAAAAAGAACCTTTTTAAAGGATATGTCCACCCTTAAAACTAATTTTTGATATAGTACTCCCCCTGGTCCCCCAGCCCCAACCGCTTCATTTTTATTTTTAGAAAGTGCCCCAAACTTTTACTTACCCTCCCCTCTTTCCTCCGCGCGCTGCCTGCCCTCTGCTTGCGAGAAAATGCAAGCAGAGGGGCGGGACCGGCAGTCACGTCTGTGATTGGCTGAGTGGCAGCCAATCACGGACACGGCTCGCCGTCATTCAGTGCAGCGGAGGAAAGTGGGGAGTAAGTAATGTTCGGGGCACTTTCTAAAGATAAAATTGAAGCGGTTGGGGCTGGAGGAACGGGGGAATACTATATTAAAAGGATTTATGCAGGGGGAGGGAATCTGGAGGGGAGTGGGAGAAGGGCTGCAGTACGCATGCCAAACTTCTCCCGGAGGCCAGGTAGGAGGCAGTCTCCTATATGGACTCTGCTAGCCCCTGGTGGCAGTTTTTGGGACTTTGGGGGGGGACTACAGGAGAACCATATGGAGCTGGGATGTGAGGTAAGGATTAAACTACACTACATGATGGGGCCAGTAGTTGGGGGGATTATAGTTTTGGGGGTGGACATGCCCTTTAAAAATTAAAAGCACCTGAGGCTGGAAGGTAGCATTGAATATTCCTACCTTCAGATATGATCTTGTTGATCTAACTGGTTAGTGTATTCCAGGCTTTCTTGCATAAAATATAGCGCTGAGGCACAGAAAATGCCTGGCAGAAGCAATTTTATTTTGCTGGCACTTTTCACAGAAATGATAATGGGAGGTAGGAATGACCAATACTACCTTTTCTCTCCCAGGTACTTTTCTTTTTACCTGCTTTAAAAAAAAAATAAATAAGTAGGATAGTTATCCTTTAATCTTCAGAATTAAAAAAAAAAAACAAAAGTTACTTTCATTCACCCCCTCTACACTTAGCACAGGAAGATACAGATTTGCCTGTTAAACAGCAAATCTCTCACTCCCTTGGTGGTGCAACTGAGCACTGGTTGGGAGAGGACAATGTGTAAGAAGTGGCTGGAGGATTTTATTTAAAGTAGGTGTAAATTAATGCCATTTTAAAGCAAGAACAATCATTAAAATCATAAAACCATAAGCATCAGTTGACGCAAAAAGCTGGTTCCTGTTTTGGCATCAGTCTGGAGATTGTCAGATGGCCTGCTTGGATATATTGTTTTTCTTCATTTGGATAAATTTGTAGAGGTTTTATTGAAAGAATGAGCTGTAGGTGAGACATCCTAAAGACTTGTATGACTTACACGCCAGGCAAACACACATAAACAAAGTGTCTAGCTACCACTCCTAAAGTAAAATTGTATCGGAGCTAGGGAAAAGGAAACTTACTTTCCCGCTGTAGAGGGCCAGGTGGACACACCCCCAGCCCTGTTCGGTCAGGTAAAAGCAGCTAACATCCATGGAAAACCGCATATAAACACGCTGAATACAGCTAAAATAAGAAGGCACAAGGTATATGCTTACCAGGTGTGATGAATGGCCTGGTTTGGTAACCCAGAATAGAAACCGGAAACTCTTATTAAAATCAGTGTGTTTATTCTTTAAATCTCCATAACATCACACAGATCGGACCACGCCTGACACGTTTCATGCAACTTGCACTTCATCAGAGGCGTGTCCCCTAACACACGTAACTTCCTTTCAACAGGTGAGCAATTAACATATTTGCATATAAAATGGAGTAT
The DNA here is from genome assembly GCA_019447015.1 of Hymenochirus boettgeri. Lineage (NCBI taxonomy): Eukaryota > Metazoa > Chordata > Amphibia > Anura > Pipidae > Hymenochirus > Hymenochirus boettgeri. The sequence continues at coordinate 316,050,166 of CM033469.1, forward strand.
TACGCCCAGTTTAACCCCCGGATTCCCGACGGAAAAGGAAAAAACTATAACCATAAATGAAAACACATTTTTATTGCTTATATTACACTTACTATAGCTATTCGCTTTTCTACCCTCAGCTCTATTTTTTTTGGGGGGGGGGGTTCTGCTTACATTGTCTCCTTTATATATGGTTTTCTCCATTATTACATGTTTGGTTTTTATACAGTAATTCTGTAATTTTTGTATTATATTAGGTTTTTTGTTATGATTATGTTCCTTTTATTATATTTTTCTGTATCTACTTATTTGTTTCTTATTTGGATATGTTTTCATTTATAGTTATAGTTTTTTCCTTTGGGGATCCGAGGGTTAAACTGGGCGTAGTACTCCATTTTATATGCAAATATGTTATTTGCTCACTTGTTAAAAAGAAGTTACGTGTGTTAGGGGACACACCTCTGATGAAGTGCAAGTTGCACGAAACGTGTCAGGCGTGGTCCTGTCTGTGTGACATTATGGACATTTAAAGAATAAACATACTGATTTTAATAAGAGTTTCCGGTTTCTATTCTGGGTTGCCAAACCCCCTATTTGCTGTTAGATCGTTGACTTACACACCAAATGTTAGAAAAGTGGGAAGTGTAACTTTACAAGCCTATAACTTAAAATCTAGAGAAGCTAGATACATCAACATAGGCATGCTTGAAAGGTGTGAGCAAGCTCTTGTATGGAAACCACAGTTACCCTTTACATTTTCTATGTAATAAGTTGAAGATAAATCTTTTATTAAATAAATACATTTACACAAATAATTTGATTGTTTTTTTTTTTATTTGATGGTTTCAAACAGACATATTCGTTGTTAATTTATACCACTGTTGGTTTGTGACTATACACAGGGAGGTGCATGCTTATAGTCAAACTGAATGAGTAATACCAAACCTTGTAATGGAATGGAGACTGAATCTGGCATGTTTTCTTGCTCTGCTTATATGCCACAAGGACTGCAGTAACCGTGGCTGTTTTTTGTATTCTCTTTAATTATCTAACTTTATTCAAAATGACATTAACATCCTGACTGTAAACCAGCATTGGTTTTTAGGCACCCAGATTGTACAGAAGCAGTTACCATAGAAAGCTGTAAATTAGGGTGTTCCCCTGTGGTTTTCTTTAAAATAAATTCAAAGATAATGGTTCGGGTTGTAGTATTTTTGTTATATTTTAAAAGCCTTTTAGTAACCTAAAGCATACATATTTTCTGCATACATGTTTATGAAACATTATATAAGATGCCTTTTCCTGCAGAGGTTAAGATATAAATCATTAAGCACAGTGATTAAGCTTTCCTTGAAAAAAGGTTTGAACTTGAAAGACAGAACAAGAGGCCCACTACATATGGTTACTGAATGGCAAAGAGAGCACAACACTTAACAGCAGATATTAAAGATGACATTTCTCAATTCTTCTCAAAAGGGCTTTTTTCTTTATTAATCACTTTTCTTTTACTACCCTTTCCCATTTAAAGTAGTTTGCCAATATGTTCTTCCAGATATATGTTCTTAAGATACTGAGGTGAGGGTGAAACATTTGCCCTTTTGTTATTTGACTCCTATTAAGAGGGGTGATTAATGCTAGCTCCAACTGCAAACGTAAAGTTTGTTTAATAAAAAATAATGATTTGATGGAGTTTGATATGTTCTACCTTTCTGTAAAAATCTGCTAAAGATTATCCTACAACAGTGATCCACAGCACAGTTATTTATTGTAATGGAAACGACATGTAATCTTGCATAATCAGAATGTAAACGTTTTCTTTCTATGTTGTGCCATGGATCTCTGTTAGTTTGCTACATTTGTTTGCCTGATGGCATTGAGAGTTAGCAATGTTGGTGCTGGAACAAGAAAACTAATGTAATGAATGACAGTAAACATCAAATGTAATAAACAGTGCAATACCAAGTTTATAGAAGTGCAAGAGACCCTCATTTCAGAGAATATCAAGCAAGGCTTGAGGACAGAATGATTAAATTCATGCACCAAAAATGGATTCTGGTCATTTTGCTTTTCATTTGTTGTTTCAAGAAGCAACAAACTGCTGGATGACAAGCAAGAACACAGCAGTGAGGTTATATCCAACACACGTAGGATCCCATAATTAGATGAAATAGATATCTGCATATATATCTTTCCTTATACATATATTTATATATAGAGCGAGAAATGTGTATAATTACAGAACATAGACACCACAGGTCAGCAGGCAAAGAGATGCTCATAGTCCCATAAAAAAGATAACCATTTCTTGCTGAAATTACAAAATCCATTTTAAAATGGGGGCTTTACATGAGAAAGAACAAAGCGAGTCAGTATACGTAAATATCAGCATTGTCATATAGATGTGTAGATGTTACAATATATCTGTCATACATGCAGTACACATGGTTTATGCATGTCTCCACAAACAGTGTACATGCAGGTGTAGTATGCCATGCGCTTGCATGACCAGTTTGGCATCCATTGACGACAAAAACATTCCTGTTATGAGCGGAAAACCCTTAAGAAAGAAAAATAGATAAGTATTATTTTTGGCAGCAAGTAGCATGTCAATAGAACTGTAAATAATCATGTCAGTTTGGCATCCCACCCCAATTTCAGTTATTAGAAAGTCTGGCAAACCATACTACACTATAGTAGATCAGACCAATATTTAGTTTATAGGGGAAGCTTTGCCTAAAACGGCACTAAACTTTGCAGGCCAGAGGCCTGTATTGTACGGACGATGCCTCAAAAAAGCTGAAACTGTTCTGGTTTTGGGGTTAGGGAACAGTGAAAATGAAAGTATTTGCAAAACCTGTAGTGAAAAGTTTAACTAGTCATGCAAGCATTTCTTTGGTTTTGAAGACACATTTAAAGGGCATGTCCACCCCCAAAACTATAAATCCCCCCAACTACTGGCCCCACCATGTAGTGTAGTTTATCCTTACCTCACATCCCAGCTCCATAGGGTTCTCCTGTAAACCCCCCCCCCCAAAGTCCCAAAACTAACCACCAGGAGGATAGCAGGGCTCTGCCTGCTATCTAGCCTCCGGTGATATTTGTCATGCGTACTGCAGCCCTTCTCCCCCCCCCCCCTCCTCTCCCTCCCGTTCTACTATCCCTCCCCCTAGCATTAAACCCCCTTAATTCTGCTCCCCCATGTCCCCCAGCCCCAACCGCATGTTTTTTTTTTAAAAAAGCTCCCCAAACTCTTACTTACCTCTCCGCTTTCCTCCGCTGCACTGAATGACCGGCAGCCGCGTCCGTGATTGGCTGCCGCTCAGCCAATCACAGACCGACTGCTGGTCCCCCCCCTCTGCTTGCATTCTCGCAAGCAGAGGGCCGCATGCGGCGGAGGTCGAGGAGGGTATAAGAGTTTGGGGGGCTTCTGAAAAAAAAAAAACATGCGGTTGGGCTGGGGGACATGGGAGCAGAATATTAAAAATCGAATTTCGGGGTGGACATACCCTTTAAACATTGCTTTAACCAGCAGATTTAGGAACTAAACAGGTTTTAACCTAAACTTTAATCAGATACAAAAATATACTTCCCTTTTCAGGGAGAATCCGTGACATATTAAACAGATTTCCTCCCCTATGTCTCCCCCTCTTGAGCTACATTATAAACCTATATTGCATTTTGTGGAACAATACCTCCACTTACTCATCCGTCTCCTTTTTGCTTTCTTCAATAAATGCAATCGATTCAGATCTGAGACGGTTTGTAACTTCATATGTTCTAAGAGTGACTCCAAATATGTCTTCATGGTAACGATTGTCATCCTGTTGAAGCAGAAAAGGGTAATCTTTTAAACAGCACAAGGCAAGATGAATTTTAAACAACTGTTCAGAATTGTGTTTTATAGCAGATAATTTAATGGGCATGTCCTACAAGGAAATATCCTGCAGGACTCCAAATGCGTGTACCCTCCTCCTGAACAATGCAAAAGCTAAGAATTTCGCACAGGCTCTGTAAGCAGCATTCAGGAGCAAAAGCTCTGAGAATATGATGCAGTCATTAGCCATTACATCACCCTTCATGCCATGACTGCAGTGTGAACCTGGAAGAGAATGGAACTGCTAGCAAGGAATAAGGAGACATCAAGACTATCTCCTTGTAGAAGCAGAGTTGAACAAGGTAAATAGAATGAATAAGTGGACATACTCTTTTTACTATAGAATTTAGCGGGGTACACAGAATTTTTTACTAATTCTCCCTTTTCAGCCTAATATGTTTTGGGAATCCTAGAACAATTCCATGGCTTGTGTAATGTATGTGGACTAGCATCTTGGTGGTATGGTGTGAGGACATGTAATCAAACATAGCCAACTAAATCAGTGGTACTAACAATTAGGAATGACACTTACTCTCAGTTTACTAATGAAACCTCCTGCCTCTTCATTGGTCATATTCCCCTGCTGTTTCACAATAAGCTGAAGATTCTTTAGGACATCTCCAGCCATAGTCACATCACCACATACATATATATGCCCCCCTGATCCTTCAAAGCTTTGTATGTTACATCAGAGAGCTGTTCACGCAGTACGTCCTGAACATATTTCTGTAACACAAAATATATTTTTTTAGGCAAGAACATTTGTGTATTAAATCTTTGACTTTCTAAGTGTAATGCAGAGTCATTAGAAATGATGAACAGTATTTCTAAAACGTTATCATAAAATAACAATATAATTATTTTACACAACGGTCATTATTTAAAACTCATTATTTTACACAGCAGTTGCTATTTTAGACAGCGTTGCAAAATAAGGATGTACTTTTTACAGTTTTTATTTTATAAATGTACTGATGGTTTCTTTTAAATATGTCATTTTTATTTACAAGAAACCAGCAGTACATGTGTCAAATAATAAAGGCACAAAGTTCATCCTTATAACACTGCAGTCAGTCAAGGCTCTGACTGCTGACATAACAACCAATGATTGACAGCTGTTTCCCCTGCTTCTTCCACTGCACATGCTCAAGCTTCTAAAAAGCTCATTGAGCAGAGGTAGGAGGCAGTTACCTTTTACCTTTTCCAGAACGGAAAATAACTTTGGTTACAAATGCATGTTATAAAGTTGGGATTGTGGGCAAATAACTGACAAGTGAGGTATGGAGGTAGCCAATATGCGTTAGAATGGTTTGTGCACTAGAATTCTATTTTTTGTATGTATTCTATTTTTGGTCTCTAGTTGCACTTTAATATGGATGTACAACAGCCCAATTTTCTATATATTGTGTGTAACTGACAAGTCACCAGTTTTCTGTTTTAAGGATGGACATGGCCTTTATTTAAGTCAATGTGAAATTTATGCTAGGGGAATATTAAGATTCATAGAAGTATTTGGTAATAGTATAAGCTTGGTGATATAAATCTGTTGTATCTAGTTAGATCAACTGGACTTAAAGTTTAGGGCCATGTTTATAATCGCTAAAAAGCAATACCATGGGTTAGTGAATGTACGATCGTGGTCGTAAATGTACAGCAGCGATCTTACGTTTACGACCGAACGTTCGTTAATTACTGAAAGTTCGTTAATTAACCTATGTTTGGTTGTAGAATACCACGTGGTAGTAAACTACCGCAATGATATTCTATGGGGATCGTAAATCTACATTTTCATTATTGTAGATTTATGATCGGTAATTTACAATCGTATCATAAATGTACGATAATGATCAGAAATTAACGATCGGTTTAATGATTGAACTAAAAAGCGATACTGCGCTTTTATAAATATGGCCCTTAGTTCTTGAAGACGTCTTTAAGTCCAGTTGATCTAACTGAATATCTGTTGTATTCAATTAGATCAACTGGACTTGAAGTTTAGTTCTTGAAGACGTTTCGCTAGTCATCCAACTGGCTTTCTCAATTCAGAATGACTTGTACAAGAATCTGTGGCAATTATGTACCCTGGAAAATCCCAATAAGCATATCACAGCCAGGTGTTAAGGGTGTGATTGGATAGTGGCTAAGAGGTGTTATAGGAACGCCCAGGGTAAGGTGTCAAAACAGCATTGTACATGGCAAGGAATGTGACTGGTTCAAGAGAGGTGTTAAGGAGGCCATTTATGTGAAAATAAAGAAACCAAGCCTAAATAGAGGTGGGGGGATTCGACACCAACTGTCTGCCATGTACAATGCTGTTTTGACACCTTACTCTGGGTGTTCCTATAACACCTCTTACCACTATCCAATCACGCCCATACCACCTGGCTGTGATAGCTAATTGGGATTTTCCAGGGTACTATTGCCACAGATTCTTGTACAAGTCATTCTGAATTGAGAAAGCCAGTCGGATGACTACGAAACGTCTTCAAGAACTAAACTTCAATCCAGTTGATCTAATTGAATACAACAGATATACCATGACCTGGATGAATGAGAACCTTCACAAGCATCTAACTGAATACAACAGATATACCATGACCTGGATGAATGAATTCACATGCATATTGGTGATATTTTGATTAACAGGAAAGTATTTAGAATAGGATAATAGAAAATAATTTGTTGTATTAGATGTTATGATTCAGAAAAGTCCAACACCTTATCAGCACAGGCTTTCTTGCCAACATAGTTTATTTAATATCAATACTGTGTCCTGCACCTTTGGTTTATTCGGTTCCCGAGAATATGCCGTATACAGTTCCTTGAAAACTCCCTTATTTTTTGCTAGCATTGTTTCCTCTTTGTAGATGTGGTCAGTTTTGGATTCTCTGCACCCAAAAACCAAGATCATGGGACATGGTTTCAGCCCTGAATAGTACAGAAATAATTGCGTAAGAAATAAGAGTAAAGTATAGTGAACAAAGTGTTTGTAATGACACCTGTACATTAGGTGCCATAAATATTTTTAATTCATAATTATGCTTCAGAAAAAAAAGTTTTACAATAAATGCAACATTAACATTATGTAACATTAGCATTATGATTCCCTAAAAAACCCCAGACTTTTTAGAGTGGATTAAAATGTGCTGGCAAGCTTCCATATACTGAGCAACTAGTCTTTCTTAAATCAAACACATACAGAGTTGTCAGTTGACCTGGAGATCTCTGTTCACCATAAGTAAACATTTCTGGATAATGAACAGATATCTAAGGCTGGGTACACACCAGTCGATATTTTCGGTCGACTGTCTGACCGATTCACAGCACTTTTGGACCGAAAATATTGGCTTATGTGGGGCAGCCAGCCGCGACTGACATTGATGGTTCATTCGTCTGGATCGGATTCGTCTGAAAATTCCGATAGATCGTGCAGTTCCCTATGGGACCGATCGATCGTTCGCGACCGATGGACATTTGTGTACCTAGCCTTAACATGCCATTATTATGATGTAGGAGAATGATTAGCCATCATTAATAGAGAAGTGCATATAGATAGATTAATTGAGGTGTGCCTTGACTTATTAGGAAAGAGATCCCTGCCCCGAAGAGCATACAAATTAAGTGGGAGGGACAACATACAGATACACATTAAACAAACATAAAAGCCTCACCTCTGTGCTGCATTTCATATAGGCGTTGCTGCCAAAAACTTCTAAAAGGTGCAATACCAGTGCCTGGTCCTATCAGGATACATGGGACCTGTGGGTCTTGTGGCATGTGGAAGGAAGGTGCTCTGTTGGATATAAGCAGAAGTTTAGTGGTGTATTTGAAAGTTATCATTTCTGGGTTTATACAGTGAGTAAAACCAGACAGAGATCTAATGCTACAACTTAAAGGGTATCTCCACTCGTTTTTGTAAGTTTTGTGAATCCAGTTCTATTGAAGAACGGGAGGTAAAGGAGCTGTGCCTTACCTTCCTTTCTTCAATAGAACACACAGAGAGCCAGGAGACAAGGTTAAGAAACTTACCCGCTCGCTCGCTCGCTCCCCCGGCGCTTGGTCTGACAGGTCCCGACGGACCTTGTCTTCTATGCGCATGCGCGATCTGTCAGACTATGCGCCGGGGGAGCGAGCGAGCGGGTAAGTTTCTTACCTTGTCTCCTGGCTCCTGTGTGTTCTATTGAAGAACGGAAGGTAAGGCACAGCTCCTTTACCTCCCGTTCTTCAATAGAACTGGATTCACAAAACTTATAAAAACGAGTGGAGATACCCTTTAAGTAAAAGCTAATTTACTGTGTAAATGACAAAAAATGTAAACCCATCACACTGCATAGACAGACATATAGAAAAACAGATACTTACCCTCTGACAAAGCAGGGGACCATTTCATCTGGCTGTATCCTGTTAAGCCATGAGGAGCATACACCATGATGTATAGGTCCATCTCCATCTGGCAAAACAGAAGGCTTTTAATTATAAACACTTGTGATTTCCTGTATTTATAGGTAAATGGTTTTACTATCATTTGTGTTTAGGGGACACAGTGTATTGACATCAATGACCATGTTGCTAAGAAAAAATATACAGTTTCCCACATATAAAAATGATGGGGTTTTAATTTATTTATTGTTTACTCATACAGCATGAACGTTACACTAATGGATCTAGCACAGTTTATCTAAACACTAAAAGACCAAATTGTACATTTAGTGTGGAGAAGTTAAAATAACAGAAATGCAAATTATAACTGGCAGAGAGTGGGAGTGTAGGGCAGAAGCAGCTGAGTTTTAGCTGAAGGGCCAAAACACTAAACAGTGTTTGCTCACATGGCTGAATTTACTAACCATATTTCTACATATATGAACATCTTAATGGAGACCGAATGGCAAAAAATAACCAGAATTATTTGCCTTGTTTGAGCTGAAGAACAGTGCCCACTTGTATCCTACCGCTGGAACAGAGATGCAGCAGCATCATGAGGCCTGTGTCTGACATTCTTTATCATTTTTAAAGCTAGCCACAAGCCTGAAAGATTTATTTTTCTCTCCCTAAGGTGTCCAGAGGAAAGCACATATATTCATTGCAAGCCTGTAAATAGGTTCAGAAAAGATAGGGCTTATGACAGCTTAAAACACATGCCTGTTACAGTATAAACCTATAACTTTGACAAAACCTTGAGCTCTTTTCAATATGAATGGAGACGACAGTTCCAAGTAGTCATTTAATAAAAACTATACACAGATTTTATATACCTTTATTCTGAAAGCATCCCATCTAAGAACAAATGTGCAAGAATCCTCTTTAAACATAATTTTATTATAGATTTTCTTCAATTACGTAACTGAAAGCACCACAGTGTTTTTTTTATTCCACTAAACCTTAATCCTCTGCTCCAAATGGTTGTCCTGCAGTGTCTAGCCAAAGTCCCAATAAGTGAAGAGTAGGAGACAACAAACTTGGGGGGGGTGATAGAGGGTCTCCTACACTACAGCAAAATTTAAAAATGAAGGTGGAGTTACCCTTTAAGTCCTTCAAACAGCCTTGTGTGTATCTGCACTTTCTGGCCACGCCTACTGACCTCGGCCACATATTCCCTGTTTTTTTTTATTGGACTGTATTTTTCCTCTCTAAAGAATTCTAGTAGGAAGTTACCAGCTGTAACAAACTTCTACAGTAACTGGACATTTGTAAAAAAAAAAAAAAAAAAAACACACAACAGTCAGTGACAAAATCAGTAGTGGTGTCTGAGACACTGCAATGCTGGAAAAAAGGCGCAAAGCTCACATGCCAATAAGGCATAGCCGTCACTACCATGAAACAGGTTGAAAATCTCTAATCATGATTGCAGGAGCACCCCACCATTGATTTTGAAGGGGAGCAGTACTGGGGGCAATCTGCTCTCACAGCAGCTCCACCTAGAGTTCATTGTTGTCTAATTATTGTTTAGGGGCTTTAATTGTTCATTACTATAATTCCACTAGAACTTATATTAGACAAATATATGTATAAGTAAGGGGCCAATTTTGGATACAACTGTCCATATTTTTATAAACATTATATGGAGGTTCACCATTCCTCCTTTCACAACAGTATTTTTTGTGGGGATTGATTATAAATGCACTGTGAGGGGAGATAACATAGATAGGGAACTTCTAAAGATGGAACAGAGATACATCTTTGAATATGAGACCATGCAACCCAAGGGTCTTAATGACCAAATGGAATTGGCCCCATTTCTATGAGTAAAACTAAAAAGATGGGAATGATGCCTTGTTTCTTAAATACTTGAATAATTAATAGGAGGGATGAATGGAATAGTAATTTAATGTTAGTGATTTATGGCAACTGTATATGATATTATTGGACTTAATATGAAGATTATGTATATATTATATCAATTTAGTAATATAATAAAAAAAATTAATACCAATATAGACAGATCAATTAATACAGATGTTTTAACTAAGATAGACCCATTGAGTATGCTGGACCTATAAAAAGATTTGGAAAACAGGCTTACGTCACTGCCTGATGAAGGTCCCATTGGAGAGAAACACATAGCAGCAAGTGACGTGACCGGAAGCAGGAAGTCCGGAGTTAGACGCAGCACGTGGATACGGGTAATACACCGCAGTTACAGAGAACCGACTCTCACTGTAGCATGCCTATTAGCGGCTGCTCATTATTCCCGACGGATCCCATGAATCAGATTTACCACAGATACTAACATATAAGTGAACGGGGGACCAGGTGTCAGCATGGAGGAGAGCCGGAGCTTTATCCAGAAGGAGGTGACAAAAACCACTTTACTCTGCTGTGCCTTTGATCTCACTGTGTGCACACAGGAATTGACTTATCTTTCTGGATGATACATCTAATTTACTAGATATTTCCATGTTTTACCTAGCGGTGGAGGAAGAGTCATGATTATTATTTTCTATTTACTCTTGATTGATATCCTGAAGCACTGTTTCCAGTGCTGGTGGATTTCAGTTCACTTCAGTTTTCCAGTTGGGGATTCTGGGAGCACTTGTGTAGTGATATCGGTGGTTGGTTATTTTTATATTAGACAAATATATACTTGCTACCTGCATACATCTAAATACTTTTTTTGTGTATAGTGTTTTTTTTTTTATATAAATATAATTAAAAAAAAAATTCTACCTCCTGTACGATAGGACACAACAGCAACAGTAAGATGGATTTCTTCAGGATGCATATCAGGAGAAGAGCTGATTGAGTAATATCGAGGTTGCAGCAGGGGTAGTTGTGTGAGCAGTAGGGATGATGGCATCTGAACTGAAGGAAACTCTTCCAGTACCTCAACAATAGTTGGATTCTTGTACCACTTCCATTGTTCATACTCTTGTAAACCCTGATTTTTCCAGTGTAAACACAAGACAGGAATTCCTTATTAGTAATTATACACACATACTGACAGGGAAATAGTTATTACATCAGCAAATGTGCTAAACATAAAACCAACCCAGAAACATTTGCAGGCCTGCAATGATATTTTTAATTGAAAAAGTAGTTGAATAACAAAGAAAACAGCGTGTTTTGCATATGTGAGGATTTTCCAAACCAGCAGGTTCCTGGCTTTCTGAATTTTTAGATATGAGAAAGTAGATACCCAATATGATAAGTAGAGGGAAAAATTGCTGTTACTGTATGACTTCTTTCAGCGTATAAACCTTTTGATTTTGTTCTAAGTTATGTAATCCCAGGGGTTAGGACCTAGTGGTTTAAGTCCTCACCCTGGGTAATTTCATAAAGGGAGGGTGTGGAGGAAGATGGGGGTAGGTTAATTGCCCTTTAATGATCAATGGTCTCCCACCAAGTTCCTCTTACAGTGTCTCAGCTTGATATTGTATAACAACTATTTAACAAATTTGAAGGATACATGTTTTTTATGTTTAATTTAGGGATAATACTCTACCTACAGTGTAATAAAAGGATATTATGCCACAGAGGAGTTCCCTGACCATATAAAAGCACAAGGCCGTAGGCAGAGTGCTCTTCTACAGGTCAGGGAACTCCGAGGTGAAGTAATATCCGTATATAATTCTATAGGTAGTGTATTATTCCATATAATACATAAGGTCAAAAAAAAATATCCAGCACAGGCACTCTGTCTCCCCCCTCCCTGTATTAGTAATGTAGATAAGAAGCCTGTTTTTGTAAATACAAATAGTTAACTGCCGTTTTGTACTTCAAACTAAAAGATGAGACTAAACAAACCTGGTACAGTTCTGGTTCTGAGCAAGCGCATTTCTGAGTCATAACTGACTCGACTGCTCGCTCCTCCTTATCTGCACAGTAATTTAGTCAGTGAAACGAACCGTAACTGGGCTGGGTGATGTTCAGTCTCTTCTTTCAGTTTAAAGTTCAAACGGCAGTTAACTATTTGTATTTACAAAACAGGCTTGTTATCTACATTACTAATGCAGGCAGGGAGAGAGACATGGGGAGGTGCAGTGGCAGACAGGAAATCACTCAGTGACATCACTGAATGACAGATTATATGGATTCTAGCCACTGCACCTCTCCATTCAAATGCCAGAGCATTATGTATTATAATCATTTATATGCACAGTAATACATTGCTTCATGTAAAGAACGTTAGAAAAAAACTTGTGTAAATAGTAAAGGCAAATGTATCCAATGTATGTTGGTGAACGACGATCCAACAGATAATTATTAGAAAAAATCTCCTAAAAAATATGGTTGTTTAAAGTATGCTTGTGAAGGTTCTCATTCATCCAGGTCATGGTATATCTGTTGTATTCAATTAGATCAACTGGACTTGAAATGTAGTTCTTGAAGACGTTTCGCTAGTCATCCGACTGGCTTTCTCAATTCAGAATGACTTGTACAAGAATCTGTGGCAATTATGTACTCTGGAAAATCCCAATTAGCATATCACAGCCAGGTGTTAAGGGTGTGATTGGATAGTGGCTAAGAGGTGTTATAGGAATGCCCAGAGTAAGGTGTTAAAACAGCATTGTACATGGCAGACAGTTGGTGTCGAACCCCCCACCTCTATTTAGTGTCATAATTAAAGTGTCATAATTGTTCATTTTGCAATGCACTCATTCAAGGTTCCTTCTTTTCACATGTTGTGGAAGTGGTTGTGGGGTATTGAAAAGGGTACGTGTTTACTCACTTTTCTAGATGTTTCGGTGAAAGAAGCAACAAAATGAACTAATAAATCATTTTGTTACAAAACTTAAGTTTGATGGTATACTGCTGAAGTAGTTATAACTGTATAATCATTTTTTACACATCTGATAACTTTAATCAATTGGCTGCTGTTTACTGTGCCACATACTGTATGTAAAAAGTCTACCTTGCAAAATGGCAGGTTTTGTTTAATACAAAAAAAAAATGAACCCATATGTCACCTTGCTTAGGAGCTCAAGTTTTGTCTTTTCTTTCTCATCTGTGGCCAGTAGTGCAATTTGCTGCATAAGAAGAGGTGTTGGAGGAGTGGTGATATCTAGAAAGTATTTAAAAGCTTGAAAGATAGTGCAGGGTGGAATCCGCTCTTCCTCTGTCCAGTTACTGATTACACCTGTAAGATAGCAGGTAGAGATCAATGTATACAGGTAAACTACTTTCAACCTCTTGACCAGATGAATCTAACATAGGCATATATGTCTACTTTATAAGAGTTTCGCATGATTGTTATTATTATTGTAAAATCTTTTCTGCAGAGATTAAGGCATTATAGATATATTACATGTACATGCTGGTCATATAGACCATATAAGATTTTGTTTATTAATACATTGTAGATGTATGCCAAAATATACATAACATATTATCATTGTAACATAGGCAAATATTGTCCAGATCATTAATAAACTGTTTTTCTGCATTATACAGAGTATGTCTTTATATTGCACATAGAGTAAAATCATTACTAATGACTCAAACTGTTAGCAAACTGTAAGCAGACAACCGGTACAACAAAAACCTTACTGACACATGGAACATAGAATATCCTACTATTAAAGACATGTCATACCTAAGGCAGTATTTCTCTCTTCCAGCATCTCAACCCTCACTAGCTGGTTCACGGGAGGTGCATCTTCTAACCTCTCTATCAAGGCATTAACTAGATCTTCATGATTTCCTGCAAAAACACCCAAGTGGTCTCCGGGTTTGTAACTTAATTCTTTATGTCCATTGTTGTGCATTCGGAGGAATATGGTGGATCGGCTAAAGAGGACAACATCTGAATGTTAATTACAAATAATCAAGCCAGACATTTGAAATAAAAACAAACAACAAATCAACACAAAAATGTGTAAAATCTGCTTTACCCCGAATTTGGATTTTGCAAGTTCTGGCAACACAGAAGACGCGCTCCATACACTTTCTTTTTGTGAATGCTGTATAAAGCTGAAAGAAAAACAAATAACAAAAATAGTTGGAACACTGTGCACTATAATACCTATTGATTTTTCATTTGCAGAGTGCATCCTTGCTATTCGTTAAAAAGAACGCTGCCAAATACAGGAATAAACTAAATTAAAACTAATTAGAATAATCTGAAATGTAAACACAAGGGGCACAAATAATTATTTATGAAAAGCTGAATAAACAGAAATCCATCTTTCATTACCTTGTGTAAGTTCTGGTGCCTCAGCAACAAAGCTGATTCGGTACTTGCTTCTTTTCCAGCTGCGATCATTGCTAATCAGTGAGTTGTTTGCTTTCTCAATATTCACATCATCTCCTACACAAAAGACGTCACATGCGGCCTGCACAAAAATAATCCCCAAAACTCTTTAGTGTATAAAATATATTAATCGTCTGTCTTTCCAGTAAAGTATATCACCTGAACAAAATGTTCTTCACAGAATATTCATTTTCAGGGGTCATGCGTTTTGTTCCAAGAATCCAAATATTTAGGTGTGCAACATGAATTTTGTATTGAGCTATAGAAAAACCTTCATAACTTAATCCACGGTTGTATGGAAATGACAACTTTCAGCATTCTGCAAACAATGAATGTTGGGAATTGTTGCTTTTAAACATCTCAAGGGCTACAAGTTGGACATTTTTGTCTTAGACATGCATCTTTTAAAGGACTCATTACTAATCTTGGATTGAATTGGGTTTTTTTTTTTGGATAAAAGTGTATCCTTATTCACTTATACTGTAGATTTAGATTTATTTTGCTTCCTATTTTATTACATATTTATTTTGCTTCAATCTTTTATATATAATCTGCATAATATCAAAAGGTGCCTTTTTTTGCATATATAAATATGGTCATATTTATTTTCTTAGTTTCTCTGAGGAACGTGTGCTCACTACAACAAAACATCTCGCCTTAATAAGAAAACAGCACTGTGGCTCAGTGGTTTGCACTGATGACTTGAGTCCTGGGTTCAATTCCACTGTATATGCAAGTAATTTGTATGTTTTCCCTGTAGATTTCCTTCTTTCCCCCCCCACAAACATAAAGAGAAACCGATTGTTGTGTGTGCAATAGGAAACATAGATTGCAAGGTATTTGGGGCAGAGCTTTAAGAAACAAAAAAAAATAGATGATGAATGCATGTTTTTGGCCCGGTACATAATACCATCGCTGCTTAATCATACATTACAGAAATATAGCCTTTACATATGTTTTATTGTAAAAACGAAAAGTCTTTTAACAAGTTCAGTGAAGCCCCTATATGAGAGGTCCTAACTAATTAGCTTGAATAATTCCTCTTGGCTGACATGTCTTCTTCCTGGAAAAGTAATAAGATTATTACTATCAGGGAGAAACCCAAGAAATGGCATTAACCAAGCATTAAAGGAACTGTAAACTCAGTATTTGCAGTCTTTGCCCTCCGTTTGTATTATTCACAGGGAGGTGAGAACACTTATTCTCACCTCCCTGTGAATAATATTTTGCTCAGGGGACTTTGTACTTACCTTCGCTCCGCTCTATTCGCAGCCGCTTCTGCACAGAACAGCTGTTCTGTCCTGATCGCGCGCCCTATCTTTTGTATTGGTGCGCATGCGCCTAAGAGAGCGCGCATGGTCGGGACAGAGCGGCTGTCAGTGAAGGAGCGGCTGCGAGTGGAGCGGAGCGAAGCTAAGTTCCCCGTCCCCTGAGCAAAATATTATTCACAGGGAGGTGAATAATACAAACGGAGGCCAAAGACTGCAAATATTTAATTATATGGGTTTACAGTTCCTTTAAGGTGTCAGCCTGAAGGAATTAATAGTTCTCAAAGTACTGTGGAAGTATCACAGGTAATACTAAGCATATTATTTCATTACTGTACACAATGACAAGAATCTGCCGTTTGAATGTACTGTAATATATATGTATCTTTATTATAGGTGTTGAATGAGGTAAGCACAAAGTGAAAGCCCTTGAAACAACATTTGGTTGGGGTAACAGTTACTGTACCTTAAAAACCTTTTTGGCCCATGTTCTAAAAGATTCTTCTTGCCCGCACAGTTCATCTCCTTCCCCCATTTTTAAAATTCTTTCTCCTCCCAGCTCTTCCAGCAGTGTGTCCACAGCATGGGCAAAGGCACAGAAATGGGGGTAAGCTCGTGAGCCAAGTCCGAAGACTGAAAATCTGCAATAAAATTACAATTTTTCATGGAAGCTTTGTCCCACAAATTATTTCTATTAATTACCTTACAATGCACGGTCTATATCTGCTAATATTGCATGTGCTCAAAATATTTTTGATGAGGCCTTGTTTGTTTGAAGTGTTTTGGTAAAAATATATAATCACATTGGTCTAACATGGCCACTATCAGAGGAGACTAATTGTGGCTGGGTTTTGATTGGGTCAAACATTCGGTTGTGAACCTCCGCACCACTTGCAACACGCTGGATAGCAGTCTTTTGTGTTGAAAATTTAACATCTTTATTATAACTTCAAGTATCAAAATACAAAAGACACCAACGTAACAATTGTTGTCTGAAGCGTTTCAGGCTTGGTCAGCCCTTAGTTATAGACATGATATGTCTATGACTAAGGGCTGACCAAGCCTGAAACACGTCAGGCAACAATTGTTATTTTGGTATCTTTTGTATTTTGATACTTGAAGTTATAATAAAGATGTTACATTTTTAAAACAAAAGACTGCTATCCGGCATATTGCAAGTGGTGTGGAGGTTCACAACCGAATGTTTGATATGAAGGGAGAAGAGAACTCTAACACCTCAAGAACACATTGCTACGTGGAAAGGAAATTATAATCTAGAGGGTAAAGCCGCTATTGATACACTTAGATGGGCCACATGGACTGTAAGGTGCATCAGAGTAAGGTCAGGTATGTCTGGGTAGAGCCAGCTGTGCTGAGGGGCATAATCATACTAACATCTTTCATTCATTCAGGCCCATCTTCTAATGGTGGCAAAGTTTGAATGTGTTTTGAATTAGGACCTACATATACAGTAGCAGTTTGCATTAGTTTATTTACTTCAATTATATGCCATTGTTCCAACAGGTATAGTTTAACAAATAATTGAGGTTACATTGTTTTGTATGTAACAAGGTAGAAAACAATCTTTATCCCTTACCTTACATTGGCTAAGGGGCCCGCACTTCCAAAATTGTCTCTAGGCCCAGTCTCATCACCAGAAGACTTCTGAGCATCAGCAGATGATGAGACGCTATTGAAACGGACTTTGTAACTTCTGCAGAAAAACAAAAAACACAAATATCATTATATTCCAGAACTACAGAAAAGATAAGAATGTGGAATATAAATACTAATTTCCATAAAGTCTTAAATGTGAGAGCACAGGACATTTCTTATCTGCAAATTTGTCCTCATACATATAAATGGGAAGGCCTTTAGCACCCTTTGTGATAAGAAATTAATGCTTTTGATGTTGCTGGGTAAAGTGAATTTTTTAAAATATTCTATGAAATAATAAACAGTGTTAAAATAACCATTAAACGGGACAATAAAAGAAAGAGGCCCCTCCCCAAGCAATGTTTTCTGAATTTATTATCTGGAATGTATATTGACAGATAATGAATACACATATACTATTGTGCTGCAAACAGGGTTGGAGAGGATATTCATTGCAGAATGCTAATGCCTATACAAAAGAAAATGGGCAAGGATACTGGATAACAGATCAGCAAAAACATGAATATAACCACCTTAAAGAAGGAACCCACCACAATTGGTGAAAAATAGAGTTTAAGGTGAAAAGGCTATAGATAAGTATTGCAGAGATTTTCAAACAGTGTGCCTCCAATGTTTGAAAACTACAACCCCCAGCACCCCCTGTCTTTCCTCCATAGTTGAGGAATGCTGGGGTTGTAGCTTTCATTACAGGAATCCTTGTAGTATATTATAGTATTTAAGGTTGAATAAAGGTATACGTCTTCTTGTCCAACCTACTCCGCAATACCCACATTTCCTGCCTAGCAGTTGATCCAGAGGAAGGCAAAAAAAAAATCATGAAGGGGAAAAAATTCCTGATTCCAACTTTATGGGCCTTATTTATAAAGCCTTTAGGGCAAGGCCACACTAAAACGCAAATGCAATCGCATGCGATTTCATGTGCGATTTTCGTTGCGTTTACGCATGCGATTTCTTCAATAGGTATAGGAAAACGCATGCGATTGCGATTAAAAATGCAGAACGCAAATCACAACGCACCCAAAAACATGCATTTTTTTCTGCGTTGCCGAGTTTTCAATGATTTTTAAAAAAACCCAAGCGCAAAAAAAACACAGCAGTGTGGCCTAGCCCTAAAGGATCTTTAATTATACTTGTGTATTTATGATTGTACTATTACAGTCCCAGTCACAAAATTTCTATCATGGACTTATGACTGCGATCGTACAATTATGATCAGTATCGCAATTGTACAATCACCTTCAGAATACCATTGTGATAGTTTACTAATGCATGCTGTACAGCCGAGTGGTCGTAAATATATGACCGCGGCTGTAAATGTACGCCTGGCCATACAATAACAGTAACCAGCGGTATTGGAATTTTCAATACCGTGGGTTAGTGAATATGCCCCTTTGTATTAATGCCAGTAACATGCAACATTCTTCATCCAGCTCAATATCAAAATGTATTTCACAATAGCACACTAAGATTGACTTTCCAGGTTCTGGGAGGTACAAGAAAGGTAAGAGGTGTACAATACAATAAAGTGTTTTACATTTAAGGGGCGATGCAATATCGGCCATTTTTTGCCGAAATTAGTGCAAAACTCACACTACCCGATGCTATATCAGCTTAGCGTGGGTTTTGAACTATTAGTAATGGCTAAGTTAAGATTAGTGAAAGAATTTTGCACTAATCTTAATGCCATAGCTACAATGGCGTACGGGTACGATGTAGTACTAAAAAAGTTTTGTCTTTGCATTGCGTGATCCCGGTCAGGTAAGACGAAAACTTTTTAGCCTTACATCGGCCCTGTTACTGTATAAAACACACAAATGTATGTGTTTTGCATAATAAATGTATAACAATTTTTTTATCTTTCCAATTCCTGGGAATACCTTCCCCATTCCCTAAAATAAGCCCCAATGACTTAACCCTCTATGGGAAAAACTTACGTTCTCTCCTCCAGGTTAGAATTGGGGTGGCGCATCTCCATTAATGCACAGCCAAATTTCTGGATAGATAAAAGTAGTAAAGGCAAATGTTAAACTATTGTCTTCATTAATGGAGATTATTTATAGTATTTTGCAAACAGCATATCACATTTGAACAAAAAACCTTCCCCTTACTGATGAGGCCCAGCAGGCCAAAGCAGATCTTTAGATGGGTGGTATCTGGAGTCTCTAAAAGCATTATTAATGCTCTAAAATACCAACAGATGGCAGAGCATTACAAATGTGCTACCATGGAAACATGGAATTTACTTAGAATTTATTGAAAGAAGCAAGCAAAACTATTAATTTACCATATATTTCATATCTACATTGGACCCTGGCAGCATTAGTTATATTTAAATGATGACTGGTGTACAAACACCTTTTTTGTACACTACTATGCAAAATACATTGTAAATATTTATATACTGCACTACTGCTGTATTGATTCTTGTACTCCAAATAGACTTTCCACCTTGTAGAGATGGACTTTAGTTTCAACACTTAAGGTGCCCATACACATGCGACTTCTGTCACAAATTCGCCCCAGATTCCATTGGAAACTGATCATGAATTTGCCCGATGCACAAATACACAGTACCGATCGTTCTGCATTATTTTTACAGAACAATCATTCGTTCCAGCAATACAAATTACTGATGTATTAAAGGGAGCTGATAATGATCCAACATAAATGTTCCTTTTGTAACTTTTTGCCCACAATGCCGAGAACGGTAGTTTGTCGGATTCACAACCTATGCTGACTCTCAGCCAATCACAGATGTGGCTGGCTGTCCGGCCCCTATTGCTACTTACGGGAACAGAGTAGCAATAGTGGCAGACAGCTGAGGGTACGAAGGATGGTTTCTGGGGCTTTTTTTAACTTTTAAACCTGGCGGTTGGGGTTGGGCTAGGTTACCCTACACTACACTACAGTAAAAATAGATTTTTGCGGGGAGAAATACCCTTTAATACAACACAGTAATGGTGTTATTTATTTAAACTTGCCAAACTCGCCACACTACATGTTTCGAACCACAATGGTTTCACTTGTGGTTCGAAACATGTAGTGTGGCGAGTTTGGCATGTTTAAATAAACAACACCATTATTGGGTTGTATTAAGTTCTGTTGTGAAGATAATTTTTTCTTTTTATCTGCATGAAACGCGATGGTGGGTTTGTCAATCCCGAATCCTTTGTAATAATAATAGAACGTTCATGGTTTACATGCCCATTATCTCAATGACAAACACCATGCGCTACTACCTATATAGTCATAGAATGATTTAAGATTATATAAGGCAACATTTATGTTTCATTTTACATTTTTATTAACTTACTACAGGTCACTACTACTGTTAAAGGGCATGTCCACCCCTTTTTTTCACTTTTGATATGTTGTAGGGCTTCCTGCCCCAATCGCATTATTATTAAGTCCAGAAACTCCCCCCGAACTTTACTTACCTTCCCTCTTTCCTCCGCCGCACTGCCCATCCCTCTGCTTGCATGAAACTGCAAGCAGGGGGCTGGACCGGCAGCCGCGTCTGATTGGTTGAAAGGCAGCCAATCATGGATGCGGCTGCCGGCAGTTCAGAATACCGGAGGAGAGAGGGAAGGTAAGTAAACATCGCGGGACTTTCTGAACATAATAATAATGCGGTCTGGGCTGGGGGAGGAAGCCCTACAATACCCCAAGGGCATTTTACACTAGGGGGAGGGATAGGGAGGGGGGAAGGGCTGCTTTGAGCAAGCCAAAAACCTATGAGAGGAAGCCTCAGAGGCGGAAACAATTTCCCTCCCTGCAGTGCTCCTGGTAGCCAGTTTTTTTTACATTGGGGGAACATTACAGGAGAACCATTTGGAGCAGGGATGTAAGGGGGGATGTACAGTGGGGCCAGTAGTGGGTTAAATTATAGTTTTGGGGGTGGACATGCCCTTTAAGGTACACCAACAATCTTTATTGTACCAATATAAAAATAGCGTTAAACACCACCAAGGATGTGTGTCCAAGACTACATGGTCTGCATCAAAGCACAAAACTGCTGCATCAGTGCAATGTGAAGAGTGCCGTTCACTTCAATTGTACATGTGTTTTGGTTCGATTCCATGCTGCATAGTGGGAAAGAAGCCTAATGGAAAATGTGAATATAAGGAGTAACAGAATATCTTCACTGCGTTTTTTTTATCTTACCTCTCCATTTTCAGGTGGATCACCATTTCCAAAGGTGCTGCTCACTACGAGAACAAGTGTTTCATGTTCCAGGTGTACAACGTCATATTCATCCATAGACATTGCCTGGAATAAAACACATTTTCACTAGTTTACAATAATAGTTTGATGTGTTAATTAAAAGTATCCAATCCAAAAAACTTACAAAAACCAAAATGTATAAAAGATAAGAATTAGCGATTATAGTGGGAGATGCAGTATCGCAACTGACCTGCACTTGTTCCTGCCATGTAGTAACCACTTTGCAAGAGTTTTTGCATCATGGGAATGTGAGCTGCAACCTTTTGCACAGCTTTAAAGCCACAATTGAAAGGGCTTTCATTTTGGTGCAAAAAACCTGTGCAATGATCATCTCTAAATTTATTGCATCACTTGCACTGAGCTATTTCCAAAAGTCTTTGGAAAGGGGGCAAGCAATGCAAAATGAGTAAAAAACCCTTGCCAACCCTATATTACATCAGTTAGCATGGGTTTTGCACTTTTTTTTCCCCTTAGCACGGGATATTGCATCTCCCTCGAACAGCAAAATTTAGACTGAGCTTGAGAAACATTATAAATACATTCCTAACTTAATTTTGAGCAAATTTTACCAGTTAAAAGGAATTAAATGTAAAATATATACACATGGATAGCATTAATATTAATAATACATGCCACAGTTGTCACTGGCAACAGGACATTATCCCCCTAGGATGCTCTGAATTCTGGGTATGAAACCCTTACCTTTGCGTCAAATGCATGTTTGAAGATTTCACATAACGTTTTTGCATAGACTTCTGATTTCCCTGTTTCTGTTGCGTATAGGATGGTAGCCTTAACTCTTTTAGCCATGGCCTGACCCATTAACTTAGCTGAAAATTTGACTGCCCTGTAAGGTACAGAGAAAAAGGCGTTAATACCAAGAATATCTAGAATAGTATTGTTTAGTTTAAACAATACCATTATATTACTTACTTTGCCAGCTTTTTAAATCCAATGGCTCTTTTCTTAGTTGGTGTTCCATTAACCCCTTTCCATACATGGGTATTCCAGGGATCAGGCTAAAAAACAATGAAAAATATAATAGTCTATCAAAAGCAGTGCTTTGACAAAAGCAGATGTGTTTTTGTATTGTGTGAAAGGAGACATACACAGGACCTGGTAGTAAAGTGCTACTGTATCTGTGCAATATATGACAGGTTTCAAGTAGAGACGTCCTTTGTACCCTATATAATGTGTATCACACAGATAATACAGCTAATTTCCAGCAGATTGTGTGCTTGCTTCATGTCTCCTTTGTCTTGTTTCAAATATGTTCTTTCTTAGAATTTCCTTGGTAACAAACCCGTTATTGGTCAGAGAATGAGTATTTCCCTCAGTAAAAGGAGGTGTGAAACTATTTTTTTCCCCACATCTTCACCTTTCTCTGTTGTAGTGATTGTTTTCATCAGGGAGCACAGAATCATAAAGCAGCTTTACATTTACATTTAGAATTCTGTTTAGCAAAAGACTCAACATTTAATAGAAAACAGGCTTCCTAGATATATAATTGATTGTCATGAAGGCTACTTCTATATCTACCCATCTATCTATCAAGCAAGTGTCACTAAAGTAAATCTACTGCAGTGTACTGTAAATAGCTTTCTGTGGTGGAGAACAGTAGAGGTTATGGCTCAAAACAGTTAAAACTCTCCTTTTAACAAAATAATTGGAATGTTAGAAACAGCAGTGTTCAGGAGATACCACTGTTATAGAAGAATTATAGGCTCATTTATCAGGGAGCTAAATGTGCACGCAGCTCTATCTTCGGCTCTTAAAGTCGCGCTAAACGATTTATGATCTGTTAGCACGACTTTAAGCCTTGTTTGCGGTGGCTGGATGAGTACCAGAAGAGATAGTTGCACAGCCCTCACAAGTCTATTTACCAAAGGGTTTGCGGCTGTTTACATGCAAGTATTTAATGCCAGCTGGTGTTAAATACTTATTAGCGGGTGAGAATCTCCCTATTAACGTCATGTTAACTTACTGTTGATTCATCAGATTCCTTGTGTAATAGGGAATTACTCTGAAATTAAACCAAATGTTCTTCTTCCCTTTGTCTCCCATGGCTGGCTGTAGTGACCCTTATAGATGGGATATTAGCTATGGTGAACCAAGGATATTTAGAACAAGATTGACATTTAAAACTGGGTAATGATTGAGGTTCAAAGTACTGATAATAAAGGGTTACTGTGGTCCAAAAATGACTTTAGATAAATTGATAAGATTTGCTTTCCTGGTGATTATTACCCCCCCCCTCTCCCCTCCTCCCTTTTAGCCCTCCATCAGTCACTGAAACTCGATCTCTTCCTAGTTTCTTCTGCTTTTTCCTGCATTGAGCATGTGCCAACCTCAGATTAGAAGGAGGAACTAGTATTTGTGACTGCGGATTCAGAACCTCCCACCTCCTAAATTTCTGGTCAGTGATTTCTTCATATCTTGGGCTGTGCATCATTTTAAAGGTAGTAGCCTGGCCTTTCATTTAACATCAACTTTAAATAATATTTAAAGTAATAAATATTATTGTTTAGTTCCTGTATTCAGCTGTATCATTTTTGAAGAAAACTGGCACAAAAGTGATATTGAATTGCTTTGTTAGCCTAGGTTAGCATAAAACACTTATTTAATTAAATATAATATTATTTTGATTTTAATAAATTCCCATACATGTAAATAAACCAGTGTTTACCTGTGTAATTAAATAATACTTTGAAATTACAAAATCAAATGCACCAGTAGATTTGGAGCTTAAATTCACTCGTTAGCTTCTTGCGATATTATGAGTCACGTAATCTCCCCGCAGCTCAGGCATTTTATGCTCTAACTAACAGGGACTAAATATGACTGAAAACATTGTGTGTGCAGGGATCTGTACAATTAGCAGTGTTATGCAGGAATAAGAATGTTATTGAACATTAATCTTTGAAATAGTTCAATTTGATGTTTTATATAAAAGCGGGGAAAAGTCTTTTTGATTTTTTGCATTGGCATATGACATACTGTGTAAAAGATTATTTGTTACTGAAACATTTCAGGAACTACATATAATACGCCATGATTGTGAGACCACATTAAGACATTTTACCTGGATTAAAAGCATTAGCCCAAG
Organism: Hymenochirus boettgeri; assembly: GCA_019447015.1. Lineage (NCBI taxonomy): Eukaryota > Metazoa > Chordata > Amphibia > Anura > Pipidae > Hymenochirus > Hymenochirus boettgeri. Next base: position 316,074,981 of record CM033469.1, read on the forward strand.
ATTTCATTCTGATCATTTAAATAAAGGTTCAAGCAGTTATTGTACATTAGTAAGTGATGGAAAAAGCGTATTCCAACCAGAATGATGCTGAGAGACACCTACACACTGCATTGCAATGGGACTAAGAACCCTATTTATAATGGTAGGGCCAGGTAGGATTGTGTCTGTACTGATGGAATATTTCAGTTCTGCAGCACATATAGACAATTTGTGATCAATACAGAGCTGAATTGTTTCTTTCACAGCCTAATAAACAATGGTCAGTTAATGATTTGTAAAATAATAATCGTTTGAATGATGTTAGGAAATGCTGCTGCATATTGCCACTTTATACTTTATTTTGCCACAGAAGACTTTTCATTGATGATAAAATGAATACCCCCCGAGAGATTTAATAATGGGCAAATAATCATCACATTTAGTTTTTTTTAGTTCAACAGTATTTTGGCCTCTAAAAACTTTCAATATTCACCTTGTTTGCTTTTCAGTTTCAGCGTTGAATAACAGACGGGTATTTGAATGTAAATACCTGGTACTCAAATGAGGGCGTGAGATGATAATTCAGCATCTCCTGGTGAAATACAGGCGTAATGCTTCCAGACATTGGTGGAACAATCCAGACCCAATCAGCAGGGCAACCTCCTCGACAACGATATTCATTTTCCATGTGCTTGATAAATGACTCAGTGGCCGAATGATGATCAACAATCGTTATTTTATCGCTCTGAAATATAAAACAGAAATGTGCTATGTTTAAGAACAACTTTATAATACCTGCAGATTAAAATATTCTAGGTAATCCCTAAATAAGAATATGCCCCTTTAACCAGCATAAATTGAGGGTCGCACTCCAGGATAAATTGAAATTACTTTAGTGACCACACATCAGAACACAGAGTTCCAGAGTGTGGTCATTAATAAAGTAATTTCAATGTATCCTGGAGTGAGACCCTCAATTTATGCTGCTTGGAGATATATATTCTACTGAGGGAGGAATCTGCACTCACAGGGTTTGACAAGAGTGCCTAGAACTATATTTCTTTATAATGGAATATGCTCCTTTAAATTTATTTTTTTACTAGAAAATGAATCCCACTTTCACTTCCACTTTTACTCCCCCCTCGTTTTAGCACATGGAGCGCCTGGTGAATGTCCAACAACTGACCACTTTGCCCCGACAATCTAATGTGCGTGACAGCCCTTGTCATCTTGGTTTTGTGATCTGGCAGGATGGATAGCGAATGATGTCAGGAGCTGCCACATACTGTCAGACAAGCCAATATTGTATTGCAGATGGCATGACTTCCTTTCACATCCCTCACAGTTGTCAGCAAATTTTTAAGGAGATGTAATATGTAGCGCTATGTAAAAAGGGAGTTTTCTCTTTAGTTTTCTCTATGGTTCCCAGTGTAATATAGTTTTTGCCCTACTTCACGTTTAAATAGAGACGTTAACTCTGCATTCCTTACCTTCCCGGATGCAGTAAATCACTTTAAGGAATTACTGCATGCAGGAACCTTGAAGGAAGAGAAGCATAAAGGGTAAGTATTACATCTCCCCGTTTGTTGCTAAATTATTGGTCTTCTTGGAATAACCCATGTTTTATATATTTGCATGGGAGCCTCCTGGGAATTGTATGTATTGGAGTGCAAATTACATTTACACTATATATATAAATATATATATATATATATATATATATATATATATATATATATATATGTATGTATCTGATCCATATTTTCGCAGGACATCGCAATGGCAAAGATTGTTATTTTCACTTTATAAAACCAAGTGTTTTCGCAGAAGTATCGCCATGGTGATGTGCAACAGTAATATCTTTTTGCAGGGTTACCGGACATGACACTATAAATACGACAAGGTTGCCGGTGCACATCGCCGTATTCATTGGGTATTCAAGTCCTGTATCATGGCAAAAAGAGAAAATGACTAAAACAAGGGTAAGAAAGCAATCTTGGTAAAACTGTAAATACTGTAAAATAGTCTGACACCCCCCTGGACCCTTATTAGTATTAAGAAACACTCCACAATGTACGGACACCATCCAAGGACCCACGGACAGGCTACATATATGGGCACTTATGCATTTTTGCCACCTTTTGACTTGGTCATTTTAAATGGCCGGACTTAGTGCAAGGAAACGGTTATCGCCATTTTCTAAATACAATCAAGTGGTTAACGAAATGGCTGGATATAAGCAAAATGGCTGGTTATAAGCGAATGATGGATATCGCCACTTTATAAGTTGTGTTAGGCCCAAATTTGGGGACAATGGCGGTGAAAAGTTCTTTAAGTAATTATACATGAATAACCTGGAAACTGTACAGTACAGCAATATTTATCTCCACCAGAGCTTGATCTTTCCACAGCGAAGATGTTTTCCTTGTGTCCAGATTCATTTTCATGGCAACTTCCTGTTGAAAAGTAACAATGAAAACATGACACAGCGACACAACAATCAGGGGGTCATTTTATATACACAGTATTTCACACATAGTGGTGAACAAACACAACAACAAAATTGTGGGCTCAGCATTGGGGCAAATTTGAGTTGGGGGGTGAGCATGCCCTTTAACAAATCAACCCTAAAAAAGCAAATTGTGACTGCAAACTTGTTCATACAGTAGTCTTCTTTTGTCAAAAATGGAACTCTTTACCAGGCCACAGTACCTCCAGTATATTGTAGCGGTAGTTGTCACAGTAATCTCGAACTCCAATTTCTGTCCCCATGTACCATCCACTGAATGGACAGGCAGGGAATTCCAAGCCTCCAATCTCTAACAACAAGTTGGATACTGCAGGCAATCCATACCACTTCAGCCCCAGGTCCTTAAACCATTCTAGCCTGTAAGGAATAGAAGTGTTAAACAACTTATGATGCATTGAAGGCATAACTGTCTAAAAAAAAAACCTCTCTGTCTAAATTATGGCAAGCAGAGGTATAATCCAGGGTTATCAGAACTATATATAAAAACTGGAAAAAGAGCAAATAATATATACACTAAGGCTTAGGCCACACTGTACAGTGTACCAGCAAACCAGAAATGCACACACAATTGCGACCGGAATGCGTGTTATAACATGGCAGTGTAGCCTAGCTTAAAAAAAAAAGCGTAGGATGAACAGACTTTGATTCCCAACACAAATACCATAATCTAAAATTGTATGGTACAAAACAGTCAGGAGAGGCACTGTTGTTCCTGCCTTACTTGGGGTGTCTTATTTCGACTTCCATGATCAAATCTGGGGGGATCTCAAACAGTTCAGGGTCATTGCCATCTGCTTGAAGAACAAGAGGAAGGACATCAAAACGACCTCTGGGCGCTTTCCAACCCTGTTGGATGCAGATCTAAAGACAGAAAATGTTATTTACAATCTGTGTTATTTATTTCTACCAAATATAATTGGTATAGCCATGAATATAATATCTCTCTGCCTTACTGCATGCCCCTTGGTGATTAAGGAAGAGATTTTACCTCTGTTAATTCTACATTTGCTGGGTCTCCCAGCACTGAACCATCTGGCTGTTTATATCCTGCATATCGAATAAGTTGAGCATTCCACACTCTGAAGTCATGCTTGCCATCCGTTCTCTGTGGAAAGATGGTGATTGCTGATCTGTGGGAAAATGTCAAGTAAGATCCAGTTAAAAAACAACTATATAGTTCATGCAGTATTGTGACAACAGAGTGTGTCTTCCCATTGGTTAGGCCCTGGGCCAGAAGGGGGGCAGAGCAACAGTTCTAAAGTTGCCATTTAAGGAATTTCCTATACAGCATATTTCATACTTGATATGGGTGCTTTGTCTAGGGGAGTTGTTAAACTGTTGGTTCCTGTTTGGAAGAGTATTTGTTTAGACAGCACAGGGCACAGATGCACTTCTCCAATACTCTTTGCTCTTCTATATTTCTCTTTTAGATAAAGAATTGTACTGCTACATATATACAGTGTATTCAAATGGTTTGTATTTATTGGATTGTGCACCACTAAGGTGGGAGTTGAATGGGTCATGTGATATTATAAAAGTTTAGTACATGCTACTTATGCTATTTATGCTATTTTCAGATTATGGTGACAATATGGTGACAACTGTTTTAGGTTTCCATTTCTCCTTTATGATGAGCATAGAGAGATCTATTTCTTTAACCATAGAATCGTAATTTATTTAGCAGTGTCACAGTATTACTAAGAAGTCTAACTGCTGCTGCTACAAACTAAGAGCCCTGAGGACTGGATCATTCCAAATTTTACATTTTCTCACCTGAGATTTCCTTTGTTGGTGGCATATTTAATGTGGTTGCAGATATAATTGTACATCCCATGAACTGTGGTACAGTCCCGAGCATCAAATACCTAAGAGAACAGAATCACAAGCTTTTCTTTATCTTGCAACAGAGAATCGTTTTAGAGCATTGGTTAGATCTTATGTATCTTATAATCAAACTGGTTGATTGATGTATCAAGTGTTCTGCATAATGAGAACAAACAGGGCCATCTGCCCACAAAGGGTTATAATATTGGCCTCTGTATTTCTAAATACTATATAACAGTTGTGTCCTTATTGAAGGACAAATTCACTGTAAAAATTAACTTTTTAAAAATAAAAAGTATCTGGGGCAGGGAGGTAGTATTTATTATTCCTGTCTCCCAGTATTATTTCGTTGAGGAGCACCAACATCCAGTATTTTCAACAGTTTGTGACCTGGGCCATCCTGTTTTAAATATAGTGCTGAAGCCAGGAGAAAGACTGGCAGAAGCAGTTTTTGTGTTGGCACTCCTCACAGAAACAATATTGGGTGGTAGGAATTATCAATCCTACTTCCCTGCCTTAGGTACTTTGCATTTTATTTGCTTTATAAAAAAATTAAAAAAAACTTTTATTCACTATAGTTCTCCTTTAAATTTGCAATATACTGTAAGGTAATTATCAGATAAGGTCCTTTAATTACCACCATCTAGATTTTTTTATAACTTTATAATGTTACTTTAAATTAAGGCCCCTACTCAGAAAATAAGTTTTAATATACATGTAAAACCCCAATTTACTGGGGAAATACAAACAGATAAGAATTCCTTTAAGTAAATATAGCCTGGATTACAGATGTCCAGCTTTATCAGGTAATAGGAACTGATGGGCTAGGTTTTCAGGGCAGCATATTGCCTGCTGAAATACAGGGGAAGGTAATTGGTAAACTTTAAATTGGAGGATCCTTTAACTCTGTATACTGCCCTCAAGGAAAGCATCAGCCTTGATCTATTTATATCATGTTCAAGAACTTTGTACTAGTCAAAGATGGATTAGCTTGCTGAAAAACAGCATTATACGGGCATCACATTTCTTTCTTCATTAACACTACATTACATTCATTGGGACATTTAGACCCATTTAACTGACTATAAGCATATTTTCTTTAGCTTTCTCCTCTGGAACACCAGTAAAAGCTTTAGATTACAGAATAAATACATTCCCACTGACCTTTATTTTAATTTTAATCAAGAAAACTATGATACTGTTTTGATCACTCATCTCCCCTACTGTTTAACTAAAAGCAACCCCCCACGCTACTCACTGTTGGCAGCAGTTACTGTTCTAGTGCATTGCTAACACTGTTTATTCTGCATTCATGGGATTCCCACTTCTGAGTCATGGCCAATTTTATACAAACACACATCGCATGGTTCATCAAAGCAGTTGTTATTGCTGTGTTTAGTAATGGTAGGGCAAGACAAGAGCATTTAACAAAATATTAACGATGGACCCAAGTGGCTGTATCATGTAACTAAGGTGCTTTGCATAAACCTTGCAGACACTTTTATTCCTACTCTCTATTTGAAGTTCACATTATTGATACCAAATAAAAAACGTATTTATTTATCAGGTATGCATACAAAGGTCCTTGTTCTGATGGGGAAATACACTAGTAATAAATTAGACATGGAGAAAAGCTTCTTACCTGTAGTTTTGACCACTGAATCCTTCCTACACACCGAGCTGCATTCCGCCAGGCATGCTTTGCACCATAAATGAGTTCTGTATCACGTAGCTGATAGGTTCCAGTGGATTCGATTTCCTTAGCCACTTCTTCCAGTCTGTCCATGTGTGCCTTAGAGCCAAACCTTGGAGCGTTGGAGAAACAGTTCAGGTAAGCAGAGGGAATTTATTTTCCTACATTCAGTATAAATCCTAGCTAGTAGCTTGTGATCTTCTCAGTGAATGACTTATCACATTTCCCATTTTATTTTAGAATGCTAAAATGTCCTACCTTTTAATATTAGTATAATATTGATCAAAGAAATCCTTGGCAAGGGGGAAAAGCTCTTTCTTTGTCGGAACATCTTCTGGTTTGCGAACATACTGAGAAGGTATCATCACAGACCCCTTACATAACTTCTGTACACATGGTGTTGGCTAAAAGAACACAGGATGTCAGGCGTGTTTATTTTCAAGGTTTAATGAGAAACATGTTGCAGTAATTTGCTGTTTCATACCATGAAAGCCTTGTCATGTAGCGTGTCATGAAGTGTAGTGTTTGTTTCCCAGTTACGAACTTTTAGGTAACGAGGACATTTGGAAGGACTTTCATTCACATGACCTTTTGCAGGTGACTGTTTGCCCACAAGCGAAACCTTAGTAAATAGACACAAACAGAATTGCAGTTAAGTGCAAGCAAAGTGGAAATAGGAAAACCATGGAAAAACAAATACATTTAAACAAATTTTATACCAAAGTAATTACAGATCTAAAATAACCTATCAAAATGTGTATTTGTCAAGCCCAGCTTTGACAGCTTTGGATCTTTGGATCAGATCACTGTTAGCTCCAAGATTGGATACATAGGTAAGTGGTCATAAAAGACATGTCATTCTGCCCAGATGTGGGTGCAAAGCACATTTATCATTAAGCTTGGTCAATAATATCCCAGATCAGTCAATCAAAAAAAAAAGAAAAAAAAAACTAAAAATACCAAAATTTATATTATAGTGTACATGTTTATCTACAAATTGCAAACTATACTTCTTTCTTTCCGTAGCTCCTTACAGTGCTTCTGGTTGTAAACTAAAGTTTTTCTTATTTGCATGTGTTTATTGCACTTTATAATCGCTTATTTAAAAAGAGTTGCAACAGTTTAGCTCCTATTTACACCTCTTATTAAATAAACCCTGCACTTGTTTACCTGTTTCGTTAAATTAAAATGAAGCATTCACCAATGATTTTTGTAGTATAAAATCACCCCTTTAAGATCCATGTAATGACTGTTGTATGAAACACATCGTAAAGTTACAGTATGTTTCATTGGCAGGCCCCACGCAGGGATCAGCCCCAGAAACCTACTGCTTTCACTTTGGTTCCCAGTAAGGAAGGGGCTCCGGGCAAGTAATTTGAAAAAGTTACTGTGCTATGTTGGGGACTATAGTGGGATATATATATACATTTACATTTTCTTGCCATGGGTATGTATGTATATATAGACCCCGATGAAGGCCTACTTGTTGGAAACGCATTGGTTATCAATAAAGACATATTTGGATTATGAAGTTAAGTCCCCTGAGTGCACATTTTTCAAGTACTATATATATATATATATATATATATACACACACACACACACACACACACCCATGGTTCGAGAACATGTAAATGTATACATGAAATGCATTCCAGGTTCTTTTTAAACCTATTTATTGCACATAATGGTATACAGCTTTGGACTCTGCCTAGGACCTTAAGCCCAATAAACAAACAATACAGAACACAAGAGCTAAATATTTAAAGTAAATAACCACACCCACAATATTACATCACAACAATGTTGCAAATTTAAAGTTGCACGTGGATTAAAGACTGCTTTAAAATATACTAATAATACTCATTAAAAACATTATGATTACATGCTATTATCACTGTTTCGCAGTGCATTTGACAGAGTAATGACTTACAAATTGTCCCTTTTGCATCTTTATTATAATGCATATTATTATTCGAAAACCCTTCATTATATTCCGATCTTAGGGTTAGTATACATGTAGACATAAAAAGGTCAAATCAGGTATTAGAGAAACACCTTCTGCTCCCAGGGGGATGGTTATTTCACAATGGATCAGCAATAAAACGAAAGGGAAATTCTGCATTTATGTCAAAAACACGAGTTAAAAGCAGATTAAGACAGGGAAGAGCAGACGTTTAGTCAAAGGGATTAGCAGCCCTAACATAGTCAAAAAGCTAAGCTGGGAGTGAAAGATAGAAATCCCCGTCAAATTTGCCAGGGGAATCCCATAATCTTCCTGTGTGCGGAGGAGGCTCCTTTTTTTCTTTCACTGGATTATATTTTCTCATTTACACCAATGTATAATGTCATAAATACAGAGGCAGACCTACTACGTCTATAGACACACACAGCAAACACTGACTTTCCCAATCATCTGCACATGCTTTATGTTATTTATTATAAATGAGCTACATAGCAATGGGGGAAATATATTCAGTGCACTATAGGCAGACCCTTGTTAAAGGACAGATTGCAGTGTCCTATGTAAAAGATATTTGCAAACATTGGGGCAATCAGTCTCATACACCAGTATCTACTGTAACTCGGTAATACTGGGAAAACGATGTAGAATAAAACTAACACTAATAAAACATTAAGCACCTAAATATCTGCAACGCCAGTGGAATTTCTGTTTCAGATACTGATCACATTTACAGTCATATCTATGTAACTTCTGGGGCATGAGTACTAACAGCAATGGAGCCAACAAAGGAGCCTGGGTAAACAAAGGTCCTAAACATTGGAAGAAACAATTTAATTCAGGGGAGCGTTATCCATGATTTCCAATCTGTTCAACTAAATTACCCAGCATGAAGGATTTGAACAGAATGCTGGGTATTGTAGTACAACGCCAGACCAATGGATAAATACAAATGTCCTTTGCATTTCCCTCAAACAAGCCAAGAAGGCATGTTTCAGTAGTGAGTTTCCTTTATCTGCAGGCTCCTTACATGACATATACTTTATACGGGAAGGTTATCATGCATTGTTTCCTCAACATCTTTTTTTTTTTTTTTTACAAATGATATAATAACAATAAACACAGAATTCAGGCAAGAACCCTATTGAGAGAATAATTCTCACTGCATCTTCTTTCCTTGAAAATGTACATGAAGACACATTCTCTTAAACACAGAGGAACAATGCAATTTCTGCAGAACCTTTATTATGGATGATAAAACCTTACTTTACTTCTTGGCACCAACCAAACATTTCTGCCTAATAAAAAAATATTATATCAAACACATATCATACTGGGTTCTAAAGCTGGGTACACATAATAACAATAAAAGGCTGGGACTGGCCTTCTACTGGCCATGTTTGTCAAAAAGCACTCAATTCTACAGCTGAGAAACCACTACCTTCGGCAACAAGATTGCTCATCTGTGATTGAAAATCTCTAGCAGCCCCTATACTTTACCAATGGGAACTAATGGCCGCCCTGACCACCCAAATGAATTACCTAAAAAAAAAAAAGCATAGCGAGAATATTGTGACTGTGTGTACCCAATTTTACAGCCAATGACAGGCATCATCCAGACGAATCTACTATCATCTTCTATTAATCTGCACTGTGTGTACCCAGTTTTACAGCCAATGAGAGACAGCATCCAGACAAATCTACTATCATCTACTATTAACCTGCACGGCATGTACCTAGTTTTACAGCCAATGAGAGACAGCATCCAGACGAATCTACTATCATCTACTATTAATCTGCACCGCGTGTACCCAGTTTTACAGCCAATGAGCAACAGCATCCAGAGAAATCTACTATCATCTACTATTTATCTGCACCGTGTGTACCCAGTTTTACAGCCCATGACAGGCAGCATCCAGACAAATCTACTATCATCTACTATTAAACTGCACCGTGTGTACACAGTTTTACAGCCAATGAGAGAGAGCATCCAAATGAATCTACTATCATCTACTATTAATCTGTACTGTGTGTACCCAGTTTTACAGCCAATGAGAAACAGCATCCAGAGAAATCTATCATCTGCTATTAACCTGCACAGTGTGTACCCAGTTTTACAGCCAATGAGAGACAGCATTCAGAGAAATCTACTATCATCTGCTATTAATCTGCACCGTGTGTAGCCAGTTTTACAGCCAAAAAGAGACAGCATCCAGACGAATCTACTATCATCTACTATTAATATGCACCGTGTGTACCCAGTTTTACAGCCAATGAGAGACAGCATCCAGACGAATCTACTATCATCTACTATTAATCTGCATGGTGTGTACCCAGTTTTACAGCCAATGAGAGACAGCATCCAGACGAATCTACTATCATCTACTATTAATCTGCATGGTGTGTACCCAGTTTTACAGCCAATGAGAGACCGCATCCAGACAAATCTACTATCATCTTCTATTAATCTGCATAGTGTGTACCCAGTATAACAGCCAATGAGAGACAGCATCCAGACATATCTGCTATCATCTACTATAAATCTGCACAGTGTGTACCCAGTTTTACAGCCAATGAGAGACAGCATCCAGACGAATCTACTATCATCTACAATTAATCTGCACTGGGTACTATCATCTACTATTAATCTGCACTGTGTGTACACAGTATTACAGCCAATGACAGACAGCATCCAGATGAATCTACTATCATCTGCTATTAATCTGTACTGTGTGTACCCAGTTTTACAGCCAATGAGAGACAGCATCCAGAGAAATCTACTATCATCTACTATTAATCTGCACCGTGTGTAGCCAGTTTTACAGCCAATGAGAGGCAGCATCCAGGCGAATCTACTATCATCTACTATTAATCTGCACCGTGTGTACCCAGTTTTACAGCCAATGAGAGACAGCATCCAGATGAATCTACTATCATCTACTATTAATCTGCACAGTGTGTAGCCAGTTTTACAGGCAATGAGAGACAGCATCCAGGCGAATCTACTATCATCTGCTATTAATCTGCACGGTGTGTACCCAGTTTTACAGCCAATGAGAGACAGCATCCAAATGAATTTACTATAATCTACTATTAATCTGTACTGTGTGTACCGAGTTTTACAGCCAATGAGAAACAGCATCCAGAGAAATCTACTATCATCTGCTATTAACCTTCACTGTGTGTACCCAGTTTTACAGCCAATGAGAGACAGCATCCAGAGAAATCAGCCAATGAATGGACCAGATGTACCGATTGTTCTCATATATTTCCTTTTCTAACATAGAAATATTGTAATAAAAATAGTGGACTGGACAATTTAAGGTATGGATTGACAGTGCATCTGGCTGAGATTACAGTGAGTGTTTTGTTTACACAGTTTACTGACATTATGGATAAGATAAGGAGGAACAGATGGCATTTATGGTTTAGGCATGCAAGGGAAATGGAGAGCTTCTTGTAATCCCTTCCAATTCCACACTAAATTCAAACAGAACCCAATGTCCAATGGATTGAGAGGTGGGGTTATGGACAAGACTGTGCTGTCCAAACTGGGCCAGGTATGAGCAAATGAAATGGAACTGTTGTGTGTGTTTGCAGAATGTGTATTGCGTTCAATAATATTCTTTTTTAAGGGTAACATTGGTAAATATGGTGATAGCTGTAAGGAGTACTGTCATTGGGAGTTAACTCGTATATTGGCAAATGACAGTAAAAAATATTAAAAAGACAATTGGAGTCATCTTTAGCTTCAACAAATTCATATTCATGTTCTTCAAACAGAAGATAGTCAAATGTAAAGTATTATTCACTATACTTATATTAGATCTGTATAAGTATTGGAGATTGAAACCAATGTCAAACATTATAAAATGTGTGTCATATTATAATCATTGTGTCTTCTTTATTCAGCAAATCCCAAAAGCAGCAGGATGGAGAAACAACAAGTATTTAATGATGTCTGGAAAACAACAACACATGCCTGTGGTTTTAACAATCCATACCTGGAGTGTAACAGGTTAGTCAATTCTCCATATCAGCTTGAAAGAAGAGTTTTAACTGGTACACCACTGTGCAGATTAATACTAGATGATAGTAGATTCGTCTGGATGCTGTCTCTCATTGGCTGTAAAACTGGGTACACACCGTGCAGATTAATAGTAGAGATAGTAGATTCTCTGGATGATGTCTCCATTGGCTGTAAAACTGGTACAACTTGCAGATTATAGTAGATGATAGTAGATTCGTCTGGATGCTGTCTATCACTGGCTGTAAAACTGGGTACACACCATGCAAATTAATAGTAGATGTAGTAGATTCGTCTGGATGCTGTCTCTCATTGGCTGTAAAACTGGGTACACACCGTGCAATTAATGTAGATGATAGTAGATTCGTCTGGAGCTGTCTCTCATTGGCTGTAAAACTGGTACACACAGTGCAGATTAATAGTAATGATAGTAGATTTCTCTGGATGATGTCTCCATTGGCTGTAAAACTGGGTACACAACTGCAGATTAATAGTAGTTTGTTCTTGATGTGGTGTATAGTAGATTCATCTGGATGCTGTCTCTCATTGGCTGTAAAACGGGTACACACCGTGCAGATTAATAGTAGATGATAGTAGATTCGTCTGGATGCTGCTCTCATGGTTTGTAAAACTGGGTACACACGTGCAGATTAATAGTAGATGACAGTAGATTGTCTGGATGCTGTCTCTCATGGCTGTAAACTGGGTACACACGTGCAGATATAATAGTAGATGATAGTAGATTGTCTGGATGCTGTCTCTCATGGCTGTAAAACTAGGTACACACCGTGCAGATTAATAGTAGATGATAGTAGATTCGTCTGGATGCTGTCTCTCATTGGCTGTAAAACGGGGTACACACAGTGCAGATTAAAGTAGTGATAGTAGATTTCTCTGGATGCTGTCTCTCATTGGCTGTAAAACTGGGTACAACACGTGCAGATAATAGTAGATGATAGTAGATTTCTCTGTATGATGTCTCCCATTGGCTGTAAAACTGGTACACAATTGCAGATTAATAGTAGATGATAGTAGATTCGTCTGGATGCTGTCTCTCACTTGGCTGAAAAACTGGGTACACACATGCAAATTAATAGTAGATGATAGTAGATTTCGTCTGGATGCTGTCTCTCATTGGCTGTAAAACTGGGTACACACCATGCAATTAATAGTAGATGATAGTAGATTCGTCTGGATGCTGTCTCTCATTGGCTGTAAAACTGGGTACACACCGATGCAGATTAATAGTAGATGATAGTAGATTCTCTGGATGATGTCTCTCATTGGCTGTAAAACTGGGTACACACCTTGCAGATTAAAAGTAGATGATAGTAGATTCGTCTGGATGCTGTCTCTCATTGGCTGTAAACTGGGTACACACCGTGCAGATTAATAGTAGATGATAGTAGATTCTTGGATGCTGTCTCTCATTGGCTGTAAAACTGGGTACACCACGTGCAATTATAGTAGAGAGAGTAGATTCGTCTGGATGCTGTCTCTCATTGGCGTGTAAAACTGGGTACACACAGGCAGATTAATAGTAGATGATAGTAGATTCTCTGGATGACTCTCTCATTGCGAAAACTGGGTACACACTTGCAGATTAATAGTAGATGATAGTGATAATTCTGGATGCTGTCTCTCATTGGCTGTAAAACTGGGTACACACCGTGCAGATTAATAGTAATGATAGTAGATTCGTCTGGATGCTGTCTCCCATTGGCTGTAAAACTGGGTACACAGGTGCAGATTAATAGTAGATGAAGTAGAATTCGTCTGGATGCTGTCTCATTGGCTGTAAAACTGGGTACACACGTGCAGATTAATAGTAGATGATAGTAGATTCGTCTGGATGCTGTCTCTCATTGGCTGTAAAACTGGGTACACACCGTGCAGATTAATAGTAGATGATAGAAGATTCGTCTGGATTGCTGTCTCTCATTGGCTGTAAAACTGGGTACACACACGTGCAGATTAATAGATGATAGTAGATTCATCTGGATGCTGTCTCTCATTGGCTGTAAAACTGGGTACACACGTGCAGATTAATAGTAGATGATAGTAGATTCGTCTGGATGCTGTTCTCATTGGCTGTAAAACTGGTACACGACCGTGCAGATTAATTAGTAGATGATAGTAGATTCGCTCTGAGCTGTGTCTCTCATTGGCTGTAAAACTGGGTACACACAGGTGCAGATTAATAGTAGATGAAGTAGATTTCTGGATGCTGTCTCTCATTGGCTGTAAAACTGGGTACACACTGCAGATTAATAGTAGATGATAGTAGATTCGTCTGGATGCTGTCTCTCATTGGCTGTAAACTGGGTACACACGGTGCAGATAATATAGATGATAGTAGATTCGTCTGGATGCTGTCTCTCATTGGCTGTAAAACTGGGTACACACCGTGCATATAATAGTAGATGATAGTAGATTCGTCTGGATGGATGCTGCTCTCTCATTGGCTGTAAAACTGGGTACACACCAGTGAGATAATATAGATGATAGTAGATAGATTTCTCTGGATGTGTCTCTCATTGGCTGTAAACTGGGTACACACTGCAGATTAATAGAGATGATAGTAGATTCGTCTGGATGCTGTCTCTCATTGGCTGTAAAACTGGGTACACACGTGCAGATTAATAGTAGATGATAGTAGATTCGTCTGATGCTGTCTCTCATTGGCTGTAAAACTGGGTACACACGTGAGATCAATAGTAGATGACAGTAGTAGATCGTCTGGATGCTGTTCTCTCATGGCGTGTAAAACTGGGTACACACGTGCAGATTAATAGTAGATGATAGTAGATTCGTCTGGATGCTGTCTCTCATTGGCTGTAAAACTGGGTACACACCGTGCAGATTAATAGTAGATGATAGTAGATTCGTCTGGATGCTGTCTCTCATTGGCTGTAAAACTGGGTACACACAGTGCAGATTAATAATAGATGATAGTAGATTCATCTGGATGCTGTCTCTCATTGGCTGTAAAACTGGGTACACACCGTGCAGATTAATAGTAGATGATAGTAGATTCGTCTGGATGCTGTCTCTCATTGGCTGTAAAACTGGGTACACGCCGTGCAGATTAATAGTAGATGATAGTAGATTCGTCTGGATGCTGTCTCTCATTGGCTGTAAACGGGTACACACGTGCAGATTAATAGTAGATGATAGTAGATTTCTCTGGATGACTGTCTCCTCATTGGCTGTAAAACTGGGTACACACGGCAGAGTAATAGTAGATGATAGTGATTCATCTGGATGCTGTCTCTCATTGGCTAAAACTGGTACACACCGTGCAGATTAATAGTAGATGAAGAGATTTCGTCTGGATCTGTCTCTATTGGCTGTAAAATGGGTACACACGGTGCAGATTAATAGTAGATGATAGTAGATTCGTCTGGATGCTGTCCTCTCATTGGCTGTAAAACTGGTACACACAGTGCAGTTTAAAGTAGATGATAGTAGATTCGTCTGGATGCTGTCTCTCATTGGCTGTAAAACTGGTACCACCGTGCAGATTAATAGTAAATGATAGTAGATTAGTCTGGATGCTGTCTCTCATTGGCTGTAAAACTGGGTACACACCGTGCAGATTAATAGTAGATGATAGTAGATTCGTCTGGATGCTGTCTCTCATTGGCTGTAAACTGGTACACACAGTGCAGTTTAATAAGTAGATGATAGATTCGTCTGGATGCTGTCTCTCATTGCTGTAAAACTGGGTACACACCGTGCAGATTAATAGTAAATGATAGTAGATTGTCTGGATGCTGTCTCCTCATTGGCTGTAAACTGGGTACACACCGTACAGATTATAGTAGATAATAGTAGATTCGTCTAGATGCTGTCTCTCATTGCTGTAAAACTGGGGTACACACCGTACAGATTAATAGTAGATAATAGTAGATTCGTCTAGATGCTGTCTCTCATTGGCTGTAAAACGGGTACACACCGTGCAGATTATAGAGATAATAGTAGATTCGTCTAGATGCTGTCTCTCATTGGCTGTAAAACTGGGTACACACAGTGCAGATATAGTAGATGATAGTAGATTATCTGGATGATGTGTCCCATTGGCTGTAAACGGGTACAACTTGCGATTAATAGTAGATGATAGTAGATTCATCTGGATGCTGTCTCTCATTGGCTGTAAAACTGGTACACACCGTGCAGATTAATAGTAGATGATAGTAGATTCGTCTGAGATGCTGTCTCTCATTGGCTGTAAAACTGGGTACACCGGTGCAGATAATAGTAGATGACAGTAGATTCGTCTGGATGCTGTCTCTCATTGGCTGTAAAACTGGTACACACGTTGCAGATAAATAGTAGATGATAGTAGATTCGGATGCTGTCTCTCATTGGCTGTAAAACTGGGTACACACCGTGCGATTAATAGTAGATGAAGTAGTAATCGTCGGATGCTGTCTCCTCATGGCTGTAAAACGTGGTACACACGTGCAGATTAATAATAGATGATAGTAGATTCTCTGGATGCTTGTCTCTCATTGGCTGTAAAACTGGGTACACACCGTGCAGATTAATATATAATGATAGTAGATTCGTCTGGATGCTGTCTCTCATTGGTGTTAAACTGGTACACACCGTGCAGATTAATAGTAGATGATAGTAGATTCGTCTGGATGCTGTCTCTCATTGGCTGTAAAACTGGGTACACACAGTGCAGATTAATAGTAGATGATAGTAGATTTCTCTGGATGATGTCTCCCATTGGCTGTAAAACTGGGTACACACTTGCAGATTAATATAGAGATGATAGTAGATTCGTCTGGATGCTGTCTCTCATTGGTATAAAACTGGGTACACACCGTGCAGATTATATAGATGATAGTAGATTCGTCTGGATACTGTGTTCTATTGGCTGTAAACACTGGGTACAGCACGGTGCCGATTAATAGTAGATGACGTAGATTCGTCTGGATGCTGTCTCTCATTGGCTGTAAAACTGGATACACACAGTGCAGTTTAATAGTAGATGATAGATTCGTCTGGATGCTGTCTCTCCCATTGGCTGTAAAACTGGTACACACTGTGCAGATTAATAGTAAATGATAGTAGATTCTCTGGATGCTGTCTCTATGGCTGTAAAACTGGGTACCACCGTGCAGATTAATAGTAGATGACAGTAGATTGTCTGGATGCTGTCTCTCATTGGCTGTAAAACTGGATACACACAGTGCAGTTTAAATAGAGATGATAGATTCGTGTGGATCTGTCTCTCATTGGCTGTAAAACTGGGTACACACCGTGCAGATTAATAGTAATGATAGTAGATTCGTCTGGATGCTGTCTCTCATGGCTTGAAAACTGGGTACACACCGTACAGATAATAGTAGATATAGTAGATTCTCTAGATGCTGTCTCTCCTTGGCTGTCAAACTGGGTACACACCTTACAGATTAATAGTAGATAATAGTAGATTCATCTAGATGCTGTCTCTCATTGGCTGTAAAACTGGGTACACACCGTGCAGATAATAGTAGATAATAGTAGATTTCGTCTAGAGCTGTTCTCATTGCTGTAAAACTGGGTACCACGGTGCAGATTAATACTGAGATGATAGAGGATTCGTCTGGATGCTGTCTCTCATTGGATGTAAAACTGGGTACAAATGGTGCAGTTAATAGTAGATGATAGTAGATTCTCTGGATGCTGTCTCTCATTGGCTGTAAAACTGGGTACACACGTGCAGATTAATAGTAGATGACAGTAGATTCGTCTGGATGCTGTCTCTCATTAGCTGTAAACTGGGTACACAAGGTGCAGATTAATAGTAGATATGATAGTAGATTCGTCTGGATGCTGTCTCTCATTGGCTCGTAAAAACTGGGTACAAGACGGGCGTGCAGATTAATAGTAGATGATAGTAGATTCGTTGGATGCTGTCTCTCATTGGCTGTAAAACTGGGTTACACACCGTGCAGATAATAGTAGATGATAGTAGATTCGTCTGGATGCTGCTGTCTCTCATTGGATGAAAACCGGGTACATGCGGTGCAGTTAATAGTGATGATAGAGATTCGTCTGGATGCTGTCTCTCATTGGCTGTAAAACTGGGTACACACCGTGCATTAGATTAATAGTAGATGATAGTAGATTCGTCTGGATGCTGTCTCTCATTGGCGGTAAAACTGGGTACACGCGGTGGCGTTATAGTAGATGATAGTAGATTTCGTCTGGATGCTGACTCTCATTGGATGTAAAACTGGGTCACCACCTGCAGATTAATAGTAGATGAGTAGAGATTCGTCTGGATTGCTGTCTTCTCATTGGCTGTTAAAAACTGGGTACACACCGTGAAGATTTAAGTAGATGATAGTAGAGTCGTCTGGATGCTGTCCTCTTATTAGCTGTAAAACTGGGTACACACGGTGCAATTAATAGTAGATGATATTAGATTCGTCTGGATGCTGTCTCCTTACTGGCTAAAAACTGGCTACACACGGTGCAGATTAATAGTAGATGATAGTTAGATTTCTCTGGATGCTGTCTCTCCATTGGCTGTAAAACTGGCTACACACATGAGGTTAATAGCAGATGATAGTAGATTTCCTCTGGATGCTGTTTCTCATTGGCTGTAAAACGGGGTACACACAGTACCAATTATAGGTAGATGATAGTAGATTCATTTGGGATGCTGTCTCTCATTAGCTGTAAAACTGGGTAAACACGGTGCAGATTAATAGTAGATGATAGTAGATTCGCCTCTGGATGCTGTCTCTCATTGGCTGAAAACTGGGGTACAACACGTGCAGTTAATAGTAAATGATAGTAGATTCGTCTGGATGCTGTCTCTCATTGGCTGTAAAACTGGGTAACACCGTACAGATTAATATTAGATAAGTAGATTCTCTAGATGCTTGGTCTTCTCAGTGGCTGTAAAATCTTGGGAACACACCATACAGATTAATAGTAGATAATAGTAGATTCGTCTAGATGCTGTCTCTCATTGGCTGTAAAACGGGGTACAACCGTGCGCTATAATAGGCATGATGGTAGATTCGTCTGGATGCTGTCTTTCTCATTGGATGTAAAACTGGGTCAAATGTGAGTTTAATAGTAGATGTAGTGATCATCTCATGCTGTCTCTCATTGGGCTGTAAACTGGGTACATCACCGTGCATATTAATAGTAGATGATGAGATTCGTCTGGATGCTGTCTCTCATTGCTGTAAAACTGTGGGGTACACACAGGGCATGATTAATAGTAGATAGTAGATTTCTCTGGATGATGCTCCCATTGGCTGTAAAACTGGGTACACAACTGCAGATATAGTAGATGATAGTAGATTCATCTGGATGCTGTCTCTCATTGGCTGTAAAACTGGGTACACACCGTGCAGATTAATAGTAGATGATAGTAGATTCGTCTGGATCTGGTGCGCTCTCATTGGCTGTAAAAGGGTACACACCGTGCAGATTTAATAGTAGATGATAGTAGATTCGTCTGGAGCTGTCTCTCATTGGGTGTAAAAACTGGGTACACACCGTGCAGATAATAGTTGAGATAGTAGATCGTCTGGATGCTGTCTCTCATTGGATGTAAAACTGGATGACACACTGTGCGATAATAGTAGATGTAGTAAGATTGTCTGGATGCTGTCTCTCATTGGCTGTAAACTGGGTACACGCGGTGCAGTTAATAGTAGATGATAGTAGATTCGTCTGGATGCTGCTCTCATTGGAGTGTAAACTGGGTACACAACGTGCAGATAATAGTAGATGATAGTAGATTCGTCTGATGCTGTACTTCATTGGCTGTAAAACTGGTACACACCGTGCAGGTTAATAGTAGATGATAGTAGATTCGTCTGGATGCTGTCTCTCATTGGCTGTAAAACTGGTACCACCGTGCAATTAATAGGAGATGATAGTAGATTCGTCTGGATGCTGTCTCTATTGCTGTAACACTGGGTACACACTGTGCAGATGAATAGTAGATGATAGTAGATTTCTCTGGATGATGTTCCCATGGCTGTAAAACTGGGTACACACCTTGCAGATTAAAGTAGATGATAGTAGATTCGTCTGGGAGCTTGCGTCTCTCATTGGCTGTAAAACTGGGGTACACACGGTGCAGATTAATAATAGATGATAGTAGATTTCTGGATGCGTCCTGTCATTGGCTGTAAACTGGTACACCGTGCATTAATAGTAGATGTAGTAGATTCGTCTGGATGCTGTCTCTCATGGCTGTAAAACTAGGTACACACAGTGCAGTTAATAGTAGATGATAGTAGATTTCTCTGGGGATGTCTCTCCATTGGCTGTAAAACGGGTACAACAGTTGGCAGATTAATAGTAGATGATAGTAGATTCGTCTGGATGCTGTCTCTCATTGGCTTGTAAAATGGTACACACGTGCAGATTAATAGTAGATGAAGTAGTTCGTCTGGATGCTGTCTCTCATGGCTGTAAAACTGGGTACAAACGGTCAGATAAATAGTAGATGATAGTAGATTCGTCTGGATGCTGTCTCTCATTGGCTGTAAAACTGGGTACACACCGTGTGCAGATTAATCGTAGATGATAGTAGATTCGTCTGGATGCTGTCTCTCATTGGCTGTAAAACGGGGTACACACAAGTGCAATTAATAAGTAGATGTAGTAGATTCATCTGGATGCTGTCTCTCATTGGCTGTAAAACGGGTGCACACCCGTGCAGATTAATAGTAGATGATAGTAGATTCGTCGGATGCTGTCTCTCTATTGGCTGTAAAAACTGGGTACACACAGTGCAGATTAATAGTAGATGATAGTAGATTTCTCGGATGATGTCTCATTGGCTTGTAAAACTGGGGTACACACGTTGCAGATTAATATAGATGATTAGTAGATTCATCTGGATGCTGTCTCTCATTGGCTGATAAAAATGGGTACACACCGTGCAGATTAAATAGATGATAGTAGATTCGTCTGGATTGTTCGTTCATTGGCTGTAAAACTGGTACACACGTGCAGATTATAGTAGATGATCAGTAGATTCTCTGGATGCTGTCTCCATTTGGCTGTAAACTTGGGTACAACGCGTGCAGATTAATAGTAGATGATAGTGATTCATTGGATGCTGTCTCTCATTGGCTGTGTAAAACTGGATACAACACAGTGCAGTTGAATAGTAGATGATAGTAGATTCGTCCTGGATGCTGTTCTCATGGCTGTAAAAACTGGGTACACACGCGTGCAGATTAATAGTAAATGACAGTAGATTCGTCTGGATGCTGTCTCTATTGGCTGTAAAACGGGTACACACCGTCAGATAAATAGTAGATAATAGTAGATTCGTCTGGATGCTGTCTCTCCTTGGCTGTAAAACGTGGGTACACACCGTGCAGATTAATAGTAATATAGTAGATTCGTCTGAGCTGCTGCTCTCAGTGGCTGTAAAACATGGGTACACACCGTGCAGATTAATATAGATGATAGTAGATTCGTCTGGATGCTGTTCTCATTGGTGTAAAACTGGGTACAAATGGTGCAGTTTAATAGTAGATGAGTAGATTCATCTGGATGCTGTCTTCATTGGCTGTAAAATGGGTACACACCGTGGCAGATTAATAGAGATGATAGTAGATTCGTCTGGATGCTGTCTCTCATTGGCTGTAAAAACTGGGTTACCACGTGCAGATTAATAGTAGATATCAGTAGATTCGTCTGGATGCTGCTTCATTGGCTGTAAAACTGGGTACACCGTGCAGATAATAGTAGATGATAGTAGATTCGTCTGATGCTGTCTCTCATTGGCTGTTAAAACTGGGTACACACCGTGCAGATAATAGTGATGATAGTAGATTCGTCTGGATGCTGTCTCTATTGGCTTGTAAAACTGGGTACACACGTGCAGATTAATAGTGATGATAGTAGATTCGTCTGGATCTACTGTTCTCATGGCTGTAAAAATGGGTACACAATGTGCAGATTATAGTAGATGAAGTAGATTTGTCTGGATGCTGTCTCTCATTGGCTGTAAACTGGGTACACACCGTGCAGATTAATAGTAGATGACTAGTAGATTCGTCTGGATGCTGTCTCTATTGGCTGTAAAAATGGTACACGCGGTGCAAGTTAATAGTAGATGATAGTAGATTCGTCTGGATGCTGACTCTCATTGGATGTAAAAACTGGGTACACACCGTGCAGATTAATAGTAGATGATAGTAGATTCGTCTGGATGCTGTCTCTCATTGCTGTAAAACTGGTAACACCGTGCAGTTAATAGGATGATAGTAGATCGTCTGGATGCTGTCTCTCATTGGCTGTAAAACTGGGTACTACACCGTGCAGATTTATAGTAGATGATAGTAGATTCGTCTGGATGCTGTCTCTTGTAGCTGTAAAACTGGGTACCACACGGTGCAGATTAATAGTAGATGATAGTAGATTCGTCTGGATGCTGTCTCTTATTGGCTGAAAAACTGGGCTACACACGGTCAGTTAATAGTAGATGATAGTAGATTTCTCTGGATGCTGTCTCTCATTGGCTGTAAAACTGGGTAACCACGTGCAGGTTTAATAGCAGATGATAGTAGATTCTCTGGATGCTTTTCTCATTTGGGTCTGAAAACTGGGTACACACAGTGCAAGATTAATAGTAGATGATAGTAGATTCTTGGATGCTGTCTCTCATGGCTGTAAAACTGGGTAAACACGGTGCAGTTAAGTAGATGATAGTAGATTCGTCTGGATGCTGTCTCTCATTGGCTGTAAAACTGGGAACACACCGTGCAGATTATAGAATGATAGTAGATTCGTCTGGATGCTGTCTCTAATGGGCTGTAAAACTGGGTACACACCGTAAGATTAATAGTAGATATATAGTAGATTCGTTGAGATGTGTCTTATTGGCTGTAAACTGGGTACACACGGTGCAGATTAATAGTAGATGATAGTAGATTCGTCTGGATGCTGTCTCTCATTGGCTAAAACTGGGTACACACGTGACAGATTAATAGTAGATATAGTAGATTCGTCTGATGCTGTTTCTCATTGGCTGTAAAACTGGGTACACACGGTGCAGATTAATAGTAGATGATAGTAGATTTGTTGGATGCTGTCTCTCATTGGGTAAAAAAATGGGTACACAGGTGCAGATTTATAGTAGATAGAGATAGTAGATTCGTCTGGATGCGGTCTCTCATGGCTGTAAAAATGGTACACGCCGTGCAGGTAATAGTAGATGATAGTAGTAGTAGATTCGTCTGGATTGCTGTCTCTCTCTGGCTGTAAAACTGGGTACACACCGATGAGATTTATAGTAGATGTAGTAGATTCGTCTGGATGCTGTCTCTTATTAGCTGTAAAACTGGGTACACACGGTGCAGATAATAGTAGATGATAGTAGATTCGTCTGGATGCTGTCTCCATTGGCTGTAAAACTGGGTACACACCTGCAGATTAATAGTAGATGATAGTAGATTCGTCTGGATGCTGTCTCTCATTCGGGTAAAACTGGTACACACGGTGCTGATTAATATAGATGAGTAGATTCATCTGGATGTGTCTCTCATTGGCTGTAAAACTGGGTACGCACCGTGCAGATTAATAGTAGATGATAGTAGATTCGTCTGGATGCTGTCTCTCATTGCTGAAAACTGGGTACACACAGTGCAGATTAATAGTAGATGATAGTAGATTCGTTGGGTGATGTCTCTCCATTGGCTGTAAAACTGGGTACACACTTGCAGATTAATAGTAGATGATAGTAGATTCTCGGATGCTGTCTCTCATTGGCTGTAAAACTGGGTACACACCGTGCAGATTAATAGTAGTGATAGTAGATTCGTCTGGATGCTGTCTCTCATGGGCTGTAAACTGGTACACCACGGTGCAGATTAATAGTAGATGATAGTAGATTGTCTGGATGCGGTCTCTCATTGGCTGTAAAACTGGGTACACACGGTGCGAGATAAAATAGTAGATGATAGTAGATTCGTCTGGATGCTGTTCTCATTGGCTGTAAAACTGGGTACACACCGTGCAGATTAATAGTAGATGAAGTAGATCGTCTATGGATGCTGTCTCTCATTGGCTGTTAAAACTGGGTACACACGTGCAGATTATAGTAGATGATAGTAGATTCTCTGGATTGTGTCTCATCATGGTGTAAAAATGGGTACACACTGTGCAGATAAATAGTAGATGATAGTAGATTCGTCCGGATGCTGTCCTCATTGGCTGTAAAACTGGGACACACGTGCAGATTAATAGTAGATGATAGTAGATTCGTCTGGATGTGTCTCCATTGGCTGTAAAACGGTACACACGTTGCAGATTAATAGTAGATGATAGTAGATTCGTCTGGATGCTGTCTTCATTGGCTGTAAAACGGGGTACACACCGTGCAGATAATAGTAGATGATAGTAGATTCGTCTGGATGACTGTTCTCATTGGCTGTAAAACTGGGTACACACGGTCAGATTAATGTAGATGAAGTAGATTCGTCTGGATGCTGTCTCATTGGCTGTTAAAACTGGGTACACACCGTGCAGATTAATAGTAGATGATAGTAGATTCGTCTGGATGTGTCTCTCATTGGCTGTAAAATGGGATCACCGTGCAGATTAATAGTAGATGAGTAGATTCGTTGGATGCTGTCTCTCATTGGCTGTAAAACTGGGTAACACCGTGCAGATTAATAGTAGATGATAGTAGATTCGTCTGGATGCTGTCTCTTCATTGGCTGTAAAACTGGGGGGTACAACGTGCAGATTAATAGTATGATGATAGTAGATTCGTCTGGA
This sequence comes from Hymenochirus boettgeri, assembly GCA_019447015.1. Lineage (NCBI taxonomy): Eukaryota > Metazoa > Chordata > Amphibia > Anura > Pipidae > Hymenochirus > Hymenochirus boettgeri. The sequence goes on from CM033469.1 coordinate 316,099,765, forward strand.
TGCTGTCTCTCATTGGTGTTAAAACTGGGTACACACCGTCAGATTAAATAGATGATAATAGTCGTCTGGATGCTGTCTCTCATTGGCTGTAAAAATGGGTACACACGTGCAGATTAATAGTAAATGATAGTAGATTCGTCTGGATGCTGTCTCTCATTGGCTGTAAAACTGGGTACACACCGCAGATTAATAGTAGATGATAGTAGATTGTCTGGATGCTGTCTCTCATTGGCTGTAAAACTGGGTACAACACGTGCAGATTAATAGTAGAGATAGTAGATTCGTCTGGATGCTGTCTCTCATTGGCTGAAAAACTGGGTACACACGTCAGTTAATAGTAGATGAATAGTAGATTCGTCTGGATGCTGTCTCTCATTGGCTTGTAAAAATGGGGTACACACCGTCACGAGTAATAGTAGATATAGTAGATTCGTCTGGATGCTGCTCTCATTGGTGTAAAACTGGGTACACACGGTGCAGATTAATAGTAGATGATAGTAGATTCGTCTGGATGCTGTCTCTCATTGGCTGAAAAACTGGGTGGTACACAGTGCAGATTAATAGTAGATGATAGTAGATTCGTCTGGATGCTGTCTCTCATTGGCTGTAAAACTGGGTACACACGGTGCAGAATAGTAGATGAAGTAGATTCGTCTGGATGCTGTCTCTCATTGGCTGTAAAACTGGGTACACCACGGTGCAGATTAATAGTAGATGATAGTAGATTCGTTCTGGATGCTGTCTCTCATTGGCTGTAAAACTGGGTACACGCGTGCAGATTAATAGTAGATGATGTAGATTCGTCTGGATGCTGTCTCTCATTGGCTGTAAAACTGGGTACACACGTGCAGATTAATAGTAGATGATCAGTAGATTCGTCTGGATGCTCTGTCTCCATTGGCTGTTAAACTGGGTACACACGTGCAGATTATAGTAGATGATAGTAGTTCGTCTGGATGCTGTCTCTCATTGGCTGTAAAATGGGTAACACCGTGCAAGTTTATAGTAGATGATAGTAGATTCGTCTGGATGCTGTACTCTCATTGGCTGTAAAACTGGGTACACACGGTGCAGATTAATAGTAGATTATAGTAGATTGTCTGGATGCTGTCTCTCATTGGCTGTAAAACTGGGTACACGCACTGCAGTTAATAGTAGATGATAGTAGATTCTCTGGATGCTGGCTCTCATTGGCTGTAAAAAACTGGGTACACACGTGAGATTATAGTAGATGTAGTAGATTTCGTTGGATGCTCTCTATTGGCTGTAAAACTGGGTAAACACGGTGCAGATTAATAGTAGATGATAGTAGATTCGTCTGGATGCTGTCTCTATTGGCTGAAAAACTGGTACACACGGTAAAGTAATAGTAGATGATAGTAGAGATTCTTGGATGCTGTCTCTCATTGGCTGTAAAACTGGGTACACACGAGTGCAGATTAATAGTAGATGATAGTAGATTTCTCTGGATGCTATTTCTCATTGGCTATAAACTGGGTACCACGTCAATTAAAGTAGATGATAGTAGATTCTCTGGATGCTGTCTCTCATTGGCTGTAAAATGGGTACACACGTGCAGATTAATAGTTGATGATAGTAGATTCGTCTGGATGCTGTCTCTCATTGGCTGTAAAACTGGGACACACACGTGCAGATTAATGTAGAATGATAGTAGATTCGTCTGGATGCTGTCTCTCATTGGCTGTAAAACTGGGTAACACACGTACGATTAATAGTAGATGATAGTAGATTCGTCTGGATGCTGTCTCTCATTGGCTGTAAAACTGGGTACACACGTCAGATTAATAGTAGATATAGTAGATTCGTCTGGATGCTGTCTCTCATTGGCTGTAAAAACTGGGTACACACGGTGCAGATTAATAGCTAGATGATAGTAGATTCGTCTGGATGCTGTCTTCTCATGGTGTAAAACTGGGTACACAGAGTGCAGATTAATAGTAGATGATAGTAGATTCATTGGATGCGTCTCTCATTGGCTGTAAAACTGGGTACACACGTGCAGATTATAGTGGATAGTAGATTCGTCGGATGCTGTGCTTCTCTTGGCTGTAAAACAGTGGTACACACGGTGCAGATTAAAGTAGATGATAGTAGATTCGTCTGGATGTGTCTCTCATTGGCTGTAAAACTGGGTACACACGCGTGCAGATTAATATGATGATAGTAGATTCGTCTGGATGCTGTCTCTCATGGAGTAAAACTGGGTACACACCGTGCAGATTAATAGTAGATGATAGTAGATTCATGTGGATGCTGTCTCTCATTGGCTGTAAAACTGGGTACACACCGTGCAGATTAATAGTAGATGATAGTAGATTCGTCTGGATGCTGTCTCTCATTGGCTGTAAAAACTGGGTACACCGGGGCAGATTAATAGTAGATGATAGTAGATTCGTCTGGATGCTGCTCTCATTGGCTGTAAAAACTGGGTACACACCGTGCAGATTAATAGTAGAGGATAGTAGATTCGTCTGGATGCTGTCTCTCATTGGCTGTAAAATAGGTACACGCCGTGCAGTTAATGTAGATGATAGTAGATTCGTCTGGATGCTGTCTCTCATTGGCTGTAAAACTGGGTACACACGTGCAGATTTAGTAGATGATAGTAGATTCGTCTGGATGCTTGTCTCTATTAGCTGTAAAACTGGGTACACACGGTGCAGATTAATAGTAGATGATAGTAGATTCGTTGGATGTGTCTATTATGGCTGTAAAACTGGGCTACACACGGTGCAAGATTAATAGTAGATGATAGTAGATTCTCTGGATGCTGTCTCTCATTGGCTGTAAAACTGGGTACACACAGTGCAGAGGTTAATATACAGATGATAATAGATTTCTCTGGATGCTGTTCTCATTGGCTGATAAAACTGGGTACACACAGTACAGATTAATAGTAGATGATAGTAGATTCATTGGATGCTGTCTCTATTGGCTGTAAAACTGGGTACACACCGGTGCAGATTAATAGTAGATGATAGTAGATTCGTCTGGATGCTGTCTCTCATTGGCTGTAAAACGGGTACACCACGTGAGATTAATAGTAGATGATAGTAGATTCTCTGGATGCTGTTCTCTCATTGGTGTAAAACTGGCTACACACGGTGCAGATTAATAGTAGATGATAGTAGATTCGTTGGATGCTGTCTCTCATTGGATGTAAAACTGGTACACACCGTGCAGTTAATGTAGATGATAGTAGATTCGTCTGGATGCTGTCTCTCATTGGATGTAAAACTGGTACACACGTGAGATTAATAGTAGATGATAGTAGATTTCTCTGGATGCTGTTCTCATTGGCTGTAAAAACTGGGTACACACGGTGCAGATTAATATGATGATAGTAGATTCGTCTGGATGCTGGTCTCTCATTGCTGTAAAACTGGGTACACGGGTGCAGATAATAGTAGATGATAGTAGATTCGTCTGGATGCTGTCTCATTGGTGTTAAAACTGGGTACACGCCGTGCAGATTAATAGTAGATGATAGTAGATTCGTCTGGATGCTGTCTCTCATTGGCTGTTAAAACTAGGTACACGCCGTGCAGGTTTAGTAGTAGATGATAGTAGATTCGTCTGGATGCTGTCTCTTGGCTGTAAAACTGGTGACCACCATGCAGATTAAGATAGATGATAGTAGATTCGTCTGATGCCTGTCTCTTAAGCTGTAAAACTGGGTTCACACCGGTGCAGATTAATAGTAGATGATAGTAGAATTGTCTGGAGGCTTGTCTCGCGTATTGGCTGAAAAACTGGCCTACACACGGTGCAGGATTAATAGTAGATTGTAGTAGAAATCTACTATCATCTACTATTAAACTGCACCATTTGTACCCAGTTTTTCATCCAATGAGAGACAGCATCCAGACGAATCTACTATCATCTAGTATTAATCTGCACCGTGTGTACCCAGTTTTACAGCCAATGAGAGACAGCATCTAGACGAATCTACTATTATCTACTATTAATCTGTACGGTGTGTACCCAGTTTTACAGCCAATGAGAGACAGCATCTAGACGAATCTACTATTATCTACTATAATCTGTACGGTGTGTACCCAGTTTTACAGCCAATGAGAGACAGCATCCAGACGATCTACTATCTTTACTACTATTATCTGCACGGTGTGTACCCATTTTTACAGCCAATGAGAGACAGCATCCAGACGAATCTACTCATCTACTATTAACACTGCATGTGTGTACCAGTTTTACAGCCAATGAGAGACAGCATCCAGACGAATCTACTTCATCTACTATTAATCTGCACGGTGTGTACCCAGTTTTACAGCCATAAGAGACAGCATCCAGACGAATCACTATCATTTACTATTAATCTGCACGGTGTGTCCCCCAGTTTTACAGCCAATGAGAACAGCATCCAGACGAATCTACTCATCTACTATTAATCTGCACTGTGTGTACCAGTTTTACAGCCAATGAGAGCGCATCCAGAACGAATCTACTGTCCTCTACTATTAATCTGCACCGTGTGTACCCAGTTTTTACAGCCAATAAGAGCAGTATCCAGACGAATCTACTATCATCTACTATTAATCTGCACGTGTGTACCCAGTTTTACACGCCAATGAGAGACAGCATCCAAGAATCTACTATCATCTACTATTAATCTGCAGTTGTGTACCCAGTTTTTACAGCCAATGGAGAACATCATCCAGAGAAATCTACTATCATCTACTATTAATCTGCACTGTGTGTACCCAGTTTTACAGCCAATGAGAGACAGCATCCAGACGAATCTACTATCATCTACTATTAATCTGCACGGTGTGTACCCAGTTTTACAGCCAATGAGAGACAGCATCCAGATGAATTTACTATCATCTATTATTAATCTGCACTGTGTGTACCCAGTTTTACAGCCAATGGAGACAGCATCCAGACGAATACTACTATCATCTACTATTAATCTGCACGGTGTGTACCCTTTTACAGCCAATGAGAGACAGCACCAGAGAATTTACTATCATCTATTATTATCTGCACTGGTGTACCCAGTTTTACAGCCAATGAGAGACAGCATCCAGACGAATCTACTATCATCTACTATTAATTGCACGTGTGTACCCAGTTTTACACCAATGAGAGACGCATCCAGACGAATCTACTATCATCTACATTTAATCTGCACGTGTGTACCCAGTTTTACAGACCACCATGAGAGACAGCAATCCAGACGAATCTACTTCATCTACTTAATCTCACCGTGTGTACCCAGTTTTACAGCCAATGAGAGACAGCATCCAGACGAATCTACTATCATCTACTATTATCTGCACGTGTGTACCCAGTTTTACACCAATGAGAGACAGCATCCAGAGAATCTACTATCATCTACTATTAATCTGCAGTTGTGTACCCAGTTTTACAGCCAAGGAGACACATCCAGAGAATCTACTATCATCTACTATAATCTGCACTGTGTGTACCCAGTTTTACAGCCAATGAGAGACAGCATCCAGACGAATCTACTATCATCTACTATTATATGCACGGTGTGTACCCAGTTTTACAGCCAATGAAGACAGCATCCAGACGAATCTACTATCTCTATATTAATCTGCACCGTGTGTACCCAGTTTTTACAGCCAATAAGAGACAGATCCAGACGAATCTACTATCATCTACTATTAATCTGCAACTGTGTGTACCCAGTTTTACAGCCAATGGAGAACAATCATCAGAAAATCTACCTATCATCTACTATTATCTGCACGTGTGTAGCCCAGTTTTACAGCCAATGAGAGACAGCATCCAGACGAATCTACTATCATCTACTATTAATTTGCCTGGTGTGTACCCAGTTTTACAGCCAATGAGAGACAGCATCCAGACGAATCTACTATCATCTACTATTAATCTGCACGGTGGTGTACCCAGTTTTTACAGCCAATGAGAACAAGCATCCAGAGAATCTACTATCATCTACTATTAATCTGCAAGTTGTGTACCCAGTTTTACAGCCAATGGAGACATCATACAAGAAATCTACTATCATCTATTACTATTAATCTGCACGGTTGTACCCAGTTTTACAGCCAATGAGAGACAGCATCCAACGAATCTACTATCATCTAGTATTAATCTGCACAGTGTGTAGCCAGTTAAAACTCTTCTTTCAAGCTGATATGGGAGAATTGACTAACCTGTTCACCCTCAGGTATGGATTGTTTAAAACCACAGGCATGTGTTGTTGTTTTTCCAGACATCATTAAATACTTGTTGTTTTCTCCATTCCTGCTGCTTTTGGGATTTGCTGAATAAAGAAAGACACAAATGATATAATATGACACACTTTATAATGTTTGACATTGGTTTCAATCCAGTCAATACTGATACAGATCTAATTATAAGTATAGATAAATACTTTACATTGACTATCTTCTGTTTGAAGAACATGAATATGAATTTGTTGAGAGCTAAAATGAACTCCAAATTTTGTCTTTTAATATTTTTACTGTTATTTTGCCAATATAGAGTTAACTCCAATGACAAGTACTCCCTTACAGCTATCACCATATTTACCAATATTACCCTTTAAAAAAAGAATATTTATATGAACAGACAGCAATACATTTCTGCAAACCACACACACAGTCCATTTCTCATTTTGCTCATACCTGGCCCGTTGGACAGACAGTCTTGTCCATAACCCACCTCTCAATCATTGACATTGGGTTCTGTTTGAATTTAGTGTGGAATGTGGAAGGGTATTACAAGAAGCTCTCCATTTCCCTTGCCATGCCTAAACATAAATGCCATCTGTTCCCTCCTTTATCTTATCCATAATGTCTCAGTAACATGTTGTAAACAAACACTTCACTGTAATCTCAGCCAGATGCACTGTCAATCCATAACCTTAAATTGTCCAGTCCACTATTTTTATTCAATATTTCTATGTTAGAAAAGGAAATATATGAGCAAGTACTGTCATCTGGTCCATTCATTGGCTCTTCTCTCCTATGTCTTCTGTTTAGATCACTACACAGTACTGTTATATGATATTCTGTTCTCTCTCGTTTCAGATGAACTAATTAGCTTCTTCTCCTTGCTCTTCAAACAAGCTTCTTTTAGTTGGATATATAGAAATATTTTATTTCTGTAATCACATTTGCAATTTCTTTTTATCCAGGGAGTGTACATTTGATGCAGTCGTTTTAACTCTTTACAATTAGATATCCCTAATTCCTTAATTCCTGTTCTGCTCTAAAATTCAAAGAAGGAGCATTCAATGGCTTAAGTAAATAGAATAATACAGAGTACTAATTAGGCCAAAGGTTTGTAACAACAAAGAAAAAGCGACCAATCCCATACTTGCACAGGGTAGATGAGCATCAAAAATACAAAGGGGATATTTCCAATTAAGTAGTGTGAGTTTTCCTGTGGTCAGCTCCTAAATGGATTTCTTATTTTTGTGTGTGAATCTGCCCCTTTTTATGGGCATGTTTACCTGCTTATTACAGTTGTGTAAGTGACAATATATAGATATATGTTCCTAATCATCATGGCTGGAGGCTAATTAAATATGTGTAAATAACACGCCTAGAGCATTACTATGTATTGATGTTGTGATAATGATAATGTGTAATGTTTCACTGACAAACCTTATTTTAATGTAATTTATTGCCATTGCTTTTTTTTTTTTCTAAATGTGAAGGAACTTTTCTTAGCACCTTTTTATCCATCTAAATTACAATACATTTTCAATGCAATGAACACAAACGGAGAATTAGTTAACCCCATTACAGTCTCTTTTGCATGCCAGTTTCCTTTTTTGTAACAAACATTTTATCATACAAATGTCCAAAACATTTTATTTGTTATTTTATACTGCAATAAGGGAGCCCAGAAGGCATGTGTGCATCTGAATGTCTTGTGAGTGACATTAGTTCTGAGGTATTTTGGTTCCACAGAACTTGACTGCAATGTTATTATAGCAAAACCATGTGAATTAAATGCAGCCACTGAAATTTTCTCTAAACCAATGTTAACCCTTACAACATTGGCACAAAGGGATTAGCAAGTGTCTAATAACATAGGCATGCTATCCAATTCTGCATCTCGCTATTTACTGGATATATATACCTAAAACTAACATAAATAAATCCATGTTTCATGTGCAAATAAAAATCTGCCAAGAGGGCTATTCCTGTGTGTTTTACTACTGTATTTGGCAGACAGAATTTCTTACAGAACAGACCATTATTATTGACATCAGTTATCTTTAATGATGTAGCGGGTATAAGTCACCAATGACATTATTATTGTAAATTGAATACTCTGCCAACATTAAAGTATTACCTGCTATGTTTGTATATAGAACACTTAATACAAAGATAAAGTGAGAACTATCCCTACATCTTGCTATCCTCTTCTCTGGCAAAAGCCTTGGTAGAACATTTATATGTTTTTTTGGGGGGAAAAAAACTCTCCCTCCCATTATCTAGTATTGTGTTCTACAGACTATTTCAAAAGTATTCAAAATAAAATCATAGTAGATGAATACTAACCTTCAATAATAGCTAAGATCGGACCAGATCTGACACAGAACCTCTGTATTTTCCATAATTCTCAAAAGTCTTTTTCGAGTGTTATTAAAGAAGATCGAAAACTAATTCGAGTACTTTCGAGTGGTACCAAACATACGAGCCAAAGTATGTATGGTAACCTTGAAAGAGAAACTTGTACCGGAAGTTCAGATTTATTACGTTTGGTGTTCCCCATGCCCTTCCCAGGTGCTGAGCCATTTACAGTAAGTTACCATGTTAACTACCCTTATTTTTCCCCTTGACTTCTATGGGTCTTTTTTTTTTGGATCTTCAGATTTTCCAGTTTTTTTCAAAATTCAGAAAATCCAAAAATAGAATGAAACTCATTAGAACTCATAGAATCAAAACAGGTTTTCTAATATACCAGCAGACTGCTCTGGTTCATTCAGCTTATCAGTGAACATCTGAAATAATTTATAAATCATACTCATATGAGCATGCTATATGAGATTTATATTCCCATTTCCGGTAATACCATAATATGGTACATATGTTTTTGGCTATTAGTACAAAATAATAACATAAAAGCTCTTGAAATATTAGTTTTATATTATTATGTTTTTATTTTTAACATGATTATTTTATCATCATTGTTTTATGTTTTATTGATTAACTAATGATCCATACTTTCCTTTCAGTAGATGGTCAGCTTATAAAAAAAAAAAATCTGGAAGGAAACACTGGAAGGTTTAGAACCAATCTGGCAGCAGCTGCCATTGGCTTTAGTAAAACTGTCAATATGTAGTAGAAATAATTACAATTGGTCAAAGAACTTGTAATTAATTTTAGAAGAATTTCTAAAGATTTTTTAGACAACATTTATGTTTTAATATTCAAAAACTTTCACTGCATAGTGCGACAATCAATATCATGTAACTAGTGTCCCTTTTCTGGGACAGCATAGATCTGTATCTTCGCTAACATGGGGCTGCTGTGAGTTTGAGCTGGTACTGGAACTCTACACAACAGGAACATAATTTCTAGCCAAGTCCTTTAAAGGGAATGTTCATCCTTACAAACAAAAAACTGGGTAAATTTCAGTTACCTGCCCCCAGCCCCAAATGATATATTCTGCACATTATTACCTTCATTACTAACCAATATTTAAGGTCCTCATTCTGGTAATTATAATCTGGCCCCTCCCTCCATGCAGTCAAGGCTGTGACTTTTGACATTACAACTGACTGCTGTTACACCTGCTTCCGCCTCTGCACTGCTCAAGCTTCTAAAAAGATCTTGGGGCAGAGGGAGGAGGCAGATACTTGCAATAAGGAATATAACTTACCATTAAACATCTGGTTACAAATGCATGTAATAAACTGGGTAAAATGGCAGTTGGGGTTGCAGGCAGATAACTGACAAGTCACCTTTTTTTGGTTCAAGGGTGGACATGCCCTTTAATGGTGACACTTTGTTCACACTAGGTCCATTTTTTGGGGCATTTCGCAACAGACTGTTTTTAAAAACTGCAAGGACACATAGAATTCAATAGTACTGCTCACACATTGTGTTCCAATTGTGTCCATTTCATTCTGGCCCGTTGTGTTTAAAAATGCACTGCATGCAGCATTTCTGTCCGTTTTTGCTTGCGTTTTCTATTCAAATCTTTAGATTTACATACAAATCTGCAAAAGTTAAATGAAAAGAAAACCAATAGGGCTAGTTATGATTCTATGACCCACTTCTCTTACATCACACTTACAGCTGTCTACAACTACGAACATCCCGTTCATGCAAAAGACAGAAAACTCTTCTCAGCACTTCAGAGAAACCTTCTAGGGCTACCCATAACAGAATCTATAACAAGCTGAAGATACACATCAGATCATAATAGAAAGGTTGATCTTCTGTACTGTGACACCAGGCTAAATGTAATAAGCCTTATGTCTCATGTTTGCCTGTTCTCTCTATCAGTTTTTCCAAGACTGAACTGTATTTGTCAGTACATTTCAGAGAGCAATATAATGAGGCATCCAGGGAAACATCAGCTCTGAGCCTTTGAATGATTGACCAAAATAAAATAGGTGACCTTACTGGCAAATAACTGTCTATTATTGTTTTGTTTCTGACTCCTTTTACTAACTTTTACTCCACAAGTAGTATTTCTTTGTTCCACATTTGTAATATGTATTTCCTAATTCAAAAAATGTTTCAGGATTTTAGTTTCCTCTCTCCCTAAGCAACCATCACCCTTTAACCGGCCGATGACCTAAATTTAGGCTCACTAACGCCTTATTGCCTAACACTTTTCCTTTTTTGATCCATCTCAACCCTTAAAGGATATGTACACTGGGAATTTTTTTTAAATTGCCTATTACTGTAAACTAGAATTCTTCTTAACTATCACTGTACCATTATTTGTAGATCTGTCCCTATTTCTTTAGATATTTAATCCAAACATCTGGGTACACACGATGAGATATTTCGGTTCGATCGACTGATAGTTCAGTGTATTGGTCAATCGGACCGAAATTATTGCATCCAAATGCGGCCATGTCTGACCGATGTTCTGTCCGAAGTATGAAAGGACGAATCGGACATGGTGGAAAACCTCGTCCGATCGTGCACGATTGCGGTCGTGGTACTGTTGGGACACGGCTGCTTTGCGCCGCCGACCGCAGTCCCTGTACTCCTGGCTCCGCTCGAAAGTATCAACGGTCGGTTAGGAGGATAAATGCAGAGGTGTGTACCAAGCTTCTTTAAATTTCAGCTGTCAATCAAGTGCCTTAGGTGGTCATAAACTTTTCTGTTATGTATAGTTTTGCTGTTGCTGGAATGATGACAGTTGTGTATCCGGTAGAAGGTATTTGAAAATTTCTCCTACACAATAGCGTACCTCACAGGGATTGAAAGGGACAAGTGGTGAGAGGGGCGGGGAACTGAAAGGGGGGGAGGGGTCTTTCTAGAAGACAAGGTAACGAGCAGGAGGGGCGCGGGTGGAATGCATACACTAGTTTGGCTACAGATAGTGGGGGCTGAAAGAGGTAAAGGGCATGGACAGGAGGAAGAAATTGGAGCTTTGCCCAAAAATGCTGGGTATGATAAAACTTAAAATCCGCAACACCAATACTCAGACATAAATTGGCTATCTGACAGTTTAATACTCCTCATTCTTCAATAGATTTAAATGTAGAAAATTAGATTTTTTCAGGTCTGGTCCCGCAATTCCTTTCCCCTTTAAAACCACACCCATTGTGCTGAGCTCGAAACATACCCATCACGCGATCGGCTTCAGGTCGTAGATCGATCCTTGATACAGTCGCAGCATGTGATCAATCTACTATCATCTACTATTAAACTGCACCATTTGTACCCAGTTTTACATCCAATGAGAGACAGCATCCAGACGAATCTACTATCATCTAGTATTAATATCCCTAAATGTATCTTTGAATTATACTTGTGTATTTTGATTGTACTATTTACCGTCCAGTCACAAATTTCTATCATGGAACTTTATGACTTCGATACGTACAATTATGATCAGTATCGCAATGCTACACATCACCTTCCAGAATACCATTGTATATTACTAATGCATGCTGTACAGCCGAGTGGTCCTAACTATTGACCGCGGCTGTAAATGTCAACGCCTGGCCCATACATAACAGTAACCAGCGGTATTGGAATTTTCAATACCGTGGGTTAGTGATATGCCCCTTTGTATTAATGCCACTAACATGCAACTTCTTCATCCAGCTCAATATCAAATGTTTTCACAATAGCACACTAAGATTGACTTTCCAGGTTCTGGGAGTACAAGAAAGGTAAGAGGTGTACAATACAATAACAGTGTTTTAAATTTAAGGGCGATGCAATATCGGCCATTTTTTGCCGAAATAGTGCAAAACTCACACTACACACCCTGATGCTATTCAGCTTAGCGGTGGGTTTTGAACTATTAGTAATGGCTAAGTTAAGATTAGTGAAGGAATTTTGCACTAATCTTAGCCATAGCTACAATGGGTACGGGTACGATAGTGTAACTAAAAAGTTTTTGTCTTTGCATGGCGTGATCCCGGTTAGTAAGACGAAAACTTTTTAGCCTTACATCGGTCCTGTTACTGTATAAAAAACACACAATGGTATGTGTTTTGCAGAATAAATGTTAACAATTTTTTATCTTTCCAATTCCTGGGAATACCTTCCCCATTCCCTAAAATAAGCCCAATGACTTAACCCTCTATGGGAAAAACTTACGTTCTCCTCCCTCCAGGTTAGAATTGGGTGGCGCATCTCCATTAATGCACAGCCAAATTGTCTGGATAGATAAAAGTAGTAAGGCAAATGTTAAACTATTTCTTCATTAATGGAGATTATTTATGTATTTTGCAAACCATATCACATTTGAACAAAAACCTTCCCCTTACTGATGAGGGCCAGCAGGCCAAGCAGATCTTATGGGGGGTACTGGAGTCTCTAAAAGCATTATAATGCTCTAAAATACCAACGAATGGCAGACATTACAAATGTGCTACCATGGAAACATGAATTTACTTAGAATTTATTGAAAGAAGCAAGCAAAACTATTAATTTATCCCATATATTTCATATCTACATTGGACCCTGGCAGCATTAGTTATATTTAAATGATGACTGGTGTACACCACCTTTTGTACACTACTATGCAAAATACATTGTAATATTTATATCTGCACTACTGCTGTATTGATTCTTGTACTCCAAAGAGACTTTCTCACCTTGTAGAGATGGACTTTAGTTTCAACACTTAGGGCCCTATTTATAAAAAATCATTATCGTAAAATACCGATCGTTATCGTAAAATAACGACCGGGGTTTTACCGATAACGACCGTTATTTACCGATAAACTAGTGAAAATGTGTTTTGTATAACCGGTCGTTATCGGTAAATAACAGTTATTTTAATAACGACCTTATCGGTAAATAACTCGTTGATCGCGTAAATAACGACCGTTATCGGTAAAAACCCCCGTCGTTATTTTACGATAACGATCGGTATTTTACGATAACGATACGTGTCTTTTATAAATAGGGCCCTTAGGTGCCCATACACATGCGACTTCGTCAACAAATTCGCCCCAGATTCATTGGAAACTGATCATGAATTTGCCCGATGCACAAATACACAGTACCGATCGTTCTGCATTATTTTTACAGAACAATCATTCGTCTCCGCAATACAAATTACTGTGTATTAAAGGGAGCTGATAATGATCCAACGTAAATGTTCCTTTTGGAACTTTTTGTCCCACAATGCCGAGAACGGTAGTTTTGTCGGATTCACAACTATGCTGACTCTCAGCCAATCACAGATGTGGCTGGCTGTCCGGCCCCTATTCTACTTACGGGAACAGAGTAGCAATAGTGGCAGACAGCTGAGGTACGAAGTGGTTTCTGGGGCTTTTTTTTAACTTTTAAACCTGGCGGTTGTGGGGTTGGGCTAGGTTTCCCTACACTACACTACAGTAAAAATAGATTTTTGCGGGGAGAAATACCCTTTAAATACAACCGTAATGGTGTTATTTATTTAAACTTGCCCAACTCCGCCACATTACATGTTTCGAACCACAATGGTTTCATTGTGGTTCGAAACATGTAGTGTGGCGAGTTTGGCATGTTAAATAAACAACACCATTATTGGGTTGTATTAATTTTCTGTTGTGAAGATAATTTTTTCTTTTATCTGCATGAAACGCGATGGTGGGTTTGTCAATCCCGAAATCCTTTGTAATAATAATAGAACGTTCATGGTTTACATGCACATTATCTCAATGACAAACACCATGCGCCTACTACCTATATAGTCATAGAATGATTTAAGATTATAAAAGGCAACATTTATGTTTCATTTAATTTTTATTAACTTACTACAGGTCACTACACTGTTAAAGGCATGTCCACCCCTTTTTTTCACTTTTGATATGTTGTAGGGCTTCCTGCCCCTGCCCCAATCGCATTATTATTAAGTCCAGAAACTCCCCCCGACTTTACTTACCTCTTTCCCCCTTTTCCGTCACGACCCGCCCACTGCCCATCCCTCTGCTTGCATGAAACTGCAAGCAGGGGGTGGACCGGCAGCCGCGTCTGATTGGTTGAAAGGCAGCCATCATGATGCGGCTGCCGGCAGTTCAGAATCCGGAGAGAGAGGGAAGGTAAGTAAACATCGGGGGACTTTCTGAACATAATAATGCGGTCTGGGCTGGGGAGGAAGCCCTACAATACCCCAAGGGCATTTTACCCTAGGGGAGGGATAGGGAGGGGGGAAGGGCTGCTTTGAGCAAGCCAAAAACCTTGAGGGAAGCCTCAGAGGCGGAAACAATTTCCCTCCCTGCATTGCTCCTGGTACCAGTTTTTTTTACATTGGGGGAACATTACAGGAGAACCATTTGGAGCAGGGATGTAAGGGGGGATGTACAGTGGGCCATTAGTGGGTTAAATTAATAGTTTTGGGGGTGGACATGCCCTTTAAGGTACACCAACAATCTTTATTGTGCAATATAAAAATAGCGTTAAACACCACCAAGGATGTGTGTCAAACTACATGGTCTGCATCAAAGCACAAAACTGCTGCATCAGTGCAATGTGAAGAGTGCCGTTCACTTCAATTGTACATGTGTTTTGGTTCGATTCCATGCTGCATAGTGGGAAAGAAGCCTAATGGAAAATGTGAATATAAGGAGTAACAGAATATCTTTACTGCGTTTTTTTTTATCTTACCTCTCCATTTTCAGTGGATCACCATTTCCAAAGGTGCTGCTCACTACGAGAACAAGTTTTCATGTTCCAGGTGTAACAACGTCATATTCATCCATAGACATTGCCTGGAATAAAACACATTTTCACTAGTTTACAATAATAGTTTGATTGTTAATTAAAAGTATCCAATCCAAAAAACTTACAAAACCAAAATGTATAAAAGATAAAATTAGCGATTATAGTGGGAGATGCTATATCGCAACTGACCTGCACTTGTTCCTGCCATGTAGTAACCACTTTGCAAGAGTTTTTGCATCATGGAATGTGAGCTGCAACCTTTTGCACAGCTTTAAAGCCACAATTGAAAGGGCTTTCATTTTGGTCAAAAAACCTGTGCAATGATCATCTCTAAATTTATTGCATCACTTGCACTGAGCTATTTCCAAAAGTCTTGGAAAGGGGGCAAAGCAAGCAATGAGTAAAAAAAAAAACCCTCGCCAACCCTATATTACATCAGTTAGCATGGGTTTTGCACTTTTCTTTCCCCTTAGCACGGGATATTGCATCTCCCTCAACAGCAAAATTTAGACTGAGCTTGAGAAAACCTTATAAATACATTCCTAACTTAATTTGAGAGCAATTTTACAGTTAAAAGGAATTAAATGTAAATATTACACATGGATAGCATTAATATTAATATACATGCCACAGTTGTCACTGGCAACAGGACATTATCCCCCTAGGTGCTCTGAATTCTGGATATGATACCCTTACCTTTGCGTCAAATGCATGTTTGAAGATTTCACATAACGTTTTTGCATAGACTTCTGATTTCCCTGTTTCTGTTGCGTATAGGATGTAGCCTTAACTCTTTAGCCATGGCCTGACCCATTAACTTAGCTGAAAATTTGACTGCCCTGTAAGGTACAGAGAAAAAGGCGTTAATACCAAGAATATCTAGAATAGTATTGTTTAGTTTAAACAAACCATTATATTACTTACTTTGCCAGCTTTTTAAATCCAATGGCTCTTTTCTAGTTGGTGTTCCATTACCCCCTTTCCATACATGGTATTCCAGGGATCAGGCTAAAAAACATGAAAAATAAATAGTCTATCAAAAGCAGTGCTTTGACAAAAGCAGGTGTGTTTTTGTATGTGTGAAAGAAAGGAGACATACACAGGACCTGGTAGTAAAGTGCTACTGTATCTGTGCAATATATGACAGGTTTCAAGTAGAGACGTCCTTTGTACCCTTATAATTGTGTATCACACAGATATACAGCTAATTCCAGCAGATTGTGTGCTTGCTTCATGTCTCCTTTGTCTTGTTTCAAATATGTTCTTTCTTAGAATTTCCTTGGTAACAACCCGTTATTGGTCAGAGAATGATATTTTCCCTCAGTAAAAGGAGGTGTGAAACTATTTTTTTTCCCCACATCTTCACCTTTCTCTGTTGTAGTGATTGTTTTCATCAGGGAGCACAGAATCATAAAGCAGCTTTACATTTAAATTTAGAATTCTGTTAGCAAAAGACTCAACATTTAATAGAAAACAAACAGCTTCCTAGATATATATTGATTGCATGAAGGCTACTTCTATATCTACCCATCTACCTATATACTCGAGTATAAGCCGACCCGAGTATAAGCCGAGGTACCCATTTTTACTCCAAATTTAGAAAAACATGATTGACTCGAGTATAAGCCGAGGGTATAACAGTAACCCTAATACCTTTCCACTGTAGAGTTTTGGAAACTACAACTCCCAGCATGCTTTAGTTGCTGGGAGTTGTAGTTTCCAACGACCTATAGTAGAAAGGTATTGGGGGTTACTGTATGGCATACTGTCCCCCCCCAGCCCCCCCCCCAGCTCACTTACCGTACCTGTTCTTCAGTCTTCATCTCTCTGCCGGCTGCCGCTCGCTCTGTGCAGACGGCAGTTCCCAATACTGCTTTGCGGCTGTGCGATGACGTCATCCACCGCCAGCGTGCGCAATGCATCATCGCGCACCCGTGAAGAACTACTGGGAACTCCGGCCTGACTCCGGCTGCTTCTGGATTGAAGGTAGTTTACTATTGACTCGAGTATAAGCCGAGGCAAGGTTTTTAGGTTGATTTTTAAACCTAAAAACCTCGGTTTATACTCAGTAATACGGTATCTATCAAGCAAGTGTCACAAAGTAAATCTCTACTGCAGTGTACTGTAAATAGCTTTCTGTGGTGGAGAACAGTAGAGGTTATGGCTCAAAACAGTTAAAACTCTCCTTTTGACAAAATAATTAGAATGTTAGAAACAGCAGTGTTCAGGAGATACCACTGTTATAGAAGAATTATAGGCTCATTTATCAGGGACTAAATGTGCACGCAGCTCTATCTTCGGCTCTTAAAGTCGCGTTAACCGATTTATGATCTGTTAGCACGACTGGATGAGTACCAGAAGAGATAGTTGCACAGCCCTCACAAGTCTATTTACCAAAGGGTTTGTGGCTGTTTGCATGCAAGTATTTAATCCACTGGTGTTAAATACTTATTAGCGGTGAGAATCTCCCTATTAACGTCATGTTAACTTACTGTTGATTCATCAGATTCCTTGCGTATAGGGAATTACTCTGAATTAAACCAAATGTTCTTCTTCCCTTGTCTCCCATGGCTGGCTGTGTGACCTATAGATGTAATATTAGCTATGGTGAACCAAGGATATTAGAACAAGATTGACATAAAACTGGGTAATGATTAAGGTTCAAAGTACTGATAATAAAGGGTTACTGTGGTCCAAAAATGACTTTAGATAAATTGATAAGATTTGCTTTCCTGGTGATTATTACCCCCCCCCCTCTCCCCTCCTCCCTTTTACCCTCCATCAGTCACTGAAACTCGATCTCTTCTCCTAGTTTCTTCTTTGCTTTTTCCTGCATTGAGCATGTGCCAACCTCAGATTAGAAGGAGGAACTAGTATTTGTGACTGCGATTCAGAACCCCCACCTCCTACTTTCTGGTCAGTGATTTCTTCATATCTTGGGCTGTGCATCATTTAAAGTAGTAGCCTGGCCTTTCTATTTAACATCAACTTTAAATAATATTTAAAGTAATAAATATTATTGTTTAGTTCCTGTATTCAGCTGTATCATTTTGAAGAAAACTGGCACAAAAGTGATATTGAATTGCTTTGTTAGCCTAGGTTAGCATAAACATTTTTTAATTAAATATAATATTATTTTGATTTTAATAAATTCCCATACATGTAAATAACCAGTGTTTACCTGTGTAATTAAATAATACTTTGAAATTACAAATCAAATGCCCCAGTATATTGGAGCTTAAATTCACTCGTTAGCTCTTGCGATTTATGAGTCACGTAATCTCCCCGCAGCTCAGGCATTTATGCTCTAACTAACAGGGACTAAATATGATTGAAAACATGGTGTGGTCAGGGATCTGTACAATTAGCAGTGTTATGCAGGAATAAGAATGTTATTGAACATCAATCTTTGAATTGTTCAATTTGATGTTTTATATAAAAGCGGGGAAAGTCTTTTTGATTTTTTGCATTGGCATATGACATACTGTGTAAAAGATATTTGTTACTGAAACATTTCAGGAACTACATATAATACTCCACGATTGTGAGACCACATTAAGGACTTTTACCTGGATTAAAAGCATTAGCCCAAGATTTCATTCTGATCATTTAATAAAGGTTCAAGCAGTTATCGTACATTAGTAAGTGATGGAAAAGCGATTCCCACCAGAATGATGCTGAGAGACACCTACACACTGCATTGCAATGGGACTAAGAACCCTATTTATAATGGTAGGGCCAGGTAGGATTGTGTCTGTACTGATGGAATATTTCAGTTCTGCAGCACATTAGACAATTTGTGATCATACAGAGCTGAATTGTTTCTTTCACAGCCTAATAAACAATGGTCAGTTAATGATTTGTAAAATATAATCATGTGAATGATGTTTAGGAAATGCTGCTGCATATTGCCACTTATACTTTATTTTGCCACAGAAGACTTTTCATTGATGATAAAATGATACCCCCCGAGAGATTTATAATGGGCAAATAATCATCACATTTAGTTTTTTTTAGTTCAACAGTATTTTGGCCTCTAAAAACTTTCAATATTCACCTTGTTTGCTTTTCAGTTTCAGCGTTGAATAACAGACGGTATTTGAATGTAAATACCTGGTACTCAAATGAGGGCGTGAGATGATAATTCACACATCTCCTGGTGAAATACAGGCGTAATGCTTCCAGCATTGGTGAACAATCCAGACCCAATCAGCAGGGCAACCTCCTCGACAACTATTTCATTTTCCATGTGCTTGATAAATGACTCAGTGGCCGAATGATGATCAACAATCGTTATTTTATCGCTCTGAAATATAAAACAGAAATGTGCTATGTTTAAGAACAACTTTATAATACCTGCAGATTAAAATATCTACGGTAATCCCTAAATAAGAATATGCCCCTTTAACCAGCATAAATTGAGGGTCGCACTCCAGGATAAATTGAAATTACTTTAGTGACCACATCAGAACACAGAGTTCCAGATGTGGTCATTATAAAGTAATTTCAATGTATCCTGGAGTGAGACCCCTCAATTTATGCTGCTTGGAGATATATATTCTACTGAGGGAGGAATCTGCACTCACAGGGTTTGACAAGAGTGCCTAGCAATATTTCTTTATAATGGAATATGCTCCTTAAATTATTTTTTACTAGAAAATTGAATCCCACTTCACTCCCACTTTTACTCCCCCCTCGTTTTAGCACATGGAGCGCCTGGTGAATGTCCAACAACTGACCACTTTGCCCCGACAATCTAATTTGCTGACAGCCCTTGTCATCTTGGTTTTTGTACTGGCAAGGATGGATAGCGAATGATGTCAGAGCTGCCACATACTGTCAGACAAGCCAATATTGTATTGCAGATGGCATGACTTCCTTTCACATCCCTCACAGTTGTCAGCAATCTGACTCTTTTTAAGGAATGTATATGTGAGCGCTATGTAAAAAGGGAGTTTTTCTCTTTAGTTTTCTCTATGGTTCCCAGTGTAATATAGTTTTTGCCCTACTTCACGTTTAATAGAACGTTAACTCTGCATTCCTTACCTTCCCGGATGCAGTAAATCACTTTAAGGAATTACTGCATGCAGGAACCTTGAAGGAAGAGAAGCATAAAGGGTAAGTATTACATCTCCCCGTTTGTTGCTAAATTATTGGTCTTCTTGGAATAACCCATGTTTTATATATTTGCATGGGAGCCTCCTGGGAATTGTATGTATTGGAGTGCAAATTACATTTACACTATAATATATAAATATTATATATATTATATATATATATGTATCTGATCCATTTTCGCAGGACATCGCAATGGCAAAGATTGTTATTTTCACTTTATAAAACCAGGTGTTTTCGCAGAAGTATCGCCATGGGGATGTGCAACAGTAATATCTTTTTGCAGGGTTACCGAACATGACATATAAATACGACAAGGTTGCCGGTGCACATCGCCGTATTCATTGGGTATTCAGGTCCTGTATCATGGCAAAAAGAGAATGACTAAAACAAGGGTAGAAAGCAATCTTGGTAAAACTGTAAATACTGTAAAATAGTCTGACACCCCCCCTGACCCTTATTAGTATTAAAACACTCCACAAGTACGGACACCATCCAAGACCACACGGACAGGCTACATATATGGGCACTTATGCATTTTTGCCACCTCTGACTTGGTCATTTTAAATGGCCGGACTTAGTGCAAGGAAACGTTTTCGCCATTTTCTAAATACAATCAAGTGGTTAACGAAATGGCTGGATATAAGCAAAATGGCTGGTTATAACGAATGATGGATATCGCCACTTTATAAGTTGTGTTAGGCCCAAATTTGGGGACAATGGCGGTGAAAAGTTCTTTAAGTAATTATACATGAATAACCTGGAAACTGTACAGTACAGCATATTTATCTCCACCAGAGCTTGATCTTTCCCACAGCGAAGATGTTTTCCTGTGTCCAGTTCATTTTCATGGCCTTCCTGTTGAAAAGTAACAATGAAAACATGACACAGCAACACAACAATCAGGGGGTCATTTTATATACACAGTATTTCACACATAGTGGTGAACAAACACAACAACAAAATTGTGGGCTCAGCATTGGGGCAAATTTGAGTTGGGGGGTGGGCATGCCCTTTAACAAATCAACCCTAAAAAAGCAAATTGTGACTGCAAACTTGTTCATACAGTAGTCTTCTTTTGTCAAAATGGAACTCTTTACCAGGCCACAGTACCTCCAGTTATTGTAGCGGTAGTTTGTCACAGTAATCTCGAACTCACATTTCTGTCCCCATGTACCATCCCGGAATGGACAGCGGGAATTCCAAGCCTCCAATCTCTAACAACAGTTTGGATACTGCAGCAATCCATACCACTTCAGTCCCGGTCCTTAAACCATTCTAGCCTGTTAGGAATAGAAGTGTTAAACAACTTATGATGCATTGAAGGCATAACTGTCTAAAAAAAAAACCTCTCTGTCTAAATTATGCAAAGAGGTATAATCCAGGGTTATCAGAACTATATATAAAAACTGGAAAAGAGCAAATAATATATACACTAGGGCTTAGGCCACACTGTACAGTGTACAGCAAACCAGAAATGCGCACACAATTGCGACCGAATGCGTGTTATAACGGCAGTGTAGCCTAGCTTAAAAAAAAAAAGCATAGGATGAACAGACTTTGATTCCCAACACAAATACCATAATCTAAAATTGTATGGTACACAACAGTCAGGAGAGGCACTGTTGTTTCCTGCCTTACTTGGGGTGTCTTATTTCGACTTCCATGATCAAATCTGGGGGGATCTCAAACAGTTCAGGGTCATTGCCATCTGCTTGAAGAACAAGAAAGGACTCAAAACGCACTCTGGGCGCTTTCCAACCCTGTTGGATGCAGACTAAGACAGAAATGTTTATTACAATCTGTGTTTTATTTCTACCCCAATATAATTGGTTAGCCATGAATATAATTCTCTCTGCCTTACTGCATGCCCCTTGGTGATTAAGGAAGATTTTACCTCTGTATTTCTACATTGCTGGGTCTCCCACACTGAACCATCTGGCTGTTTATATCCTGCATATCGAATAAGTTGAGCATTCCACACTCTGAAGTCATGCTTGCCATCCGTTCTCTGTGGAAAGATGGTGATGCTGATTCTGTGGAAAATGTCAAGTAAGATCCAGTTAAAAAACAACAATATAGTTCATGCAGTATTGTGACAACAGAGTGTGTCTTCCCATGGTTAGGCCCTGGGCCAGAAGGGGGGCAGAGCAACAGTTCTAAAGTTGCCATTTAAGGAATTTCCTATACAGCATATTTCATACTTGATATGGGTGCTTTGTCTAGGGGAGTTGTTAAACTGTTGGTTCCTGTTTGGAAGAGTATTTGTTTAGACAGCACAGGGCACAGATGCACTTCTCCAATACTCTTTGCTCTTCTATATTCTCTTTTAGATAAAGAATTGTACTGCTACATATATACAGTGTATTCAAATGGTTTGTATTTATTGTATGGTGCACCACTAGGTGGGAGTTGAATGGGTCATTGTATTAATAAAAGTTAGTACATGCTACTTATGCTATTTATGCTATTTTCAGATTATGTGACAATATGGTGACAACTGTTTTGGTTTCCATTTCTCTTTATGATGAGCATGAGAGATCTATTTCTTTAACCATAGAATCGTAATTTATTTAGCATGTGTCACATGATTACTAAGAAGTCTAACTGCTGCTGCTACAAACTAAGAGCCCTGAGGACTGGATCATTCCAAATTTTACATTTTCTCACCTGAGATTTCCTTTGTTGGTGGCATATTTAATGTGGTTGCAGATATAATTTGTACATCCCATAACTGTGGTACAGTCCCGAGCATCAAATACCTAAAGAACAGAATCACAAGCTTTTCTTTATCTTGCAACAGAATCGTTTTAGAGCATGGTTAGATCTTATGTTCTTATATCAAACTGGTTGATTGATGTATCAAGTGTTCTGCATAATGAGAACAAACAGGGCCATCTGCCCACAAGGGTTATATATTGGCCTCTGTATTCTAAATACTATATAACAGTTGTGTCCTTATTGGGACAAATTCACTGTAAAAATTAACTTTTAAAAAATAAAAGTATCTGGGGCAGGGAGGTAGTATTTTTATTCCTGTCTCCCAGTATTATTTCTTTGAGGAGCACCAACATCCAGTATTTTCAACATTTTGTGACCTGGGCCATCCTGTTTTAAATATAGTGCTGAGCCAGGAGAAAAGACTGGCAGAAGCAGTTTTTTGTTTTGGCACTCCTCACAGAACAATATTGGGTGGTAGGAATTATCAATCCTACTTCCCTGCCTTAGGTACTTTCATTTATTTTGCTTTATAAAAAAAAATTAAAAAAAACTTTTATTCAATAGTTCTCCTTTAAATTGTGCAATATACTGTAAGGTAATTATCAGATAAGGTCCTTATTACCACCATCAGAGATTTTTTTATAACTTTATAATGTTACTTTAAATTAAGGCCCCTACTCAGAAAATAAGTTTTAATATCATGTAAAACCCCAATTTACTGGGGAAATACACAAGATAAGAATTCCTTTAAGTAAATATAGCCTGGATTACAGATGTCCAGCTTTATCAGGTAATAGGAACTGATGGGCAGGTTTTCAGGGCAGCATATTGCCTGCTGAAATACAGGGGAAGTAATTGGTAAACTTTAAATTGGAGGATCCTTTAACTCTGTATACTGCCCTCAGGAAAGCATCACCTGATCTATTTATATCATGTTCAAGAACTTTGTACTAGTCAAAGAGGATTAGCTTGCTGAAAACAGCATTACGGGCATCACATTCTTTCTTCATTAACACTACATTAATTCTTGGGACATTTAGACCCATTTAACTGACTATAAGCATATTTTCTTTAGCTTTCTCTCTCTGGAACACCAGTAAAAGCTTAGATTACAGAATAAATATCTTCCCACATGCCCTTATTTTAATTTTATCAAGAAAACTATGATACTGTTTGATCACTCATCTCCCCTACTGTTTAAACTAAAAGCAACCCCCCACGCTACTCACGTTTGGCAGCAGTTACTGTTCTAGTGCATTGCTAACACTGTTTATTCTGCATTCATGGGATTCCCACTCTGAGTCATGGCCAATTTTATACAAACACACATCGCATGGTTCATCAAGCAGTTGTTATTGTACTGTGTTTGTAATGGTAGGGCAAGACAAGAGCATTTAACAAAATATTACCGATGGAGACCCAAGTGGCTGTATCATGTAACTAAGGTGCTTTGCATAACCTTGCAGACACTTTTATTCCTACTCTCTTATTGAAGTTCACATTATTGATACCAAATAAAAAACGTATTTATTTATCAGTTATGCATACAAAGGTCCTTGTTTCTGATGGGGAATACACTAGTAATAAATTAGACATGGAGAAAAGCTTCTTACCTGTAGTTTTGACCACTGAATCCTTCCTACACACCGAGCTGCATTCCGCCAGGCATGCTTTGCACCATAAATGAGTTCTGTATCACGTAGCTGATAGGTTCCAGTGGATTCGATTTCCTTAGCCACTTCTTCAGTCTGTCCATTGTGCCTTAGAGCCAAACCTTGGAGCGTTGGAGAAACAGTTCAGGTAAGCAGAGGGAATTTATTTTCCTACATTCATTATAAATCCTAGCTAGTAACTTGTGATCTTCTCAGTGAATGACTTATCACATTTCCCATTTTATTTTAGAATGCTAAAATGTCCTACCTTTAATATTAGTAAATATTGATCAAAGAAATCCTTGGCAAGGGGGAAAAGCTCTTTCTTTGTTGGAACATCTTCTGGTTTGCAACATACTGAGAAGGTATCATCACAGACCCCTTACATAACTTCTGTACACATGGTGTTGGCTAAAAAACACAGGATGTCAGGCGTGTTTATTTCAAGGTTTTAATGAAAACATGTTGCAGTATTTGCTGTTTCATACCATGAAAAGCCTTGTCATGTAGCGTGTCATGAAGTGTAGTGTTTTGTTCCCAGTTACGAACTTTTAGGTAACGAGGACATTTGAAGGACTTTCATTCACATGACCTTTTGCAGGTGATGTTTGCCCACAAGCGAAACCTTAGTAAATAGACACAAACAGAATGCAGTTAAGTGCAAGCAAGTGGAATAGAAAACCATGGAAAAACAATACATTTAAACAAATTTTATACCAAGTAATTACAGATCTAAAATAACCTATCAAATGTGTATTTGTCAAGCCCAGCTTGACAGCTTTGGATCTTTGGATCAGATCACTGTTAGCTCCAAGATTGGATACATAGGTAAGTGGTCATAAAGACATGTTATTCTGCCCAGATGTGGGTGCAAAGCACATTATCATTAAGCTTGGTCAATAATATCCCAGATAAGTCAATCAAAAAAAAAAAAAAAAAAAACTAAAAATAACCAAAATTTATATTATAGTGTACATGTTTATCTACAAATTGCAAACTAAACGTCTTTCTTTCCGTAGCTCCTTACAGTGCTTCTGGTTGTAAACTAAAGTTTTTCTTATTGCATGTGTTTATTGCACTTATAATCGTCTTATTTAAAAAGAGTTGCAACAGTTTAGCTCCTATTTACACCTCTTATTAATAAACCCTGCACTTGTTTACTTGTTTCGTTAAATTAAATGAAGCATTCACCAATGATTTTGTAGTATAAAATCACCCCTTAAAGATCCATGTAATGACTGTTGTATGAAACACATCGTAAAGTTACAGTATGTTTCATTGGCGGCCCCACGCAGGGATCAGCCCCAGAAACCTACTGCTTTCACTTGGTTCCCAGTAAGGAAGGGGCTCGGGCAAGTAATTTAAAAAGTTACTGTGCTATGGTGGGACTATAGTGGGATATATATAACATTTACATTTTTTGCCATGGTATGTATGTATATATAGACCCCGATGAAGGCCTACTTGTTGGAAACCCATTGGTTACAATAAAGACATATTTGGATTATGAAGTTAAGTCCCCTGAGTGCACATTTTTCAAGTACTATATATATATTATAATATATATATCAATACACACACACCACACACACCCATTGGTTCGAGAACATGTAAATGTATACATGAAATGCATTCCAGGTTCTTTTTAACCCTATTTATTGCACATAATGGTATACAGCTTTGGACTCTGCCTAGGACCTTAAGCCCAATAAACAAACAATACAGAACACAAGAGCTAATATTTTAAAGTAAATAACCACACCCACAATATTACATCACAACAATGTGGCAATATTTAAAGTTGCACGTGGATTAAAGACTGCTTTAAAATATACTAATATACTCATTAAAAACATTTGATTACAATTGCTATTATCACGGTTTCGCAGTGCATTTGACAGGTAATGACTTACAAATTGTCCCTTTTGCATCTTTATTATAATGCATATTATTATTCGAAAACCCTTCATTATATTCCGATCTTAGGGTTAGTATACATGTAGACATAAAAAGGTCAAATCATCAGGTATTAGAGAAACACCTTCTGCTCCCAGGGGGATGGTTTATTTCACAATGGATCAGCAATAAAACGAAAGGAAATTCTGCATTTATGTCAAAAACATGAGTTAAAAGCAGATTAAGACAGGGAAGAGCAGACGTTTAGTCAAAGGGATTCAGCCCTAACATAGTCAAAAAGCTAAGCTGGGAGTGAAAGATAGAAATCCCCGTCAAATTTGCCCAGGGAATCCCATAATCTTCCTGTGTGCGGAGGAGGCTCCTTTTTTTCTTTCACTGGATTATATTTTTCTCATTTCACCAATGTATAATGTCATAAATACAGAGGCAGACCTACTACGTCTATAGACACACACAGCAAACACTGACTTTCCACATCATCTGCACATGCTTTATGTTATTTATTATAAATGAGCTACATAGCAATGGGGGAAATATATTCAGTGCACTATAGGCAGACCCTAGTTAAAGGACAGATTGCAGTGTCCTATGTAAAAGATATTTGCAAACATTGGGGCAATCAGTCTCATACACCAGTATCTACTGTAACTCGGTAATACTGGAAAACGATGTAGAATAAAACTAACACTAATAAAACATTAAGCACCTAAATATCTGCAACGCCATGGAATTTCTGTTTCAGATACTGATCACATTCAGTCATACCTATGTAACTTCTGGGGCATGAGTACTAACAGCATGGAGCCAACAAAGGAGCCTGGGTAAACTAAGGTCCTAAACATTGGAAGAAACAATTTAATTCAGGGAGCGTTATCCATGATTTCCAATCTGTTCAACTAAATTACCCAGCATGAAGGATTTGAACAGAATGCTGGGTATTGTAGTACAACGCCAGACCAATGGATAAATACAATTGTCCTTTGCATTTCCTCAAACAAGCCAAGAAGGCATGTTTCAGTAGTGAGTTTCCTTTACTCTGCAGGCTCCTTACATGACATATACTTTATACGGAAGGTTATCATGCATTGTTTCCTCCACTCTTTTTTTTTTTTTTAATATGATATAATAACAATAACACAGAATTCAGGCAAGAACCCTATTGAGAGAATAATTCTCACTGCATCTTCTTTCCTTGAAAATGTACATGAAGACACATTCTCTTAAACCAGAGGACACAATGCAATTTCTGTCAGAACCTTTATTATGGATGATAAAACCTTACTTTACTTCTTGGCACCAACCAAACTTTCTGCCTATAAAAAAACATTATATCAAACACATATCATAGTGGGTTCTAAAGCTGGTACACATAATACAATAAAAGGCTGGACTGGCCTTCTACTGGCCATGTTTTGTCAAAAAGCACTCAATTCTACAGCTGAGAAACCACTACCTTCGGCAACAAGATTGCTCATCTGTGATTGAAATCTCTAGCAGCCCCTATACTTTACCAATGGAACTAATGGCCGCCCTGACCACCCAAATGAATTACCAAAAAAAAAAAAGCATAGCGAGAATATGTGACTGTGTGTACCCAATTTTACAGCCAATGACAGGCATCATCCAGACGAATCTACTATCATCTTCTATTAATCTGCACTGTGTGTCCCCAGTTTTACAGCCAATGGAGACAGCATCCAGACGAATCTCTATCATCTACTATTACCCTGCACGGCGTGTACCTAGTTTTACAGCCAATGAGAGACAGCATCCAGACGAATCTACTACATCTACATTAACCTGCACGGCGTGTACCTAGTTTTACAGCCAATGAGAGACAGCATCCAGACGAATCTACTATCATCTACTATAATCTGCACCGCGTGTACCCGATTTTTACAGCCAATGAGCAACAGCATCCAGAGAAATCTACTATCATCTACTATTTATCTGCACCGTGTGTACCAGTTTTACAGCCCATGACAGGCAGCATCCAGACAAACACTATCATCTACTATTAAACGTCACCGTGTGTACACAGTTTTACGCCAATGAGAGAGAGCACCAAATGATCTACTATCATCTACTATTATCTGTACTGTGTGTACCCAGTTTACGCCAATGAGAAACAGCATCCAGAGAAATCTATCATCTGCTATTAACCTGCACAGTGTGTACCCAGTTTTACAGCCATGAGAGACAGCATTCAGAGAATCTACTATCATCTGCTATTAATCTGCACCGTGTGTAGCCAGTTTTACAGCCAATGAGAACAGCATCCAGACGAATCTCTACTATCATCTACTATTAATCTGCACGGTGGTACCCGTTTTACATCCATGAGAGACAGCATCCAACGATCTACTATCATCTACTATTAATCTGCACTGTGTGTACACAGTATTACAGCCATAGACAGACAGCATCCAGATGAATCTACTATCATCTGCTATTAATCTGTATGTGTGTACCCAGTTTTACAGCCAATGAGAGACAGCATCCGAGAAATCTACTATCATCTACTATTAATCTGCACCGTGTGTAGCCAGTTTTACAGCCAATGAGAGACAGCATCCAGGCGAATCGACTATCATCTACTATGAATCTGCACCGTGTGTACCCAGTTTTACAGCCAATGAGGACACGCATCCGACGAATCTACTACCATCTACTATTAATCTGCAACGGTGTGTAAACAATTTTACACAGCCAATGAGAGACAGCATCCAGATGAATCTACTATCATCTACTATTAATCTGCACGGGTTGTACCCAGTTTACATCCAATGAGAGACAGCATCCAGACGAATCACTATCATCTAGTATTAATCTGCACCGTGTGTACCCGTTTTACAGCCAATGAGAGACAGCATCCAGACGAATCTACTATCTCTAGTATTAATCTGCACGGTGTGTACCCATTTTACAGCCAATGAGAGACAGCATCCAGACGAATCTACATCATCTACTATTAATTGCACGGTGTGTACCCAGTTTACATCCAATAGAGACAATCCAGCAACAATCTACTATCATCTAGTATTAATCTGCACCGTGTGTACCCAGTTTTTCAGCCAATGAGAGACAGCCACCAGCCGAATCTACTATCATCTACTAATATCTGCACGTGTGTAGCCAGTTTTACAGCCAGGAGAGCAACATCCAGACGAATCTACTATCATCTGCTATTACTCTGCACGTGTGTACCCAGTTTTACAGCCAATGAGAGACAGCATCCAATGAATTTCTATAATCTACTATTAATCTGTACTGTGTGTACCGAGTTTTTACAGCCATGAGAAACAGCATCCAGAGAAATCTACTATCATCTGCTATTAACCTGCACGTGTGTACCCGTTTTACGCCAATGAGAGACAGCATCCAGAGAATCTACTATCCTCTACTATTAATCTGCACCGTGTGGTACCCAGTTTTACAGCCAATGAGAGACAGCATCCAGACGAATCTACTATCATCTACTATTATCTGCACCTGTGTACCCAGTTTTACAGCCAATGAGAGACAGCATCCAACGAATCTACTGTCATCTACTATATAATCTGCACCGTGTGTACCCAGTTTTACAGCCAATGAGAGACGCATCCAGACGAATCTACTATCATCTACTATTAATCTGCAGGTGTGTACCCAGTTTTACAGCCAATAGAGACAGCATCCAGATGAATCTACTATCATCTACTATTAATCTGCACGTTGTGTACCCAGTTTTACAGCCAATGGAGACATCACCCAGAGAAATCTACTATCATCTACTATTAATCTGCACTGTGTGTACCCAGTTTTACAGCCAATGAGAAACAGCATCCAGACGAATCTACTATCATCTACTATTAATATGCACGGTGCGTACCCAGTTTTACAGCCAATGAGAGACAGCATCCAGACGAATCTACTATCATCTACTATTAATCTGCACGGTGTGTACCCAGTTTTACAGCCAATGAGAGACACATCGACGAATCTCACTATCATCTACTATTATCTGCGGTGTGTACCCAGTTTTAAACAGCCAATGGAGACATCATCCAGAGAAATCTACTATCATCTACTATTAATCTCGCACCGTGTGTACCCAGTTTTACAGCTAATGAGACAGCATCCAGACGAATCTACTGTCATCTACTATTAATAATCTGCACCGTTGTACACCCAGTTTTACAGCCAATGAGAGACAGCATCCAGATGAATTCTACTATCATCTACTATAAACTGCACCATTTTGTACCCAGTTTTTCATCCAATGAGAGACAGCATCCAGACGAATCTACTATCATCTAGTTTATCTGCACCGTGTGTACCAGTTTTTACAGCCAATGAGAGACAATCATCTAGAATCTACTATATCTACTATTAATCTGTACGTGTGTACCCAGTTTTACAGCCAAGGGAGACAGCATCTAGACGATTACTATTATCTACTATTAATCTGTACTGTGTGTACCCAGTTTTACGCCAATGAGAGACAGCATCCAGACGAATCTACTATCATTACTATTAATCTGCACGCGTGTGTACCCATTTTACACCAATGAGAGACAGCATCCAGACGAATCTATCATCTACTATTAAACTGCACTGTGTGTATCCAGTTTTACAGCCAATGAGAGACAGCATCCAGACGAATCTACTGTCATCTACTATTAATCTGCACGTGGTGTGTACCCAGTTTTACAGCCAATAAGAGACAGCATCCAGACGAATCTACTGTCATCTACTATTAATCTGCACCGTGTGTACCCAGTTTTACAGCCAATAGAGACAGTATCCAGACGAATCTACTATCATCTACTATTAATCTGCACGGTGTGTACCCAGTTTTACAGCCAATGAGAGACAGCATCCAGATGAATCTACTATCATCTACTATTAATCTGCAAGTTGTGTACCCAGTTTTACAGCCAATGGGAGACATCATCCAGAGAAATCTACTATCATCTACATATAATTCTGCACTGTGTGTACCCAGTTTTACAGCCAATGAGAGACAGCATCCAGACGATCTACTATCATCTACTATTATCTGCACACGTGTGTACCCAGTTTTACCAGCCAATGAGAGACAGCATCCAGACGAATCTACTGTCATCTACTGTTAATCTGCACCGTGTGTACCCAGTTTTACAGCCAATGAGAGACAGCATCCAGACGACTCACTATCATCTACTATTAATCTGCACGGTGTGTACCCAGTTTTACAGCCTGAGAGACAGCATCCAGATGAATCTACTATCATCTACTATTAATCTGCAGTTGTGTACCCAGTTTCACGCCAATGGGAGACATCACCCAGAGAATCTACTATCATCTCTATTAATCTGCACTGTGTGTACCCATTTTTACAGCCAATGAAAACAGCATCCAGACGAATCTACTATCATCTACTATTAATATGCACGGTGCGTACCCAGTTTTACAGGCCAATGAGAGACAGCACCAGACGAATCTACTATCATCTACTATTAATCTGCACGGTGTGTACCCAGTTTTACAGCCAATGAGAGACAGCATCCAGACGAATCTACTATCATCTACTATTAATCTGCAAGGTGTGTACCCAGTTTTACAGCCAATGGGAGACATCATCCAGAGAAATCTACTATCATCTACTATTAATCTGCACCGTGTGTACCCGTTTTACAGCTAATAGAGACAGCATCCAGACGAATCTACTATCATCTACTATAATCTGCACGTGGTGTACCCAGTTTTACAGCCAATGAGAGAACAGCATCCAGACGAATCTACTATCATCTACTATTACCTGCACGGCGTGTACAGTTTTACAGCCAATGAGAGACAGCATCCAGACGAATCTACTATCATCTACTATTAATCTGCACGGTGTGTACCCAGTTTTACATCCAATGAGAGTCAGCATCCAGACGAATCTACTATCATCTACTATTAAACTGCACCGCGTGTACCCAGTTTTACAGCCAATGAGAGACAGCATCCAGACGAATCTACTTCTCTACTATTAATCTGCACAGTGGTGTATCCAGTTTTACATCCAATGAGAGACAGCATCCAACGATCTCTATCATCAACTATTAATCTGCACGGTGTGTACCCAGTTTTACAGCCAATGAGAGACAGCATCCAGTACGAATCTACTATCATCTACTATTAATCTGCACGGTGTGTACCCAGTTTTACAGCCAATGAGAGACAGCATCCAGACGAATCTACTATCATCTACTATTAATCTGCACGGTGTGTACCCAGTTTTACAGCCAATGAGAGACAGCATCCAGACGAATCTACTATCATCTACTATTAATCTGCACCGCGTGTACCCAGTTTTACAGCCAATGAGAGACAGCATCCGACGAATCTACTATCATCTACTATTAATCTGCACCGTGTGTACCCAGTTTTACAGCTAATGAGAGACAGCATCCAGACGAATCTACTGTCATCTACTATTAATCTGCACCGTGTGTACCTAGTTTTACAGCCAATGAGAGACACATCAAGATGAATCTACTATCATCTACTATTAAACTGCACCATTTGTACCCAGTTTTACATCCAATGAGAGACAGCATCCAGACGAATCTACTATCATCTAGTATTAATCTGCACCGTGTGTACCCAGTTTACAGCCATGAATCCCGCACAGTTCATCTCCTTCCCCATTTTTTAATATGCTTTCTCCTCCCAGCTCTTCCAGCGTGTGTCCACAGCATGGCAAAGGCACAGAAATGGGGGTAAGGAAGCTCGTGAGCCAAGTCCGAAGACTGAAAATCTGCAATAAATTACAATTTTTCATGAAGCTTTGTCCACAAATTATTTCTATTAATTACCTACAATGCCGGTCATATCTGCTAATATTGCATTGGCTCAAAATATTTTGATGAGGCCTTGTTTGTTTGAAGTGTTTTGGTTAAATATATAATGCACATTGGTTTAACCATGGCCACTATCAGAGGAGACTAATTGTGGGCTTGGGTTTTGATTGGGTCAAACATGTGGTGGTGAACCTCCGCAACACTGCAACACGCTGGATGAGCAGTCTTTGTGTTGAAAATTTAACATCTTTATTATAACTTCAAGTCCAAAATACAAAAGACACCAACGTAACAACTTGTTGTTGAAGGTTTCAGGCTTGGTCAGCGCCTTAGTTAAGACATAGATATGTCTATGACTAAGGGGCGGACCAAGCCTGAAACACGTCAGGCAACAAATGTTATTTTGGTATCTTTTGTATTTTGGTACTTGAAGTTATAATAAAGATGTTACATTTTAAAACAAAAGACTGCTAACCGGCATATTGCAAGTGGTGTGGAGGTTCACAACCGAATGTTTGAATGAAGGAGAAGAGGAACTCTAACACCAAGAAACACACAGTGGGCAAAGGAACAAAATCTGAGGTAAGCCGCTATTGATACACTAGATTGGCCACATGGCTGTAAGTGGTCAGGAGTAAGGTCAGGTATGTCTGGGTAAGCAGCTTGTGAGGGCATAATATACACAGCTTTATTCATTCGCCCATCATTCAAAGTGAAATTGATAATCGTTATATGAGGGTAAAGCCGCTTTGATACATAGATTGGGCCATGGATGTAAGGTGCTCAGAGTAAGGTCAGGTCTGGGTAGAGCCAGCTGTGCTGAGGGCATAATCATACTAACATCTTTCATTCATGTCAGGCCCATTTTAATGGTGGCAAAGTTTGAATGTGTTTGATTAGGACCTACCGATAATAGTAGCAGTTTGCATTAGTTTTTTACTTCATTTATATGCCATTGTTCAACAGGTATAGTTTAACAAATTAATTGAGGTACATTGTTTGTATGTAACAACGTAGAAAACAATCTTTATCCCTTACCTACATGGCTAAGGGGGCCCCGCACTCCAAATGTGTCTAGGCCCAGTTCTCATCACCAGAAGACTTCTGAGCAATCAAGCAGATGACGAGACTATTGAAACGGACTTGTAACTTCTGCAGAAAAAACAAAAAACCACAAATATCATTATTCCAGAACTACAGAAAAGATAAGAATGTGAAATAAATACTAATTCCATAAAGTCTTAAATGGAGCACAGGACATTTCTTATCTGCAAATTTGTCCTCATACAATAAAAGGGAAAGCCTTAGCACCCTTTGTGATAAGAAATTAATGCTTTGATGTTGCTGGGTAAAGTGAATATTATGAAAAAATATTTCTGATGAAATAATAACAGTGTTAAAATAACATTTAAACGGGACAATAAAAGAAAGAGGCCCCTCCCAAGCAATGTTTTCGAATTATTATCTGGAATGTATATTAACAGATAATGAATACACATATACTATTGTGCTGCAACAGGGTGGAGAGGATATTCATTGCAGAATGCTAATGCCTATACAAAAAAAATGGGAAGGTATACTGGATAACAGATCAGCAAAAATGAATAAACCACCTTAAAGAAGGAACCCACCACCAATTGGTGAAAAATAGATTTAAGGTTGAAAAGGCTACTAGATAAGATTGCAGAGATTTTCCAAACAGGTGCACTCCAAGTTGAAAAACTACACCCCAGCCACCCCTCTTTCCTCCATAGTGAGGAATGCTGGGGTTGTAGCTTTCATTACAGGAATCCTTGTAGTATATTATAGTATTAAGGTTGAATAAAGCGGTACGTCTTCTGTGTCCAACCTACTCCGCATACACCCACATTTCCTGCCCTTGCAGTTGATCCAAGAGGGAAGGCAAAAAAAAAATCTATGAAGGGGAAGAAAAATTCCTGATTCCAACTTAATGGGCCTTATTTAAAGCCTTTAGGGCAAGGCCACACTAAAACGCAAATTGCAATCGCATGCGATTTCATGTGCGATTTTCGTTGCGTTTACGCATGCGATTTCTTCAAAGGTATGGAAACGCATGCGATGCGATTAAAATGCAGAACCAAATCACAACGCACCCAAAAAACATGATTTTTTTCTGCGTTGCCGAGTTTTCAATGATTTTTAAAAAAACCCAAGCGCAAAAAAAAACACAGCAGTGTGGCATAGCGCTAATGGTCTTTAATTTACGTTGTGTATTTATGATGTTACTATTACAGTCCCAGTCACAAAATTTTATCATGGACTATGACTGCGATCGTACAATTATGATCAGATCGCCAATTGTACAATCACCTTCAGAATACCATTGTGATAGTTTAGTAATGCATGGACAGCCGAGTGGTCGTAACTATATGACCGCGGCTGTAAATGTACGCCTGGCCATACATAACAAGTAACCAGCGGTATTGGAATTTCAATACCGGGTTAGTGAATATGCCCCTTGTGTATTAATGCACAAGTAACATGCAACATTCTTCATCCAGCTCAATATCAAAATGTGTATTCACAATAGCACACTAAGATTGACTTTCCAGGTTCTGGGAAGGTACAAGAAGGTAAGAGGTGTACAATACAATAAAGTGTTTCAATTTAAGGGGCGATGCAATATCGGGCATTTTTTGCCGAAATAGTGCAAAACTCACACTACCCGATGCTATATCAGCTAGCGGGGGTTTTTTGAACTATAGTAATGGCTAAGTTAAGATTAGTGAAAGAATTTTGCACTAATCTTAATGCCATAGACACAATGGCGTACGGGTACGAGTGTAGTACTAAAAAAGTTTGTCTTTGCATTGCGTGATCCCGGTAGGTCAAGACGAAAACTTTTTAGCTTACATCGGCCCTGTACTGTATAAAACACACAAATGTATGTGTTTGCTAACTACAATGTATAACAATTTTTTTATCATTCCAATTGGGAATACCTTCCCATTCCCTAAAATAAGCCCAATGACTTAACCCTCTAGGGAAAAACTTACGTTCTCTCCTCCAGGTGAGAATTGGGGTGGCGCATCTCCATTAATGCACAGCCAAATTTCGTGATAGATAAAAGTAGTAAGGCAAATGTTAAACTATTGTCTTCATTAATGGAGATTATTTATAGTATTTTGCAAACAGCATATCACATTTGAACAAAAACCTTCCCCTACTGATGAGGCCCAGCAGGCAAGCAGATCTTAGATAGGGGGTATCTGGAGTCTCTAAAAGATTTAATGCTCTAAAATACCAACAATGGCAGAGCATTACAAATGTGCTACCATGGAACATGGAATTTACTTAGAATTTATTGAAAGAAGCAAGCAAAACTATTAATTTACCATAATATTCTACTACATTGGACCCTGGCAGCATTAGTTATATTTAAATGATGACTGGTGTACAAACCACTTTTTTGTACACTACTATGCAAAATACATTGTAAATATGTATTATACTGCATACTGATGTATTGATTCTTGTTACTCCAAATAGACTTTCCACCTTGTAAGAGATGGACTTAGTTTAACACTTAAGGTGCCCATACACATGCGACTTCTGTCACAAATTCGCCCCGATTCCATTGGAAACTCGATCATGAATTTGCCCGATGCACAAATACCACCAGTACGTACGTTCTGCATTATTTTTACAGAACAATCATTCGGTTCCAGCAATACAAATTACTGATGTATTAAAGGGAGCTGATAATGATCCAACATAAATGTTCCTTTGGAACTTTTTGCCCACAAGCGAGAACGGTAGTTTGTCGGATTCACAACCTTGCTGACTCTCAGCCAATCACAGATGTGCTGGCTGTCCGGCCCTATTGCTAATACGGGAACAGAGTAGCAATAGTGGCAGACAGCTGAGGGTAGAAGGATGGTTTCTGGGGCTTTTTTTAACTTTAAACTGGCGGTTGGGGTGGGCTAGGTTACCTACACTACACTACAGTAAAAATAGATTTTTGCGGGGAGAAATACCCTTTAAACACACAGTAATGGTTTTATTTATTTAAACTTGCCAAACTCGCCAACTAATGTTTCGAACCACAATGTTTTCACTTGTGGTTCGAACATGTAGTGTGGCGAGTTTGGCATGTTTAAATAAACAACACCATATGGGTTGTATTAAGTCTGTTGTGAAATATTTTTCTTTTATCTGCATGAAACGCGATGTGGGTTTGTCAATCCCGAATCCCTTGTAATAATAATAGAACGTTCATGGTTTACATGCGCCATTATCAATGACAAACACCATGCGCTACTACCTATATGTCATAGAATGATTTAAGATTAATAAGGCAACATTTATGTTTCATTTTACATTTTTATTAACTTACTACAGGTCACTACTACTGGTTAAAGGGCATGTCATCATGTCCACCCTTTTTTTCACTTTTTGATTGTGTAGGGTATCCTGCCCCAATCGATTATTATTAAGTCCAGAAACTCCCCCCGAAACTTACTTAACCTTCCCTCTTTTCCTCCGCCGCACTGACCATCCCTCTGCTTGATGAAACTGCAAGCAGGGCGGCTGGACCGGCAGCACGCGTCTGATTGGTTGAAAGGCACCAATCATGGATGCGGCTGCCGGAGTTCAGAATACCGGAGGAGAGAGGGAAGGTAAGTAAACATCGGGGACTTCTGAACATATAATAATGCGGTCTGGCTGGGGGAGGAAGCCTACAATACCCCAAGGGCATTTACACTAGGGGGAGGGATAGGGAGGGGGGAAGGGCTGCTTTGAGCAAGCCAAAAACCTATGAGAGGAAGCCTCAGAGGCGGAAACAATTTCCTCCCTGCAGTGCTCCTGGTACCAGTTTTTTTTTACATTGGGGGAACATTACAGGAGAACCATTTGGAGCAGGGATGTAAGGGGGGATGTACAGTGGGCCAGTAGTGGGTTAAATTATAGTTTTGGGGGTGGACATGCCCTTTAAGGTACACCAACAATCTTTTATTGTCCAATATAAAAATAGCGTTAAACACCACCAAGGATGTGTGTCCAAGACTACATGGTCTGCATCAAAGCACAAAACTGCTGCATCAGTGCAATGTGAAGAGTGCCGTTCACTTCAATTGTACATGTGTTTTGGTTCGATTCCATGCTGCATAGTGGGAAAGAAGCCTAATGGAAAATGTGAATATAAGGAGTAACGAATATCTACTGCGTTTTTTTTATTCTTACCTCTCCATTTTCAGGTGGATCACCATTTCCAAGGTGCTGCTACTACGAGAACAAGTGTTTCATGTTCCAGGTGTACAACGTCATATTCATCCATAGACATTGCGGAATAAAACACATTTTCACTAGTTTACAATAATAGTTTGATGTGTTAATTAAAAGTATCCAATCCAAAAAACTTACAAAAACCAAATGTATAAAGATAAGAATTAGCGATTATAGTGGGAGATGCGTATCGCAACTGACCTGCACTTGTTCCTGCATGTAGTAACCACTTGCAAGAGTTTTTGATCATGGAAGTGAGCTGCAACCTTTTGACAGCTTTAAACCACAATTGAAAGGGCTTTCATTTTGTGAAAAAACTGTGCAATAGTCACTCTAAATTATTGCATACACTTGCACTGAGCTATTTACAAAAAAGTCTACTTTTCTTTTTGCTTGATTCCCCACAGCCGCGATATTGCATCTCCCGCCGCAAAATATTAGATGCCCAGGCAAGCATCAATGAGTAAAAAACCCATGCAACCCTATTTATTAATCTATTGCAGCCAAGACCTGTCATTCCCGTGAGATTATCATAATTCTAGACTTTAAACCCCTGACAGAAATTTGGACTGAGAAACAAATTATCATTTTGCAAATTACCAGTTAAAAGGAATAAATGTAAATATATACACATGGATAGCATTATATTAATAAGACATGCACAGTTGTAACACGTTGATCATAACAGGACATATCCCCCTAGGATGACTCTGAACTGGTTGAACCCTTACCTTTGGTCAAATGCATGTTGAAGATTTCACAAACGTTTTTGCATAGACTTCTGATTCCTGTTTCTGTGCGTATAGGATGGTGCCTTAACTCTTTTAGCCATGGCCTGACCCATTAATAGCTGAAAATTGACTGCCCTGTAAGGTACAGAGAAAAGGCGTTAATACCAAGATATCTAGAAGTATTGTTTAGTTTAACAATACCTTTATTATTACTGTGCCAATTTAATCCATGCTTTTCTAGTTGGTGTTCCATTAACCCCTTCCATACTGGTATTCCAGGATCAGGCTAAAAACAATGAAAAATATAATAGTCTATCAAAAGCAGTGCTTTGACAAAAGCAGAGTGTGTTTTTGTATTGTGTGAAAGGAGACAACAGGACCTGCGTAGTAAAGTGCTACTGTATCTGTGCAATATATGACAGGTTTCAATGTAGAGAACGTCCTTTGTACCCTATAATGTGTATCACACCAGATAATACAGCTAATTTCCAGCAGATTGTGTGCTTGCTTCATGTCTCCTTGTCTTGTTTCAAATATGTTCTTTCTTGAATTTCCTTGGTAACAACCCGTATTGGTCAGAGAATGAGTATTTCCCTCAGTTAAAAGGAGGTGTGTAGAAACTATTTTTTTCCCACATCTTACTTTCTCTGTTGTAGTGATCATGACTCAGAGCACAGAAACATCAAAGCAGCTTTACATTTACATTTAGAATTCTGTTTAGCAAAAGACTCAACATTTAATAGAAACAGGCTTCCTAGATATATAATTGATTGTCATGAGGCACTTCTATATCTACCCATCCTATATATCAAGCAAGTGTCACTAATAAATTACTGCAGTGTTACGTAAATAGCTTTTGGTGGGTAGAACAGTAGACGGTTATGGCTCCAAAACAGTTAAAACTCTCCTGTTAACAAATAATTGGAAGTTAGAAAAACAGCAGTGTTCAGGAGATACCACTGTTATAGAAGAATATAGTCACTTTTCAGGGAGCTAATGTGCACGCAGCTCTATCTTCGGCTCTTAAAGTCGCGCTAAACGATTTATGATTTGTTAGCAAGACTTTAACCGTTGCCGGCTGGATGAGTACCAGAAGAGATGTGCACAGCCCACACAAGTCTATTTACCAAGGGTTTGTGCGGTCTGTTTACAGCAAGTATTTAATCTCAGCTGGTGGTAAATCTTTATATTAGGGGGTGAGGAATTTTCCCTATACGTCATGTTAACTTACTGTTGGTCATCAGATTCCTGTGTATAAGGGAATTACTCTGAAATTAAAACAAATGTTCTTCTTCTTGCTCCCATGTGGCTGGTTCTGTAGTGACCCTATAGATGGAGATATTAGCTATGGGAACCAAGGATATTTAGAACAAGATTGACATTAAAATGGGTAATGATTAGGTTCAAAGTACTGATAGATAAAGGGTTACTTGGTCAAAAATGACTTAGATAAATTGATAAATTTCTCCCTGGTGAGTTATTACCCCACCCCTACTCCCCCTCCCTTTAGCCACATCCATAAGTCACTGAAACACGACGATCTCTCTAGTTCTTCTGCTTTTTTTTTTGTTTTTTATCCTGCCATTGAGCATGTGCAACCTACAGATAGAAGGAGGAACTAGTATTTGGAGATGCGGATTCAGAACCTCCCACACTCCTACAACCTGGTCAGTGATTTCTTCATATCTGGGCTGTGCATCCTTTTAAAGGTAGTATCCTGGCCTTCATTTAACACAACTTTAAAATATTTTAAAGTAATAAATATTATTGTTTAGTTCCTGTATTACAGCTGTATCATTTTGAAGAAAAACTGGCACAAAAGTGATATTGAATTGCTTTGTTAGCCTAGGTTAGCATAAACTTATTTAATTAAATATATATATTATTTGATTTTAATAAATTCCCATACATGTAAATAAACCAGTGTTTACCTGTGTAATTAAATATAACTTTGAAATTACAAAATCAAATGCACCAGTAGATTTGGAGCTTAAATTCACTGTTAGCTTCTTGACGATTATGAGTCACGTAATCTCCCCGCAGCTCAGGCATTTTTGCTCTAACAACAGGACTAAATATGTATGAAAACATTGTGTGTGCAGGGATCTGTACAATTAGCAGTGTTATGCAGGAATAAAGATATGTTATTGAACATTAATCTTTGAATGTTCAATTTGATGTTTATATAAAAGAGGGGAAAAGTCTTTTTGATTTTTTGCATTGGCATATGACATACTGTGTAAAAGATATTTGTTACTGAAACATTTCAGGAACTACATATAATACCCAGATGTGAGACCACATTAAGACATTTTACCTGGATTAAAAGCATTAGCCCAAGATTTCATTCTGATCATTTAAATAAAGGTTCAAAGCAGTTTTCTACATTAGTAAGTGATGGAAAAGCGTATTCCAACCAGAATGATGCTGAGAGACACCCTACACACTGCATTGCAATGGGATAAGAACCTATTAAATGGTAGGGCCAGGTAGGATTGGTCTGTATGATGGAATATTTCAGTTCTGCAGCACATATAGACAATTGTGATCAATACAGAGCTGAATTGTTTCTTTCACAGCCTAATAAACACATGGTCAGTTAATGATTTGTAAAATAATAATAGTGTGAATGATGTTAGGAAATGCTGCTGCATATTGCCACTTTATACTTATTTTGCCACAGAAGACTTTTCATTGATGATAAAAGATATACCCCCCGAGATTTAATAATGGGCAAATAATCATCACATTATGTTTTTTTAGTTCAACAGTATTTTGGCCTCTAAAAACTTTCAATATTCACCTTGTTTGCTTTTCAGTTTCAGCGTTGAATAACAGACGGGTATTTGAATGTAAATACCTGGTACTCAAATGAGGGCGTGAGATGATAATTCAGCATCTCTGGTGAAATACAGGCGTAATGCTTCCAGACATTGGTGGAACAATCCAGACCCAATCAGCAGGGCAACCTCCTCGACAACGATATTCATTTTCCATGTGCTTGATAAATGACTCAGTGGCCGAATGATGATCAACAATCGTTATTTAATCTGCTCTGAAATATAAAACAGAAAGTGCTATGTTTAAGACAAACTTTATAATACCTGCAGATTAAAATCCTAGGTAATCCCTAAATAAGAATATGCCCCTTTAACCAGCATAAATTGAGGGTCGCACTCCAGGATAAATTGAAATTACTTTAGTGACCACACATCAGAACACAGAGTTCCAGAGTGTGGTCATTAATAAAGTAATTTCAATGTATCCTGGAGGTGAGACCCTCAATTTATGCTGCTTGGAGAATATATTCTACTGAGGGAGGAATCTGCACTCACAGGGTTTGACAAGAGTGCCTAGAACTAATTTCTTTATAATGGAATATGCTCCTTTAAATTTATTTTTTACTAGAAAATGAATCCCACTTCACTTCCACTTTTACTCCCCCCTCGTTTTAGCACATGGACGCCTGGTGATGTCCAACAACTGACCACTTGCCCCGACAATCTAATGTGCGTGACGCCCTTGTCATCTGGTTTTGTGATCTGGCAGGATGGATAGCGAATGATGTCAGAGCTGCCACATACTGTCAGACAAGCCAATATTGTATTGCAGATGGCATGACTTCCTTTCTACATCCCTCACAGTTGTCAGAATCTATCATTTTTAAGGAGATGTAATATGTAGCGCTATGTAAAAAGGGAGTTTTCTCTTTAGTTTTTCTCTATGGTTCCCAGTGTAATATAGTTTTTGCCCTACTTCACGTTTAAATAGAGACGTTAACTCTGCATTCCTACCTTCCCGGATGCAGTAAATCACTTTAAGGAATTACTGCATGCAGGAACCTTGAAGAAGAGAAGCATAAAGGGTAAGTATTACATCTCCCCGTTTGTTGCTAAATTATTGGTTCTTCTTGGAATAACCCATGTTTATATATTTGCATGGAGCCTCCTGGGAATTGTATGTATTGGAGTGCAAATTACATTTACACTATATATATATAATATATATATATATATATATATATATATATGTATCTGATCCATATTTTCGCAGGACATCGCAATGGCAAAGATTGTTATTTTCACTTTATAAACCAAGTGTTTTCGCAGAAGTATCGCCATGGTGATGTGCAACAGTAATATCTTTTTGCAGGGTTACCGGACATGCACTATAAATACGACAAGGTTGCCGGTGCACATCGCCGTATTCATTGGGTATTCAAGTCCTGTATCATGGCAAAAGAAGAGAAATGACTAAAACAAGGGTAAGAAAGCAATCTTGGTAAAACTGTAAATACTGTA
Source organism: Hymenochirus boettgeri (assembly GCA_019447015.1). Classification (NCBI taxonomy): domain Eukaryota; kingdom Metazoa; phylum Chordata; class Amphibia; order Anura; family Pipidae; genus Hymenochirus; species Hymenochirus boettgeri. The sequence continues at coordinate 316,143,608 of CM033469.1, forward strand.
AATGTCTGCACACCCCCCTGACCCTTATTAGTATTAAGAAACACTCCACATGTACGGACACCATCCAAGACCACGGACAGGCTACATATATGGGCACTTATGCATTTTTGCCACCTCTGACTTGGTCATTTTAAATGGCCGGACTTAGTGCAAGGAAACGGTATCGCCATTTTCTAATAACAATCAAGTGGTTAACGAAATGGCTGGATATAGCAAAATGGCTGGTTATAAGCGAATGATGGATATCGCCACTTTATAAGTTGTGTTAGGCCCAAATTTGGGGACAATGGCGGTGAAAAGTTCTTTAAGTAATTATACATGAATTACCTGGAAACTGTACAGTACAGCAATATTTATCTCCACCAGAGCTTGATCTTTCCACAGCGAAGATGTTTTCCTTGTGTCCAGATTCATTTTCATGGCAACTTCCTGTTGAAAAGAACAATGAAAACATGACACAGCGGACACAACAATCAGGGGGTCATTTTATATACACAGTATTTCACACATGTGGTGAACAAACACAACAACAAAATTGTGGGCTCAGCATTGGGGCAAATTGAGTTGGGGGTGGCATGCCTTTAACAAATCAACCCTAAAAAAGCAAATTGTGACTGCAAACTTGTTCATACAGTAGTCTTCTTTTGTCAAAAATGGAACTCTTTACCAGGCCACAGTACCTCCAGTATATTTGTAGCGGTAGTTGTCACAGTAATCTCGAACTCCAATTTCTGTCCCCATGTACCATCACTGAATGGACAGGCAGGGAATTCCAAGCCTCCACTCTCTAACAACAAGTTGGATACTGCAGGCAATCCATACCACTTCAGCCCAGGTCCTTAAACCATTCTAGCCTGTAGGAATAGAAGTGTTAAACAACTTATGATGCATTGAAGGCATAACTGTCTAAAAAAAAACCTCTCTGTCTAAATTATGGCAGCAGAGGTATAATCCAGGGTTATCAGAACTATATATAAAAACTGGAAAAAGAGCAATAATATATACACTAAGGCTTAGGCCACACTGTACAGTGTACCAGCAACCAGAAATGCGCACACAATTGCGACCGGAATGCGTGTTATAACATGGCAGTGTAGCCTAGCTTAAAAAAAAAAGCTAGGATGAACAGACTTTGATTCCCAACACAAATACCATAATCTAAAATTGTATGGTCCAAACAACGTAGGAGAGGCACTGTTGTTCCTGCCTTACTTGGGGTGTCTTATTTCGACTTCCATGATCAAATCTGGGGGGATCTCAAACAGTTCAGGGTCGGCTTGCCATCTGCTTGAAGAACAAGGAAGGACATCAAAACGACCTCTGGGCGCTTTCCAACCCTGTTGGATGCAGATCTAAAGACAGAAAATGTTATTTACAATCTGTGTTATTTATTTCTACCAAATATAATTGGTATAGCCATGAATATAATATCTCTCTGCCTTACTGCATGCCCCTTGGTGATTAAGGAAGAGATTTTACCTCTGTTAATTCTACATTTGCTGGGTCTCCCAGCACTGAACCATCTGGCTGTTTATATCCTGCATATCGAATAAGTTGAGCATTCCAACTCTGAAGTCATGCTTGCCATCCGTTCTCTGTGGAAAGATGGTGATTGCTGATCTGTGGGAAATGTCAAGTAGATCCAGTTAAAAACAACAATAGTTCATGCAGTATTGTGACAACAGAGTGTGTCTTCCCATTGGTTAGGCCCTGGGCCAGAAGGGGGGCAGAGCAACAGTTCTAAAGTTGCCATTTAAGGAATTTCCTATACAGCATATTTCATACTTGATATGGGTGCTTTGTCCTAGGGGAGTTGTTAAACTGTTGGTTCGTTTTGGAAGAGTATTGTTTAGACAGCACAGGGCACAGATGCACTTCTCCAATACTCTTTGCTCTTCTATATTTCTCTTTTAGATAAAGAATTGTACTGCTACATATATACAGTGTATTCAAATGGTTTGTATTATTGGATTGTGCACCACTAAGGTGGGAGTTGAATGGGTCATGTGATATTATAAAAGTTTAGTACATGCTACTTATGCTATTTATGCTATTTTCAGATTATGTGGACAATATGGGACAACTGTTTTAGGTTTCCATTTCTCCTTATGATGAGCATAGAGAGATCTATTTCTTTAACCATAGAATCGTAATTTATTTAGCAGTGTCACAGTATTACTAAGAAGTCTAACTGCTGCTGCTACAAACTAAGAGCCCTGAGGACTGGATCATTCCAAATTTTACATTTTCTCACCTGAGATTTCCTTTGTTGGTGGCATATTTAATGGTTGCAGATATAATTGTACATCCCATGAACTGTGGTACAGTCCCGAGCATCAAATACCTAGAGAACAGAATCACCAAGTTTTCTTTATTTGCAACAGAGAATCGTTTTAGAGCATGGTTAGATCTTATGTATCTATAATCAAACTGGGTTGATTGATGTATCAAGTGTTCTGCATATGAGAACAAACAGGGCCATCTGCCCACAAAGGGTTATAATATGGCCTCTGTATTTCTAAATACTATATAACAGTTGTGTCCTTATTGAAGGACAAATTCACTGTAAAAATTACTTTTTAAATAAAAAGTATCTGGGGCAGGGAGGTAGTATTTATTATTCCTGTCTCCCAGTATTATTTCGTTGAGGAGCACCAACATCCAGTATTTTCAACAGTTTGTGACCTGGGCCATCCTGTTTAAATATAGTGCTGAAGCCAGGAGAAAGACTGGCAGAAGCAGTTTTGTGTTGGCACTCCTCACAGAAACAATATTGGGTGGTAGGAATTATCAATCCTACTTCCCTGCCTTAGGTACTTTGCATTTATTTGCTTTATAAAAAATTAAAAAAAACTTTTATTCACTATAGTTCTCCTTTAAATTTGCAATATACTGTAAGGTAATTATCAGATAAGGTCCTTAATTACCACCATCTAGATTTTTTTATAACTTATAATGTTACTTTAAATTAAGGCCCCTACTCAGAAAATAAGTTTTAATATACATGTAAACCCCAATTTACTGGGAAATACAAACAGATAAGAATTCCTTTAAGTAAATATAGCCTGGATTACAGATTCCAGCTTTATCAGGTAATAGGAACTGATGGGCTAGTGTTTTCAGGGCAGCATATTGCCTGCTGAAATACAGGGGAAGGTAATTGGTAAACTTTAAATTGGAGGATCCTTTAACTCTGTATACTGCCCTCAAGGAAAGCATCAGCCTGATCTATTTATATACATGTTCAAGAACTTTGTACTAGTCAAAGATGGATTAGCTTGCTGAAAAACAGCATAGATATACGGGCATCACATTTCTTTCTTCATTAACACTACATTACATTCATTGGGACATTAGACCCATTTAACTGACATAAGCATATTTTCTTTAGCTTTCTCCTCTGGAACACCAGTAAAAGCTTAGATTACAGAATAAATACATTCCCACTGACCTTTATTTTAATTTTAATCAAGAAAACTATGATACTGTTTGATCACTCATCTCCCCTACTGTTTAACTAAAAGCAACCCCCCAGCTACTCACTGTTGGCAGCAGTTACTGTTCTAGTGCATTGCTAACACTGTTTATTCTGCATTCATGGGATTCCCACTCTGAGTCAGGCCATTTTATACAAACACACATCGCATGGTTCATCAAGCAGTTGTTATTGTACTGTGTTTAGTAATGGTAGGGCAAGACAAGAGCATTTAACAAAATATTAACGATGGACCCAAGTGGCTGTATCATGTAACTAAGGTGCTTTGCATAAACCTTGCAGACACTTTTATTCCTACTCTCTATTTGAAGTTACATTATTGATAACCAAATAAAAAACGTTATTTTCAGGTATGCATACAAATGTCAAAAAGTATAAACTGTGGAGGTCACTCTATCCAACGTCAGACCCCGTGTTCCTTGACATAGTTACAGAAGCAAATGGTGATCAAGTTTCTATGTGATCCACATCACAGTAGAGTTTCGGAACCCCTTCTTCAGGTGAAGAAGGTATCCCCAAACTTGTGACGTGTGATTGTGTCCATAATTGTATAATTTTTGGGCGATCTCTAATTTTTCATGCAAAAGTCCTTGTCATGGGATAAACTAGTTAAATTAGACATGGAAAAGCTTCTACTGTAGTTTGACACTGAATCCTTCTCACAGAGTGCATTCCGCCAGGCATACTTTGACCATAAATGAGTTTGTATCAACGTAGCTGATAGGTTCCAGTGGATTCGATTTCCTTACCACTTCTTCCAGTCTGTCCATGTTGGCCTTAGAGCCAAACCTTGGAGAGCGTGAGAAACAGTTTAGGTAAGCAGAGGATTATTTTCCTACATTCAGTATAAATCCTAGCTAGTAGCTTGTGATCTTCTCAGTGAATGACTTATCACATTCCCATTTATTTTAGAATGCTAAAATGTCCTACCTTTTAATATTAGTATAAATATTGATCAAAGAAATCCTTGGCAAGGGGAGAAAGCTACTTCTTTGTCGGATACATCTTCTGGTTTGCGAACATACTGAGAAGTATCATCACAGACCCGTACATAACTTTGTACACAGTGTTGGCAAAAGAACACAGGAGTCAGGTCGTGTTATTTTCAAGGTTTAATGAGAAAACATGTGCAGTAATTTTGCTGTTCATACCATGAAAGCCGTTGTCATGTAGCGGTCATGAAGTTAGTGTTTGTTGCCCAGTTACGAACTTTTAGGTAACAGGACATTTGGAAGGACATTTCATTCACAGACCATTTTGCAGGTGACTGTTTGCCCACAAGCGAAACCTTAGTAATAGACACAAAAGAATTGCAGTTAAGTGCAAGCAAGTGGAAATAGAAAACCATGGAAAAACAAATACATTTTAAACAAAATTTATACCAAAGTAATTACAGATCTAAAATAACCTATCAAAGTGTATTTGTCAAGCCAGCTTTGACAGCTTTGGATCTTTGATCGATCACTGATTAGCTCCAAGATTGGATACATAGTAAGTGGTCATAAAAGACATGTCATTCTGCCAGATGTGGGTGCAAAAGCACATTTTCATTAAGCGTCATAATATCCAGATCAGTTCAATCAAAAAAAAGAAAAAAAAACTAAAATACCAAATTATATTATAGTGACATGTTTATCTACAAATTAGCAAACTATACTACTTTCTTCCGTAGCTCCTTACAGTGTCTGGTTGTAAACTAAAGTTTTTTTGCATGTGTTTATTGCACTTTTAACGCTTATTTAAAAAAGGTTGCAACAGTCTTTGCTCTATTTTACACCCTCTTATAAATAAACCCTGCACTTGTTTACTGTTTCGTTAAAGTTAAATGAAGCATCACCAATGATTTTTGTAGATAAAATCACCCCTTTAGATCCATGTATGATGTTGTATAAACAACCATACGTAAAGTTTGTACAGATGTTTCATTGGCAGCCCCACGCGGGATTCAGCCCCAGAAACCTACTGCTTTCACTTTGTTCCCAGTAAGGAAGGGCTCCGGCCAAGTAATTTAAAAATTACTGTGCTATTGGGACTATAGTGGGCAAATAATAAATTACATTTTCTTGCCATGGGTATGTATGTATATATAGACCACGATGAAGGCCTACTTGTTGGAACGGCATGGTTATCAATAAAGACATATTTGGATTATGAAGTAAGTCCCTGAGGTGTGCGGGTGACATTTTTCAAGACTATATATATATTTGTGGTAATATATATATATACACACACACACACACACAACACCCATGTTCGAGAACATGTAAAGTATTAAGAAATGCATTCCAGGTTCTTTTAAACCTATTTATTGCACATAATGGTATACAGCTTTGGACTCTGCCTAGGACCTTAAGCCCAATAAACAAACAATACAGAACACAAGAGCATAAATATTTTAAAGTAAATAACCACACCCAATATTAAATCACAACAATGTTGCAATTTAAAGTTGCACGTGGATTAAAGGACTGCTTTAAAATATACTAATAATACTCATTAAAAACATTATGATACATGCTATTATCACTGTTTCGCAGTGCATTTGACAGAGTAATGATTACAAATTGTCCTTTGCATCTTTATTATATGCAATATTATTCGAAAACCCTTCATTATATTCCGATCTTAGGGTTAGTAACATGTAGACATAAAAGTCAAATCAGTATTAGAGAAACACCTTCTGCTCCCAGCGGGATGGTTATTTCACAATGGATCAGCATAAACAAAGGAAATCTGCATTATGTCAAAACACGAGTAAAGCAGATTAAGACAGGAAGAGCAGACGTTTAGCAAGGAACAGCCCTAACATAGTCAAAAGCTAAGCTGGAGTAAACTAGAAATCCCCGTCAAATTTGCCAGGGAATCCCAATATTCCTGTGTGCGGAGGAGGCTCCTTTTTTCTTTCAATGGATTGATATTTTCTATTTACACCAATGTATAATGCATAAATACAGAGGCAGCTCCTAGACTTATAGACACACACAGCAAACACGACTTTCCAATCATCTGCACATGCTTTATGTTATTTATATAAATGAGCTACATAGCAATGGGGGAAATATATTCAGTGCACTATCGGCAGACCTTGTTAAAGGGACAGATTGCGTGTCCTATGTAAAAGATATTTGCAAACATTGGGGCAATCAGTCTCATAACACCAGTATCTACTGTAACTCGGGTATACTGGACAAACGATGTGAATAAAACTAACACTAATAAACATTAAGCACCTAAATATCTGCAACGCCATGGAATTTCTGTTTCAGATACTGATCACATTACAGTCATCTATGTAACTTCTGGGGATGAGTACTAACAGCAATGGAGCCAACAAGGAAAGCCCTGGTAACACAAAGGTCCTCATAACATTGGAAGAAACAATTTAATTCAGAGGGAGCGTATCCATGATTTCCAATCGTTCAACTAATGTATTACCCAGCATGAAGGATTGAACAGAATGCTGGTAGCTTTGTAGTACAACGCCAGACCAAGTGGATAATACAATGTCCTTTGCAATTTCCCTCAAACAAGCCAAGAAAGGCATGTTTCAGTATGATTTGTAGTTTCATTTTATCTGCAGGCTCCTTACATGACATATACTTTATACGGGAAGGTATACATGCATGTTCCTCAACATCTTTTTTTTTTTTTTTTGCAAATGATATAATAACATAACACAGAATTCAGCAGAACCCTATATGAGAAATGAAATTCTCACTGACATCTTTCGGTTTCCTTGAAAATAGTACATGAAGACACATTCTTTAAACACAGAGGAACAATGCGTAATTTCTGCAGACCTTTATTATGGATGATAAAACACTTACTTTACTTCTTGTGCACCAACCAACATGTCTGCCTAATAAAAAAAACATTATATCAAACACATATCTACTGGTTCTAAAGCTGGGTACACCCATAATAACACATAAAGGCTGGATGCTTCTAACTGGCCATGTTTGTCCAAAAGCCACTAATCTACAGCTGAGAAACCACTACTTCGGCAACAAGATTGCTCATCTGTGATTGAAAATCTCTCAGCCCCGAACTTTACCTAATTGAACTAATGGCGTCCCTGACCACCCAATTGAATTCCTAAAAAAAAAAGCATAGCGGATATTGTGACTGTGTGTACCCAATTTTACAGCCAATGACAGGCATCAGCCAGACGAATCTACTATCATCTTCTATTAATCTGCACTGTGTGTACCAGTTTTACAGCCAATGAGAGACGCATCCAGAAATCTACTATCATCTACTATTACCTGCACGGCTGTATCCTAGTTTTACAGCCATGAGAGACAGCATCCAGGAATCTACTATCATCTAATTAATCTGCACGCGTGTACCCAGTTTTACAGCCAATGGCAAGACAGCATCCAGAGAAAATCTACTATCATCTACTATTTAATCTGCACCGTGGTGTACCCAGTTTTTACAGCCCATGACAGGACAGCATCCAGACAAATCTACTATCATCTACTATTAAACTGCACCGTGTGTACACAGTTTTACAGCCAATGAGAGAGAGCATCCAAATGAATCTACTATCATCTACTATTAATCTGTCTGTGTGTTGTACCCAGTTTTACAGCCAATGAGAAACAGCATCCAGAGAAAATCTATCATCTGCTATTAACCTGCCACAGTGTGTACCCAGTTTTACAGCCAATGAGAGACAGCATTCAGAGAAATCTACTATCATCTGCTATTAATCTGCACCGTGTGTACCCAGTTTTACAGCCAAAGAGACAGCATCCAGACGAATCTACTTCATCTACTATTAATACTGCACGTGTGTACCCAGTTTTACAGCCAATGAGAGACAGCATCCAGACGAATTCACTATCATCTACTATTAATCTGCATGGTGTGTACCCAGTTTTACAGCCAATGGAGACAGCATCCAGACGAATCTACTATCATCACTATTATCTGCATGTGTGTACCCAGTTTTACAGCCAATGAGAGACCAGCATCCAGACAATCTACTATCATCTACTATTAATCTGCACCGTGTGTACCCAGTTAACAGCCAATGAGAGACAGACATCCAGACGAATCTGCTATCATCTACTATAATCTGCACACGTGTGTACCCAGTTTTCAGCCAATGAGAGACAGCATCCAGACGAATCTACATCATCACATTATCCACGGTACACTTACATATCTGCACTGTGGTCACAGTATTACAGCCAATGAGAGACAGCATCCAGATGAATCTTACTATCATCTACTATTAATCTGTACTGTGTTGTACCCCAGTTTTACAGCCAATGAGAGACAGCATCCAGAGAAATCTACTATCATCTAGTATTAATCTGCACCGTGTGTACCCAGTTTTACAGCCAATGAGAGCAGACATCCAGCAGAATCTACTCATCTACTATTAATCTGCACGTGTGTACCCAGTTTTACAGCCAATGAGAGACAGCATCCAGATCGAATCTACTATCATCTACTATAATATCTGCACACGTGTGTAGCCAGTTTTACAGGCAATGAGAGACAGACATCCAGCGAATCTACTATCATCTGCTATTAATCTGCACGGTGGTTACCCAGTTTTTACAGCCAATGAGAGACAGCATCCAATGAATTTACTATATCACTATATATCTGTACGTGTGTGTACCGAGTTCAGCCAATGAGAAACAGCATCAGAGAATCTACTATCATCTCTATTAACCTTGCACTGTGTGTACCCAGTTTTTACAGCCAATGAGAGACAGCATCCAGAGAAATTTACTATCATCTACTATTAATCTGCACCGTGTGGTAGCCCAGTTTTCAGCCAATAAGAGCCAGCATCCAGACGAATCTACTATCATCTACTATAATCTGCACCGTGTGATACCCAGTTTTACAGCCAATACAGAGACAGCATCCAGACGAATCCTACTATACATCTACTATTAATCTGCAGGTGTGCACCAGTTTTACAGCCAATCGAGACAGCATCCAGACGAATCTACTTCATCTACTATTAATCTCACCGATTGTACCAGTTTTACAGCCATGGAGACAGCATCCAGACGAATCTACTATCATCTACTATTAATGCACGGTGTGTACCCAGTTTTACATAGCCAATGAGAGCAGCATCCAGACGAAGAATCTACTATCATCTACTATTAATCTGCACCACGTTGTACCCAGTTTTACAGCCAATGAGAGACAGCATCCAGACGAATCTACTATCATCTACTATTATCTGCACGGTGTGTACCCAGTTTTACAGCCAATGAGAGACAGCATCCAGAGAAATCTACTATCATCTACTATTATCTGCACGTGTGTACCCAGTTTTACACCAATGAGAGAACAGCATCCAGACGAATCTACTATCATCTACTATTAATCTGCACGTGTGTACCCAGTTTTAATCCAATGAGAAGACAGCATCCAGACGAATCTACTATCATCTACTATTAATCTGCACCGTGTGTACCCAGTTTTACAGCCAATGAGAGACAGCATCCAATGAATCTACTATCATCTACTATTAATCTGCACGGTGGTGTACCCAGTTTTTACAGCCAATGAGAGACAGCATCCAGACGAATCTACTATCATCTACTATTAATCTGCACCGTGTGTACCCAGTTTTTACAGCCAATGAGAGAAAGATCCAGAATAATCTACTATCATCTACTATTAATCATGACTGTGTGTACCCAGTTTTTACAGCCAATGAGAGACAGCATCCAGACGAAATCTATATCATCTCTATTAACTGCACTGTGTGTACCCAGTTTTACAGCCAATGAGAGACAGCATCCAGACGAATCTACTATCATCTACTATTAATCGCACCGTGTGTACCAGTTTTTCAGCCAATAGAGACAGCATCAGACGAATCTACTATCATCTACTATTAATCTGCACGTGTGTGTACCCAGTTTTACAGCTACTAATGAGAGACAGCATCCAGACGAATCTACTATCATCTACTATTAATCTGCACGTGTGTACCCAGTTTTACAGCCAATGAGAGACAGCATCCAGACGAATCTACTATCATCTACTATTAACTGCACGGTTGTGTACCATTTTACAGCCAATGAGAGAACAGCATCCAGACGAATCTACTATCATCTACTATTAATCTGCACGGTGTGTACCCAGTTTTTACATCCAATGAGAGACAGCATCCAGAGAAATCTACTATCATCTACTATAATCTGCCACGCGTGTACCAGTTTTACAGCCAATGAGAGACAGCATCCAGACGAAATCTACTATCATCTACTATTATCTGCACGGGTGTACCCAGTTTTACAGCAATGAGAGACAGCATCCAGACGAATCTACTATCATCTACTATTATCGCACGTGTGTACCCAGTTTTACAGCCATGAGAGACAGCATCCAGAGGAATCTACTATCATCAATATTAATCTGCACGTGTGTACCCAGTTTTACAGCCAATGAGAGACAGCATCCAGACGAATCTACTATCATCTCACTAATCTGCACCGTGTGTACCCAGTTTTACAGCCAATGAGAGACAGCATCCAGACGAATCTACTCATCTACTATTAATCTGCACCGTGTGTACCCAGTTTTACAGCCAATGAGAGAGACAGCACTCCAGATGAATCTACTATCATCTACTATTAATCTGCACCGTGTGTACCCAGTTTACATAGCCAATGGAGACAGACATCCAGACGAATCTACTATCATATATATTAATCTGCACGGTGTACCCAGTTTTACAGCAATGAGAGACAGCTAGACGAATCTACTATATCTACTATTAATCTGCAGGCTGTGTACCCAGTTTTACAGCCAATGAGAGAAAGCTCCAGACGAATCTACTATATCTACTATTAATCTGTACGGTGTGTACCCAGTTTTCAGCCAATGAGAGAGACAGCATCCGACGAATCTACTATCATCTACTATTAATCTGCACGGTGTGTGACCCAGTTTTACAGCCAATGAGAGACAGCATCCAGACGAATCTACTATCATCTACTATTAATCTGCACCGGTGTACCCATTTTTACAGCCAATGAGAGACAGCATCCAGAATCTACATCATCTACTTAATCTGCACTGTGTGTACCCAGTTTAACCCAATGAGAACAGCATCCAGACGAATCTACTATCATCTACTATTAACTGCATGTGTGTACCCAGTTTTACAGCCAATGAGAGACAGCATCCAGACGAATCTACTATCATCTACTATTAATCCTGAACGTGTGTACCAGTTTTCAGCCAATGAGAGACAGCATCCAGACGAATCTACTATCATCACTATTAATCTGAACCGTGTGTACCCAGTTTTAAGCCAATAGAGAGACAGCATCCAGACGAATCTACTATCATCTACTAAATCTGCACGTGTGTACCCAGTTTTTACAGCCAATGAGAGACAGCATCCAGACGAATCTACTATCATCTACTATTAATCTGCACGATGTGTACCAGTTTTTACAGCCAATGAGAGACAGCACCAGACGAATCTACTATCATCTATATTAATACTGCCACATTGTTACCCAGTTTTACATCCATGAGAGTACAGCATCCAGACGAATCTACTATCATCTACTATTAATCTGCACCGCGTGTACCCAGTTTACAGACCAATGAGAGACAGCATCGAACGAATCTACTACATCTACTATTAATCTGCACGGTGTGTACCCAGTTTTACAGCCAATGAGAGACAGCATCCAGACGAATCTACTTCATTCTACTATTAATCTGCACCGTGTGTACCCAGTTTTACAGCCAATGAGAGCAAACAGCAGCATCCAGACGAATCTACTATCATCTACTATTAATTCTGCACGCGTTGTACCCAGTTTTACAGCCAATGAGAGACAGCATCCAGACGAATCTACTATCATCTACTATAACTGCACGTGTGTGTACCCAGTTTTAAGCAATGAGAGACAGCATCCAGAACGAATCTACTGTATCACTATTAATCTGCACCGTGTGTACCCAGTTTACAGCCAATGAGAGACAGCATCCAGATGAATCTACTATATCTACTATTAACTGGCACATATGTGTACCCATTTTATCCAATGAGAGAAAGCATCCAACGAATCTACTATCATCTAGCTATTAATCTGCACCGTGTGTACCCAGTTTACAGCCAATGAGAGACAGCATCTAGACGAATCTACTATATCTACATAATCTGTACGTGTGTACCCAGTTTTTACAGCCAATGAGAGGACAGCATCCAGACGAATCTACTATCATCTACTATATCTGTACGTGTGTACCCAGTTTTTACAGCCAATGAGAGACGACATCCAGACGAAATCTACTATCATTTACTATTATCTGCACGTGGTGTACCTCAGTTTTACAGCAATGAGAGACAGCATCCAGCAAGAATCTACTATCATCTACTATTATCTGTCACGGTTGTACCCAGTTTACAGCCAATGAGAGACAGCATCCAGACGAATCTACTATCATTCTACTATTAACGTCACGCGTGTACCCAGTTTTACAGCCAATGAGAGACAGCATCCAACGCATCTATTATCATCTACATATTAATCTGCAACGGTGTGTACCCAGTTTTACCCCAATGAGAGACAGCATCCAGACGAATCTACTATCATCAATACTATTAATCTGCAACTGTGTGTACCCAGTTTTACAGCCAATGAGAGACAGCATCCAGACAATCTACATCATCTACTATTAATCTGCACGGTTGTGTACCCAGTTTTACAGCCAATGAGAGACAGCATCCGACGAATACTATCATCTACTATATAACTGCACTGTGTGTATCCAGTTTTACAGCCAATGAGAGACAGCATCCAGACGAATCTACGCATTCTACTATTATCTGCACGGTGTGTACCCAGTTTTACAGCCATATGAGAGACAGCATCCAGACGAATCTACTGTACATCTACTATTAATCTGCCGTGTGTACCCAGTTTTACAGCCAATAAGAGACAGCATCCAGACGAATCTACTATTCATCTACTATTAATCTGCACGGTGTGTACCCAGTTTTTACAGCCAATGAGAGACAGCATCCAGATGAATCTACTATCATCTACTATTAACTGCAAGTTGGTACCCGTTTACAGCCAATGGAGACATCATCCAGACGAATCTACTAGTCATCTACTATTAATTGCACTGTGTGTGACCCAGTTTACGCCAATGAGGAGAAGCATCCAGACGAATCTACTATCATCTACTATTAATTACAGTGTGACCACTACGATGTAGTCCCACCCATTATTTATTCTTGTGTTCCTTTAAAGCCAATGAGAGACAGCATCCAGATGAATCTACTTCACTACTATTAATCTGCACTGGTGTACCCAGTTTTACACCAATAGAGAACAGCTCCAGAACGAATCTACTATCATCTACTATTATCTGCACGTGTGTACCCAGTTTTACAGCCAATGAGAGACAGCATCCGACGAATCTACTTCATCTACTTTATCTGCACGGTGTGTACCCAGTTTTACAGCCAATGAGAGACAGCACCAGACGAATCTACGTATCTACTATTAATCTGCACGGTGTGTACCCAGTTTTACAGCCAATGAAGACAGCATCCAGACGAATATACTATCACTACTATTAATCTGCACGTGTGTACCCAGTTTTTACAGCCAATGAGAGACAGACATCCGATGAATTACTCTCATCTACTATTAACTGCACGTGTGTTACCATTTTACAGCAAAGACATCCAAGAATCTACTTCATTACTATTATCTGCACGGTGTGTACCCGTTTTACAGCCATGAGAGACAGCATCCAGACGAATCTACTATCATCTACTATTAATATTGCACGGTGGTACCCAGTTTTTACAGCCAATGAGGAGACAGCATCCAGATGAATCTACTCATCTATTATTAATCAGCACGTGTGTGTACCTAGTTTTACAGCCAATGAGAGACATGCATCCAGACAATATACTATCATCTACTATTAATTGCAAGGTGTGTACCCAGTTTTACAGCCAATGGGAGACATCATCCAGATGAATCTACTTATCATACTATTAATCTGCACGTGTGGGTACCCAGTTTTTAACAGCCATAAAAGCGACAGCATCCAGACGAAATCTACTATCATCTACTATTAATCTGCACGGTGTGTACCCAGTTTTACAGCCAATGAGAGACAAGCAATCCAGACGAATCTACTATCATCTACTATTACTGCACGGGTGTTACATAGTTTTTACAAGCCATGAGAGACCAGCATCCAGCGAATCTACTATCATCTACTATTAATCTGCACCTGTTGTACCCAGTTTTTACACCAATGAGAGACGCATCCGACGAATCTACTATCATCTCACTATTAATCTGCACCGTGTGTACCCATTTTACAGCCATGAGAGAACAGCATCATAGACGAATCTACTATATCTCTTATAATCTGTACTGTGATGTACCCAGTTTTATAGCCAATGAGAGACAGCATCCAGAGATACTACTATCATCTACTATTAATCTGCACGTGTGTACCCATTACAGTCCAATGAGGACAGCATCTCAGACGAATCTACTAATCACTATTAATCGTGACGGTGTGTACCCAGTTTTACAGCCAATGAGAGACAGCATCCAGACGAATCTACATCATTCTACTATTAATCTGCACGTGTGTGACCCAGTTTTACAGCCAATGAGAGACAGCATCCAGACGAATCTACCTATCATCTATAACTCTGCACCGTGTGTACCCAGTTTTACAGCCTATGGAGACAGCATCAAATGAATCTACTATCATCTACTATTAATCTGTAATGTGTGTACCCAGTTTACAGCACAAGGAGAGACATAATCCAGAGAATCTACTATCATCTGACTATTAACTCTGCACTGTGTGTACCCATTTTACAGCCAATGAGAGACAGCATCCAGACGAATCTACTATCATCTACTATTAATCTGTACCGTGTGTACCCAGTTTTTCAGCCAATAGAGACAGCATCCAGACGAATCTACATCATCTACTATTAATCTGCACCGTGTGTACCCAGTTTTACAGCTAATAAGGACAGCATCCAGACGAATCTACTATCATCTACTATAAATCTGCACGGTGGTACCCAGTTTTACAGCCAATGAGAGACAGCATCCAGACGATATCACATCATATACCTATTAACCTGCACGCGTGTGTCCTTTTTACAGCCAATGAGAGACAGCATCCAGACGAATCTACTATCATCTACTATTAATCTGCACGTTGTGTAACCAGTTTTACATCCAATGAGAGCAGCATCCAGACGAATCTACTATCAATCTACTATTAACTGCACCGGTGTACCCGATTTTTACAGCCAATGAGAGACAGCATCCAGAGAATCTACTATCATCTATATTAATCTGCAGGTGTGTACCCAGTTTTACAGCCAATGAGAGACAGCATCCAGACAAATTCTACTATCACTACATAATCTGCACAGTGTGTACCCAGTTTTACATCCAATGAGAGACAGTACAGACGAATCTACTATCATTCAATATATATGCACGGTGTGTACCCAGTTTTACAGCCAATGAGAGACAGCATCCAGACGAATCACTATCATCTACTATTTAATCTCACGGTGTGTACCCAGTTTTACAGCCAATGAGAGACAGCATCAGACGAATCTACATCATCTACTATTGATCTGCACGTGTGTACCCAGATTTACAGCCAATGAAGACAGCATCCAGACGAATCTACTGTATCTATATTATCTGCACACGTGCGTACCCAGTTTTACAGCAATGAGAGACAGCATCAGACGAATCTACTATCATCTACTATTAATCTGCACCGTGCGACCAGTTTTACAGCCAATGAGAGACAGCATCCGATGAATTTACATCATCTACTATTAAATCTGCACCCATTTGTACCCAGTTTTACAATCCAATGGAAAGACGCATCAGACGAATCTACTATCATAGTATTAATCTGCACCGTGTGTACCAGTTTTACAGCCAATGAGAGCAGCATAGACGAACTACTATTATCTACTATTAATCTGCACGGTGTGTACCCAGTTTTACAGCCAATAGAGGACAGCATTCAGACGAATCTACTATTATCTACTATTAATCTGTACGGGGGGTACCCAGTTTACAGCCAATGAGAGACAGCATCCAGACGAATCTACTATTCATTTTACTATTAATCGCACGGTGGGTACCCAGTTTTACAGCCATGAGGACAGCATCCAGACGAATTATTCATCATACATTAACTGCACTGTGTGTGTATCAGTTTTACACCCAGAGAGACAGCATCCAGACGAAATCTACTGTCATCTACTATTAATCTGCACGGTTGTACCCAGTTTACAGCCAAGAAGAGACAGCATCCAGACGAATTACTGTCATCTACTATAATCTGCACGTGTTTTACCAGTTTTACAGCCAATAGAGACATATCCAGACGAATCTACTATCATCCTCTATTAATCTGCACGGGTGTACCCAGTTTTACAGCCAATGAGAGACAGCATCCAGATGAATCTACTATAATCTACTATATTGCAGTGTGTACCCAGTTTTACAGCCAATGGGAGACATCATCCAGGAAAGAAATCTACTATCATCTACTATTTAATCTGCACCTGTGTGTACCCAGTTTTACAGCCCATGAGAGACAGCATCCAGACGAATCTACTATCATCTACTATTAATCCTGCAAGTCGGGTGTTCACAGTTACAGCCAATGAGAGACAGCATCCAGATGAATCTACTACATTATTATTAACTGCACGTGTGTTACCCAGTTTTTACAGCCAATGAGAGACAGCATCCAGACAATCTACTATCATCTACTATAATCTGCACGGTGTGTACCCAGTTTACAGCCAATGAGAGACAGCATCCAGACGAATCTACTATCATCTACTATTTTATCTGCAACCGTGTGTACCCAGTTTTACAGCCAATGAGAGACAGATCCAGACAATCTACTCATCTACTATTAATCTGCACGTTTGTGTACCCAGTTTTACAGCCAATAGAGAAGACAGCATAGACGAATCTACTATCATCTACTATTAATCTGCACGTGTGTACCAGTTTTACAGCCATGGGAGAAATCACCAGGAAATCTACTATCATCTACTATTATCTGCACTGTGTGTACCCAGTTTTACAGCCAATGAGAGACAGCATCCAGACGAATATACTTCATCTACTATTAATTGCCGGAGTCGTACTAGTTTTACAGCCAATGGGAGGACAGCATCCAGATGAATCTACATATATCTATTATAATCTGCACCGTGTGTACCCAGTTTTCAGCTCAATGAGAGACCAGCTCCAGACGAATCTACTATCATCTACTTTAATCTGCAAGGTGTGTACCCAGTTAAGCCATGGGGAGACTCATCCAGAGAAATCTACTATCATCTACTATTAATCTGCACAGTTGTGTACCCAGTTTTCACAGCAATAAGAGACAGCATCCAGACGAATCTACTATCATCTACTATATCTGCACGGTGGTACACCAGTTTTACAGCCAATGAGAGACAGCATCCAGACGAATCTACTATCATCTACTATTAATCTGCACACTGGTGTGTACCCTAGTTTTACAGCCAATGAGAGACAGCATCCAGAGACGAATCTACTTCATCTACTATTAATTGCACGGTGTTTACCCAGTTTTACAGCCAATGAGAGACAGCATCCAGACGAATCTATATCAATCTACTATTAAACTGCACCGCGTGTACCCAGTTTACAGCCAATGAGAGACAGCACTCCAGACGAATCTATATCGATCTACTATTAATCTGCACAGGGTGTATCCAGTTTACACCAAAGAGAGCAGCATCCAGACGAATCTACTATCTCAACTATTAATCTGCAACGGTGTGTAACCAGTTTTTACACCAAGGGAGACAGCATCCAGACGAATCTACTATCATCTACTATTAATATGCCGGTGTGTACCCAGTTTTACAGCCAATGAGAGACAGGATCCAGACGGAATCTACTATCATCTATATTAATCTGCACGGTGTGTACCCAGTTACAGCCAATGAGAGACAGCATCCAGATGAATCTACTATCATCTACATAATATTGCAGTTGTGTACCCAGTTTTACAGCCAATGGGAGACATATAGAGAAATTACTATATCTACTATAATCATGCACTGTGTGTACCACAGTTTTCGCATCAATGAGAGACAGCATCCAGACGAATCTACTATCATCTACTAATATTGCACGGTGGTGTACCCAGATTTACAGCCAATGAGAGACAGCATGAAATGCATCACTCATCTACTATTAACATGCACATTTGTACCCAGTTTTACACAATGAGAGACAGCATCCAGACGAATCTACCATCATTCTATTAATCATGCACGGTGTACCCAGTTTTACAGCCAATGAGAGACAGCATCAGACGAATCTACTATCATCTACTATTAATCTGTATGGTGTGTACCCAGTGTTTACAGCCAATGAGAAGACAGCATGAGAGAATCTACTAATCTATTATTAATCTGCACGTGTGTACCCAGTTTACAGCAATGAGAGACAGCATCCAGACGAACATCTACTATCATCTACTATTAATCTGCACGGTGTCGTACCCAGTTTTCAGCCCAATGAGAGACAGCATCCAGAGGAATCTACTATCATCTACTATTAATTGCACACGTGGTACCCAGTTTTACAGCCGTAATGAGAGACAGCATCCAACAGAATCTACTATATCTACTATAATTGTACTGTGTGTACCCAGTTTTACAGCCAATGAGACAGCATCAGAGAAACTACTATCATCTGCATATTAATCTGCACGTGTGTGTACCAGTTTACAGCCAATGAGAGACAGCATCCAGAGAAATCTACTATCATTACTATATAATCTGCACGTGTGTAGCCCAGTTTTTAGCCAAGAGAGACAGCATCCAGACGAAATCTACTATCATCTACTATTAATCTGCACCGTGTGTACCCAGTTTTACAGCCAATAAGAGACAGCATCCAGACAATCTACTATTCATCTACTCTTAATCTGCCGGTGTGTTACCCAGTTTTACAGCCAATGAGAGACAGCAATCCAGACGAATCTACTATCATCTACTATTAATCTGCAGGTGGTACCCAGTTTTACACAATGAGAGAGTCAGCATCCAGACGAATCTACTATTCATCTACATTAAACGCACAGCGTGTACCCAGTTTTAAGCCATGAGAGACAGCATCCAGACGAATCTACTATCATCTACTATTGAATCTGCACGGTGTGTACCCAGTTTTACAGCCAATGAGAGACAGCATCCAGACGAATCTACTATCATCTACTATTAATCTGCACCGCGTGTACCCAGTTTTCATCCAATGAGAGACAGCATCCAGACGAATCTACTATCATCCTACTATAATCTGCACGGTGTGTACCCAGTTTTACAGCCAATGAGAGACAGCATCCAGACAATCTACTATCATCTTACTATTAATCTGCACCCGTTGTGTACCAGTTTTACAGCCAATGAGAGACAGCATCCAGACGAATCATACTATCATACTACTATTAATCTGCACCGTGTGTACCCAGTTTTACAGTAATGGAGAGGACAGCATCCAGAGAATCTTACTGTCATCTACTATTAATCTGCACGTGTGTACCCGTTTTACAGCCAATAGAGACAGATCCAGAGATACTACTATCATCTACTATACTGCACCCATTGTACCCGTTTACATCCATGAGAGGACAGCATCAGACGAATCCTATCATCTAGTATTAATCTGCACCGGGTTACCCAGTTTTACAGCAATGAGAGACAGCTCTAGACGAATCTACTATATCTACGATAATCTGCACGGGTGTGTACCCAGTTTTACAGCCAATGAGAGGACAGCATCTAGAGAATCTACTATTATCTACTATTAACTGTAACGGTGTGTACCCAGTTTTACAGCCAAAGAAGAGACAGCATCTTAGACGAATCTACTATATCTACTATTAATCTGTACGGGGTGTACCCAGTTTAGAGCCATGAGAGACAGCATCCAGACGAATCACTATCATTACTATTAATTGGCACGGTGTGTACCCGTTTACAGCCAATGAGAGGACAGATCCAGCGAACTCTATCATCTACTATTAAACTGCACTGTGTGTACCAGTTTTACAGCCAATGAGAGACAGCATCAAGAATCTACTGTCATCTACTATTAACTTGCCGGTGTACCCAGTTTTACAGCCAATGAAGAGACAGCATCCAGAGAATCTACTATCATTTTACTATTAATCTGCACGTGTGTACCCCAGTTTTACAGCCAATGAGAGACAGCATCCAGACGAATCTATCATCTACTATTAAACTGCACGTGTGTACCAGTTTTACCAACCAAGGAGAGACAGCATCCAGACGAATCTAATCTGTACATCTACTATTAATCTGCACCGTGTGTACCCAGTTTTACAGCCATAAGAGACAGTCATCCAGACGAATCTACTATCATCTACTATAATCTGCACGGTGTGTACCCAGTTTATAGCCAATGAGAGACACATCCAGATGAGATCTACTATCATTACATTAATCTGCAAGTTGTGTACCCAGTTTACAGCAATGGGAGGACATCATCCAGAGAAATCTATATCTACTATAATCTGCTGGTGTACCCAGTTTTACAGCCAATGAGAGACAGCCTCCAGACGAATCTACTATCATCTACTATTAATCTGCACGGTGTGTACCAGTTTACAGCCAATGAGAGACAGCATCCAGACGAATCTACTTCTTACTATTAATCTGCACGTGTGCTACCCAGTTTTACAGAAGAGAGACAGCATCGATGAATCTACTATCATCTATATTAATCTGCACGTGTGTACCAGTTTTACAGCCAATGAGAGATACAGCCCAGACGAATCCTACTATCATCCTACTATTAATTCTGGCACGGTGTGTCCCAGTTTTACAGCCAATGAGAGACAGCATTCGACGAATCTACTATCATTACTATTAATCTGCCAACGTGTGTACCAGTTTTACAGCCAATGAGAGACACATCCAGACGAATTCGACTGTCATCACTATTAGTCTGCACGGTTGTGTACCCAGTTTTACAGCCAATGAGAGACAGCATCAGACGAATCTACTATCATCTACTATTAACTGCACGGTGTGTACCCAGTTTTACAGCCAATGAGAGACAGCATCCAGACGAATCTAAATCATCTACTATAATGCAAGTGTGTACCAGTTTTACAGCAATGAGAGACACATCCAGAGAATCTACATCATCTACTATTAATCTGCCTGGTTGTACCCAGTTTACGCCAATGAGAGACAGCATCCAGACGAATCTACTATTATCTACTATTAATCTGCACGGTGTGTACCCAGTTTTACAGCCATGAGAGACAGCATCTAGAGAAATCTACTTATCTACTATTAATCTGCACGTGTGTCCCAGTTTACAGCCAATGAGAGACAGCATCTAGACGAATTCTACTATATCTACTATTAATCTGCCGGTTGTGACCAGTGTTTACAGCCAATGAGAGACAATCCAGGAGAATATACTATCATTACTATTAAGCTGCACGGTGGTACCAGTTTTACAGCCAATGAGAGACAGCATCCAGACGAATCTATCATCTATTTATAAACTGCACTGTGTACCAGTTTTACAAGCCAATGAGAGACAGCATCCAGACGAAATCACTTCATCTACTATTAATCTGCACGGTGTGTACCCAGTTTTACAGCCAATGAAGAGACAGCATCCAGACTAATCTCTACATTTACTATAATTGCACGGGTGTACCAGTTTTACAGCCAATGAGAGACAGCATCCAGACGAACTCTATCCATTACTATTAAATGCATGTGGTGTTACCCAGTTTTACAGCCAATGAAGAGACAGCATCCAGACGAATACTTTCATCTACTATTAATTGCAAGTGTGTACCCAGTTTTACAGCCAATAAGGCAGTATACAGACTGAAATCACATCATCTACTATTTAATCTGCACGTGGTACCAGTTTTATAGCCAATGAGAGACAGATCCAGAGAATCTACTTATTCTACTATTAATCTGACCGTGTGTACCCAGTTTTACAGCCAATGGGAGACAGTCATCCAGAGGAAATTTACTATCATCTACTATTAATCTGCACGGGTGTGTACCCATTTTACAGCCAATGAGAGACAGCATCCAGACGAATCTACTATAATCTACTATAATCTGCACGTGGTGACCCATTTTACAGCAATGAGAGACAGCATCAGACGAATCTACTATCATTACTATTAAATCTGACGTGTGTACCCAGTTTTACAGCCAATGAGAGACAGCATCCAGATGAATCTACTATCATCTATATTAATATGCACTGTGTGTACCCAGTTTACAGCCAATGAGAGACAGCATCCAGAGAATCTACTATCATCTACTATTAATCATGCACGTGTGTACCCAGTTTTACAGCCAATGAGAGACAGCATCCAAGAATCTACTATCATCTACTATTTATCTGCACTGTGTGTACCCAGTTTTACAGCCAATGAGAGACAGCATCCAGACGAATCTACTATCATCTACTATTTGTCTGACGTGTGTACCCAGTTTTACAGCCAATGAGAGGACAGCATTCAGACGATCTACTATCATCTACTATTAATTCTGCACGGTGGTGTACCCAGTTTTACAGCCATGAGAGACAGCATCCAGATGAACTACTATCTACTATTATCTGCAAGTTGTGTACCGTTTACAGCAATGGAGACATCATCCAGAAAACTCTATCTAATTACTATATATGCAATGTGTGTACCCAGTTTACAGCCAATGAGAGAGCAATCCAGACGAATCTACTAGTCATCTACTATTAATTGCACGGTGTGTACCAGTTTTTACAGCCAATGAGAGACAGCATCCAGATGAATCATACTATCATCTATTATTATGCACCGGTTGTAAACCATTTACAGCCATGAGAGAAGCATCCAGAGAATCTACTATCATCTACTTTATACTGAAGTGTGTACCCAGTTTTACAGCAATGGGAGACAGCATCCAGAGAAATCTACTCATCTACTATAATATGCACGTGTGTACAGTTTTAACCAATGAGAGAACCATCCAGTACGAATCTACTATCATCTACTATAATCTGCACGGCGTGTACCCCAGTTTTACAGCCAATGAGAGACAGCATCCGACGAATCTAATATCATCTACTCTTAACTGCACGTGTGTACCCAGTTTTACAGCCATGAGAGACAGCATCGCATTGAATCTACTATCATCTATTTAATCTGCAACTGTGTGTACCCAGTTTCCAGCAATGAGAGACAGTCATCCAGACAGAATCTACTATCATCTACTATATAATCTGCACGGTGTGTACCCAGTTTAAAGCCAAATGAGAGACACATCCAAGACGAATCTACTATCATCTACTATTTATCTGACCGTGTGTACCCAGTTTTACAGCCAATGGAGACAGCATCCAGGACGAATCTATCTACTGTCATCTACTATTAATTGCACCCTGTGGTACCCAGTTTTACAGCCAATGAGAGGACAGCATCCAGACGAATCTATATATCTGACTATTAATCGCACGGTGTGTACCCAGTTTTACCGCCATGAGAGACAGCATCCAGATGTAATCACTATCATCTAATATTAATCTGCAAGTTGTGGACCCAGTTTTTACAGCAATGGGAGACATCATCCAGAGAAATCTACTATCATCTACTATTATATGCATGTGTGTACCCAGTTTACAGCCAGATGAGAGACAGCATCCAGACGAATTCTACTATCATTCTACTATAATATGCACGGTGTGTACCCAGTTTACAGCCAATGAGAGACAGCAACCGCATATGAATCTACTACATCTTACTATTAATCTGCACTGCGTGTGTACCCATTTTACAGCAATGAGAGACAAGCATCCAGACGAATCTTACTATCATCTACTTTGTAATCTGCAAGGTGTGTACCCATTTTACAGCCAATGGAGACATACATCCAGATGAAATCTTACTATCATCTACTATTAATCTGCTCGGTGTGTAACCCAGTTACAGCCAAGAGAGACAGCATCCAGACGAACTACTATCAATACTACATTAATTTGCGATGGCTGTGTACCCAGTTACAGAGCAACGTGGACGACAGCATCCAGACGAATTACTGATCATCTAATATTATTTGCATGTGTGTACCCCAGTGTTTATCAAGCCAGTGAGAGAGACCGCATCCAGACGAAGTCTACTATCATCTACTATTAATCTGCAAGTTTTGTGTACACAGTTTTACAGCCAATGAGAGACAGCATCCAGACGAATCTACTGTCATCTACTATTAATCTGCACGGTGTGTACCCAGTTTTACAGCCAATAAGAGACAGCATCCAGACTAATCTACTATCATTTACTATTAATCTGCACGGTGTGTACCCAGTTTTACAGCCAATGAGAGACAGCATCCAGACGAATCTATCATCTACTATTAAACTGCACTGTGTGTATCCAGTTTTACAGCCAATGAGAGACAGCATCCAGACGAATCTACTGTCCTCTACTATTAATCTGCACCGTGTGTACCCAGTTTTACAGCCAATAAGAGACAGTATCCAGACGAATCTACTATCATCTACTATTATCTGCACCGTGTGTACCAGTTTTACAGCCAATGAGAGACAGCATCAGACGAATCTACTTCATCTACTATTCTTGCACCGTGTGTACCCGTTTTACACCAATGAGAGACAGCATCCAGACGAAACTACTATCATCTACTATTAATCTGCACGTGTGTACCCAGTTTTAGCCAATGAGAGACAATCCAGATGAATCTACTATCATCTAATATTAATCTGCAAGTGGTGTACCCAGTTTTACAGCCAATGGGAGACATCATCCAGAGAAATCTACTATCATCTTACATTTAATTCGCACCGTGTGTACCCAGTTTTACAGCCAATGAGAGACAGCATCCAGACGAATCTACTATCATTACTATAATATGCACGGTGTGTACCCAGTTTTACAGCCAATGAGAGACAGCATCCAGACGAATCTACTATCATCTACTATTAATTTGCAGGTGTGTACCCAGTTTTAACAGCCATGAGAGACAGCATCCAGAACGAATCTACTATCATCTAACTATTAATCTGCACGTGTGTACCCAGTTTTACAGCCAATGGGAGACATCATCCAGAGAAATCTACTATCATCTACTATTAATCTGCTCGGTGTGTACCCAGTTTTACAGCCAATGAGAGACAGCATCCAGACGAATCTACTATCATCTAGTATTAATCTGCACAGTGTGTAGCCAGTTAAAACTCTTCTTTCAAGCTGATATGGAGAATTGACTAACCTGTTCACACTCCAGGTATGGATTGTTTAAAACCACAGGCATGTTGTTGTTGTTTTTCCAGACATCATTAAATACTTGTTGTTTCTCCATTCCTGCTGCATTTTGGGATTTGCTGAATAAAGAAAGACACAATGATTATAATATGACACACATTTTATAATGTTTGACATTGGTTTTCAATCTCAGTCAATACTGATACAGATCTAATATAAGTATAGTGAATAAATACTTTACATTGACTATCTTCTGTTTGAAGAACATGAATATGAATTTGTTGAGAGCTAAAGATGAACTCCAAATTTGTCTTTTTAATATTTTTACTGTCATTTTGCCAATATAGAGTTAACTCCAAATGACAAGTACTCCCTTACAGCTATCACCATATTTACCAATGTTACCCTTTAAAAAAAGAATATTTATATGAACAGCAATACACATTTCTGCAAACCACACACACAGTCCATTTTCATTTTGCTCATACCTGGCCCAGTTTGGACAGCACAGTCTTGTCCATAACCCACCTCTCAATCATTGGACATTGGGTTCTGTTTGAATTTAGTGTGGAATGTGGAAGGGTATTACAAGAAGCTCTCCATTTCCCTTGCCATGCCTAAACATAAATGCCATCTGTTCCCTCCTTATCTTATCCATAATGTCTCAGTAAACATGTTGTAAACAAACACTTCACTGTAATCTCAGCCAGATGCACTGTCAATCCCATACCTTTAAATTGTCCAGTCCACTATTTTTATTACAATATTTCTATGTTAGAAAAGGAAATATATGAGACAAGTACTGTACATCTGGTCCATTCATTGGCTGCTTCTCTCCTATGTCTTCTGTTAGATACTACACAGTACTGTTTATATGATATTCTGTCTTCTCGTTTCAGATGAACTAATTAGCTTCTTCTCCTTGCTCTTCAAACAAGCTTCTTTTAGTTGGATATATATGAAATATTTTATTTCTGTTAATCACATTTGCAATTTCTTTTATTCCAGGGAGTGTACATTTTGATGCAGTTCGTTTTAACTCTTTACAATTTAGATATCCCTAATTCCTTAATTCCTGTTCTGCTCTAAAATTCAAAGAAGGAGCATTCAATGGCTTAAGTAAATAGAATAATACAGAAGTACTAATTAGGCCAAAGGTTTGTAACAAACAAAGAAAAGCGACATATCCCATACTTGCACAGGGTAGATGAGCATTCAAAAATACAAAGGGGATATTTCCAATTAAGTAGTGTGAGTTTCCTGTGGTCAGCTCCTAAATGGATTTCTTATTTTTGTGTGTGAATCTGCCCCTTTTTATGGGCATGTTTACCTGCTTATTACAGTTGTGTAAGTGACAATATATAGATATATGTTCCTAATCATCATGGCTGGAGGCTAATTAAATATGTGTAAATAAACACGCCTAGAGCATTACTATGTACTTGATGTTGTGATAATGATAATGTGTAATGTGTGCACTGACAACCTATTATTTTAATGTAATTTATTGCCATTGCTTTTTTTTTTTCTAAATGTGAAGGAACTTTTCTTAGCACCTTTTTAATCCATCTAAATTACAATACATTTTCAATGCAATGAACACAAACGGAGAATTAGTTAACCCCATTACAGTCTCTTTTTGCATGCCAGTTTCCTTTTTTGTAACAAACATTTTATCATACAAATGTCCAAAAACATTTTATTTGTTATTTTATACTGCAATAAGGGAGCCCAGAAGGCATGTTGTGCATCTGAATGTCTTGAGGGAAAGTTCTGAGGTATTTTGGTTCCACAGAACTTGACTGCAATGTTATTATAGCAAAACCATGTGAATTAATGCAGCCACTGAAATTTTCTTCTAAACCAATGTTAACCCCTTACAACATTGGCACAAAGGGATTAGCAAGTGCTTAATAACATAGAGCATGCTATCCAATTCTGCATCTCGCTATTTACTGGATATATAATACCTAAAACTAACATAAATAAAATCCATGTTTCATGTGCAAATAAAAATCTGCCAAGAGGGCTATTCCTGTGTGTTTTACTACTGTATTTGGCAGACAGAATTTCTTTACAGAACAGACCATTATTATTGACATCAGTTTATCTTTAATGATGTAGCGGGTATAATTCAGCCAATGACATTATATTTTGCCTAAATTGAATACTCTGGCCAACATTAAAGTATTACCTGCTATGTTGTATATAGAACACTTACATACAAAAATAAAGTGAGAACTATCCCTACATCTTGCTAATCCTCTTCTCTGGCAAAAGCCTTGGTAGACATTTATATTGTTTTTTTGGGGGGGAAAAAAACTCTCCCTCCCATTATCTAGTATTGTGTTCTACAGACTATTTCAAAAGTATTCAAAATAAAAGTCATAGTAGATGAATACTAACCTTCAATAATAGCTAGAGATCGGACCCAGATCTGACACAGAACCTCTGTATTTTCCATAATTCTCAAAAGTCTATTTTCGAGTGTTTATTAAAGAAAGATCGAAAACTAAATTCGAGTACTTTCGAGGGTTACCAAACATACGAGGCCAAAGTATGTATGGTAACCTTGAAAGTAGAAACTTTGTACCGGAAGTTCAGATTTTATTACGTTTGGTGTTCCCCATGCCACTTCCCAGGTGCCTGAGCCATTTACAGTAAGTTACCATGTTTAACTACCCTTATTTTTTCCCCATTGACTTCTATGGGTCTTTTTTTTTTGGATCTTCAGATTTTCCAGTTTTTTCAAAATTCAGAAAATCCAAAAATAGAATGAAACTCATTAGAACTCATAGAATCAAACAGGTTTTCTAATAATAACCAGCAGACTGCTCTTGGTTCTATTCAGCTTATCAGTGAACATCTGAAATAATTATAAATCATACTCATATGAGCATGCTATATGAGATTTATATTCCATGTTCCGGTAATACCATAATATGTACATATGTTTTTCTGGCTATTAGTACAAAATAAATAACATAAAAGCTCTTGAAATATTAGTTTTTATATTATTATGTTTTTATTTATTAACATGATTATTTTATCATCATATTGTTTTATGTTTTATTGATTTAACTAATGATCCATACTTTCCTTTCATTAGATTGGGTCAGCTTATAAAAAAAAAAAATCTGGAAGGAAACACTGGAAGGTTTAGAACCAATCTGGCAGCAGCTGCCATTTGCTTTAGTAAAACTGTCATATGTAGTAGAAATAATTACAATTGGTCAAAGAACTTGTAATTAATTTTAGGAAGAATTTCTAAAGATTATTTTTAGACAACATTTATGTTTTAAATATTCAAAAACTTTCACTGCATAGTGCAGACAATCATATTCATGTAACTAGTGTCCCTTTTCTGGGACAGCATAGAATCTTGTATCTTCGCTAACATGGGGCTGCTGTGAGTTTGAGCTGGTACTGGAACTCTACACAACAGGAACATAATTTCTAGCCAAAGTCCTTTAAAGGGAATGTTCATCCTTACAACAAAAAACTGGTAAATTGTCAGTTACCTGCCCCCAGCCCCAAATGATATATTCTGCACATTATTACCTTCATTACTAACCAAATATTTAAGGTCCTCATTCTGGTAGATTAATCTGGCCCCTCCCTCCATGCAGTCAAGGCTGTGACTTTTGACATTACAACTGACTGCTGTTACACCTGCTTCCGCCTCTGCACATGCTCAAGCTTCTAAAAAGATCTTGGGGCAGAGGGAGGAGGCAGATACCTTTGCCAATAAGGAATATAACTTACCATTAAACATCTGGTTACAAATGCATGTAATAAACTGGGTAAAATGGCAGTTGGGGTTGCAGGCAGATAACTGACAAGTCACCATTTTTTTGGTTCAAGGGTGGACATGCCCTTTAATGGTGACACTTGTTCACACTAGGTCCATTTTTTGGGGCATTTCTGCAACAGACTGTTTTTAAAAACTGCAAGGACACATAGAATTCAATAGTACTGCTCACACTATTGTGTTCCAATTGTGTCCATTTGCATTCTGGCCCGTTGTGTTTTAAAAATGCACTGCATGCAGCATTTCTGTCCGTTTTTGCTTGCGTTTTCTATTCAAATCTTTAGATTTACATACAAATCTGCAAAAGTTAAATGAAAAGAAAACCAATAGGGCCATAGTTATGATTCTATGACCCACTTCTCTTACATCACACTTACAGCTGTCTACGAACTACGAACATTCCGGTTCATGCAAAAGACAGAAAACTTCTCAGCACTTCAAGAGAAACCTTCTAGGGCTACCCCATAACAGAATCTATAACAAGCTGAAGATACACATCAGATCATAATAGAAAGGTTGATCTTCTGTACTGTGACACCAGGCTATAATGTAATAAGCCTTATGTCTCATGTTTGCCTGTTCTCTCTATCAGTTCCAAGACTGAACTGATATTTTGTCAGTACATTTCAGAGAGCAATATAATGAGGCATCCAGGGAAACATCAGCTCTGAGCCTTTGAATGATTGAACCAAAATAAAATAGGTGACCTTACTGGCAAATAACTGTCTATTATTGTTTATTGTTTCTGACTCCTTTTACTACTTTTACTCCACAAGTAGTATTTCTTTGTTCCACATTTGTAATATGTATTTCCTAATTCAAAAAATGTAATTCAGGATTTTAGTTTCCTCTTCTCCCTAAGCAACCATCACCCTTTAACCGGCCGATGACCTAAATATTATGCTCACTACCGCCTTATTGCCTAACACTTTTCCTTTTTTGATCCATCTCAACCCTTAAAGGATATGTACACTGGGAATTTTTTTTAAATTGCCTATTACTGTAAACTAGAATTCTTCTTAACTATCACTGTACCATTTATTTGTAGATCTGTCCCTATTTCTTTAGATATTTAATCCGAAACATCTGGGTACACACGATGAGATATTTCGGTTCGATCGACTGATAGTTCAGTGTATTGGTCAATCGGACCGAAATTATTGCATCCAAATGCGGCCATGTCTGACCGACTGTTTGTCCGAATCGGATGAAAGGACGATCGGACATGGTGGAAAACCTCGTCCGATCGTGCACGATCGGTCGTGGTAACTGTTGGACACGGCTGCTTTTGCCGCGACCGACAGTCCTTACTCCTGGCCGACCGTTCGAAAGTATCAAACGGTCGGTTAGGAGGATAAATCGCTAGGTGTGTACCTAGCTTTAAATTTCAGCTGTCAATCAAGTGCCTTAGTGTCATAAACTTTTCTGTTATGTATAGTTTTGCTGTTGCTGGAATGATGACAGTTGGTACTGCATGGTTTAAAATTTCCTCTCCCAATGCTGCCTCACAGGGATTACTGAGCATGCTTTCCCTCACAGAGAGTCAGATAGTTTGGCAGGGGGCTGGGGAACTGAGGGATTGAGCTTGCCCAAAAAAGTGCTGTATTGAAGTAATGCAGCAACACAAATACATCAGAGTAAGTGCTGCTGACATTTACTCATTTATAGATTTAAATGTGGAAAATTAATTTTTCAGTGTACAATTCCTTTAAATCAGCCATTGGCTGAGCAAACTACCCATCACGCAGATCTATCAGGGAGATCAATCCTGTGATACAGTCAGCATGTGATCCCTTTGCATGCCATCAGGTATTTAATAACAAAAGACTTATAAGGACTATACTTTTATTGGCTAGCTGATGTGATAACTAAAGCAAGTTTTCAGGAAGATTCTAGCATGTGTGTAACCAGATATAGTCAAGAACTGGATGTAACCTCTAATCTTTAGGAGCAAACAGAGCTCTGGGTACACTTGAACTTTAATGGGTATGTAAATAAAAAAAAATACTTTGTCTCATCTCAATCTATTATTAAATACATACATAAATGTAAGTAACACTTCCTCTGAGGTGTGCATGTTGCTGCATCTCTTCAATCCAGAAAAAAGGCATGGAGAAAACTGGCAGAAGGCAGCTGAAGAAACCTGAACAGTTTAGACCTTGACATACCCTTTAATTATTATTTTCAAAACAACATCTTTAAGAACACAGTCTAAGGGCTAGGCCACACTGAAACGCAAACGCAAACGCAATCGCAATCGCATGCGATTTCATGTGCGATTTTTTTGCGTTGGCGCTTGCGATTTCTTCAATAAGTATAGGAAATCGCATGCGATTGCGATTAAAAATGCAGAACGCAAAACGCAATTGCACCGAAAAACGCGCGTTTTTTTGCGTTGCCGCGTTTTCTATTATTTGTTAAAAACGCAAGCGCAATCGCAAGCGCAAACGCAAAAAAAACGCAGCAGTGTGGCCTAGCCCTTATATGTCATAGATCAGAGAAGAATATTGTTTTACAATCGCATGACTTATCAAGGGTGGTCAAATCATATTTTCATGAAGCCTTGCAAACTGCCTACTGGAGTTGTAAAGAATCTGGTTGTTAATTTCACATGTGAAATACATGTGAGGGAGATCTATGGCGTCTTACACTAACCTGAAAAACAGTCCAGAAACCACTATATAAAGGGCATCTATAGTAAATATTTTCTTTTTAATATGAGATAATTTGAGCAGTGTGAGTGCTGTCCGCAACTGACAGAACCAACAGTATTGGCCCTATACTGCTAATGTGTGCACGGGCAAAAAAATTACCACTTCTAATGCCGGAAAATGTTCGGTGTCGGCATCGGAAACTGTCATTCTGATCGGAAAATTTCCCTTGGTCATGGATTAGCCCCTGTACTAAAGTATAGGGAGTCAGACACAATAGTAAGGAGTATGGCAATCCCAAATGTTCTCCCTATTTATATAGGGACAATGATTGTGACTGAGTGTACTGCCATCTGCAGATTCTTTCTGTCATCTTTAACAGATTGGTACTGTGTGCAAACTTTATTTTATCTTTTAGGCCTTTAGGGCAACATTATCTTAAAGGGCAACAATATAAAAAAAAATAACATTACCCCCATTACATGTCCACACTTCCAGCAGCTGAAATCACTTAAGGTGACCATACATACAACATACAATCCGACATTTCCATCGATTGGCCGAAAAATTGTACATTTTCCCATTCTTATCACACGACATTAAATCGTAAAATCGATCGTAATTATGATCGGGAAAGTCAGTTTTTAAGTCGATTGGTAAAATGATTGCAGTGTTTTCTAAAGTTCTGATTAAATGTGAATGTAATGTAACCTCATAATGGACGACATTCGACATTAATCACAAAACAAATTGAATGTCGAACAATATTTATTGTACATCTACGTAAAATTAACATTGTACATCTGTCTATCAAAGTATCGGTCGGTGTAAGATCGTAATTACGATCGTAATGGTGTATGGCCACCTTTACTCTCATTTACAACTGTGCTGCCTTCAGTTAGATATCACACAGCAAATATGAGTGCTAAAAGCCTGCCTCCTAGACATCCCAGGGCCATGGTTAACATAACACTAGTCATTGGCTGGTGGGAATGTCTGTTACAACCTCTCTCCTCCTCCTCTGCCATTCAAACATACTTGAAATGTCCTGATGCTAGGATACAGCCTACATAATCAAGCTGATCAAGGATGGGTGGAGGAGTGTTTGCTCACATGCTAGATTTGAGTGACAGTTACAGGCAGACAGAATTGTTATGCCCCCTTCACAGCATGGCTAATTGAAGGCAGAGAGAAGCTGAAATCAGGAAAAAAATGTATGGGGAGGGCTGCATACCTTAACTCTTTTGAAAGCAGTTTTAAAAATAAAATGCATTGAGGCAATACAGTTATCCTTTAACTGCCCATATCCCTATTGATGGCTGTATGATAGTGCAACTAATAAATAAAAGTTTCTATTCAAGCTTACCACCCTGCTATTGATCTTTTGGCCCATGGGGAGAGAAAGATCACAGCACGGACATTTTTGCCAGCTTGGGGTCCTGTTCCATATTGCTCCCTAAACCCCAAATTACCTTCCCAGCATTCCCCCAGTTGTGTACAAGGGGGAAAGCTGGTACATACTTGACTGGGAAGGTACATTATGTCTGGAAAAATCTGGATTACATCACAAAACCAGCCTTTGTGGGAAAAGATGGACCAACTTCAAAAGTATCAGGAATCTAAAAAAGCTTTTGGAAAGTTTAAGTTGGCAATTCAAGGCACTGGATTGTTTCCTTAACTTGTTGAGGTGTTTGGATTAAAAACAATTACATTTACACAAAAAGGCTGTATTGTCTGTTTGCAGATAGTTAAACAAGTGTTGCTTTAGTACAGATACCTTATAGATGTTACAGATTTATACTTTGCTAGGCCATTCTTTTATTTTGGACTTATTATCTTAAGTTTGCAACCATGTGAGTGATGAGACCCTATTCAAAGGAAATCAATGTTACAGCTGGAAAGTTGTCAATGTGTAAATGACATCCATAGCAGATAATCATAATCATTTTGTGGGAATGTTAAAAAAGTATTCAGGAATATATAATAATCAATAAAGTAATTACACACTGTCATCTTGAATTTATAAGGTATAGATCATGTCAGACTATTCTAATGGCATTAGATGTTGTTGGTTACCAGAAATCAATGCCACATAACTAATGTTTGTTGTCAACAAATCTATGCCACATCAATCCATGCATTTTTATATACGATCTGCCTCTATGTACAATTCTTGCAATTATGTGGCATTGACCGTTGCAGTTTCCTTGGATAAAACTGCGCAGCGTTATAGAAAACTAGTGCACTTTTGTTCAGCCACACAGGTAAACATAGTACAAAAACAAAAGAAAGAAATGATGCTCTGAAACAGGAGAAACTACTTTTTTAGGCATACAAAACTAATAACTAATTAGAATCCCTCAGTAATTCCCCTCTGCAGCTTGTATAATCATTTCCTCTCCTGGGGATAAACAGCCTTGTGCTTTGCCCTCTGCCTGGTATGGTATAGTATAAGCTCTCAGGCTGATTGAAACCTCTGAATACATTGCCACTTTGCCATACAGAGCTTGTGTGCTTATCAATGGAGTCCCCCCCCCCCCTCTGTCAGTATTGTCAGGATCATGCAAAGAGTACCAGGTAGGACTGTAAGATATAGAGGTGCATGGAATAATTGTTCACATGGGGATTTGGCTTTTTTTAATGATGACTTTTCCTAGACTCAACCGATTTTATCTGTTCTGTGATTCTCTTTACTGAAAGGGAAATAACAGGCAGTCTAACAGGCAGTTAATTAATATAGGTGGTGCATTGTGTCATCCTTTTATTTCTATTGTGTGTAGAAAGAGTGTGTGCACAATTTTATGTTTCTGTAATTCTGGACATACACTGGCTCGATGTTACATCGACTCTGCATTCAATCCGACACCAATAGTAGAGAGGTGGGATTACCTGCCTTAGTTGCTGTAATATTCCCTAGCCATGTAATTATTTTCAGTTGACATTTAAAGCAAGTTGATTGGAAAATGACTTTCAGGACATCTGGGTAATGTTGGGAGGTATACCTCATAATGGGGTCAATTCACCCAGAGATGCTGGGCAAATAAAGGGAGTTAAAGTCGTGCTAACCAGTTCGCTACCGGTTATCGTGACTTAACTCCATATTAGTGCTGGATGCGCAGTTTACGCAAAAGTCACCCGCACATCTGGTGTTGCGATTCAATATCTTGTTTGTGATAGATTTTGCACTGGATTGTGGGTAAATCCCACAGTGAGTAAAGTGAGTAAATCCCTTTTTGGGATTTATCCACATTCGCAAGCGCGATATTGAATTGCAATCAGGACATTTACCCAGAGCAATAGCGGCTCTAGGTAAATTAGCCTGAATGTGTTAGAACAGAATGAGAACAAACAGACCAAAACCTGGTGCACTGGTGTCCGTTGCACTGCGATCACCATTTTTGGTGCAATTTGCATGCGCTGGTATAACTGAATATTGCCGTTTATGTTGGGGGCTAAATAAATACACGTGCATCACTTCAGATCATGCTGGATGGCAGTCATATTGGTTTAAAACCTTAAAGGGCATGTCCACCCCATTTTGCAAAATTTGACCATTATTAGCTTTCCCTCCCCCAGCCCCAACCGCCATAAAAGATTTTACTAGAACTCCCCCGATCCTTACTTACCTTACCTCTTTTCCGCGGCGTACTAAACTGGCCCTCTGCTTGCATGGAACTGCAAGCAGGGGGCAGGACCGGCAGCCGCGTCCATGATTGGCTGAGAGGCAAAAGAAAGCCGGGGGAGAGAGGTAAGGTAAGTAAAGTTCGGGGGAGTTCCAGTAAAATCTTTTATAGCGGTTGGGGCTGGGGGAAGGATAGCTAATATTTGGCAAAGGGATTTATCACTAGGGGGAGGGATCACAAAACAGGTGGGAGAGAGAGGGAGGGGGGGAGGCCTGCAGTGCGGCCTGCAGTGCGCATGCCAAACTTCTCCCAAACTTCAGGATGCAGAGTCCTATATGGACTTTGCTATCCTCCTGGTGGGCAGTTTTTGGGACTTTGGGGGGGGATTCCAGGAGAACCATTTGGAGCTGGGATGTAAGGTAAGGATTTTATTACACTACATGGTGGGGCCAGTAGTGGGGGGAATTATAGTTTTGGGGGTGGACATGCCCTTTAATTCTTTATTTAGAATCTTCAGGAGGGCACGCCTAAAGTTTCTAAATACAGAATTAAATATTTGAATCCAATTCAATGCCGTCCAGCGTGATCTTAAGTGGTGCAGAGGTATATTGAATTTGCTCAATAATAAATACAAATCTCTGTTTTTTACTTTAATTGAATTGGTGTGTAGGTTCCTCTGGCCTAACATACTGAAGATAGATATTGCACTTGAATCTAATGAGTTAAAATTATTAATGCTGATTATAAAGGTTCTTAAGAGATTAAGAATTTGCCTCCAAAAATGCTTGAATCTGATTGAATAAATTCACAAGCTACAGTTCTAATACACAGACACCATGTACAGTTAGTAGAATAGCCAGGCAAGTTAGAGCAACAAATTGTTGTCCAGACCTGGGGCACAGGGGTACATTGTTCTGTCTTCAGGGAGCCAGATTGTGCCTCAATGTTAGTGGAAATATTTTTACTAATATAACGTAATTTGGTTATAAACTAAACATATACTGTATATTGTAAAAAATGTCAATGAATTAAATGTAATGTATCTTAATATTAAATGAATCATAAACAAGTGTATTACAATTTACACTGTAAAATGCATAAAATATAGTTTATTTCAACATGTGAACACGGGTGTGCCATAAAAAAAAATTGCATTGCCAAGTGCTGACTCATAGTGATTACTGAGCATGCTTGACTTCTCAGAAAGTAAACTCATTTTGAAGGAAGAGTCAGTTAAGAGTTGCAGAGGAACGCCCGGTATCGGCCAATTTTGCAGCGTCTATGGCCACCATTAGGCTAAGCAAAAAAAGTATTGGATTGAAGGCATGCAGAAACACACATACCTCAGAGTAAGGGCTACCTACGTGTATTTTATTATTTTTACAGTTTAGTTGACCTTTCATAGTTTAGATGAATAACCCTTACTCAATAAGCTATTAACCAAAAGTAAGTTTATTTCCTTTTTATATTTGACTTGACAAACAATGTCCTTTTGGTACTTTGGAATTGAAAAAATGGAACCAGCCACACAATTGGTCCCCTGTAGTAGGAAATAGAACAGTGCAGGACAGAAGTTGTTATTTTTCCAAATATAAGATTGTTAAACTCTGCAGTAAAGACCATTATATTCCTGTATCCTGCAATTCTTTCTTCAATTGCCTGTTTTATCTCCTGGTCAGACAGAAGAGCAGTCAGTATTTCCCAGTCTGTCAATGATGGCTTAGTTAGGTGCACATCTCAGAAATATCATCATTTTCTCTGGTATAGTATTATGTGCCATAGTCATCATTTAGTTTTACTTTACTCTCCACTTCACTATCTTAATCTGTCTTCACATGTTAAACTGGCCTTACTCCCATTCCCTTGATTTAAATATTTGTAGTGTTTGATAGTTGCAATTTTGCTCAAATGCGGTCTCCATAGTTTGCAATAGAAGTGCTCCATCTTCTGGTTAAAAATAGATTGCAGTCTTTTCTTGCAGTTTAATGTAGTAAACAATATAACAACTTTCATATTTGTTACAACAAAATTAAATTAATGACGTTTTTGTGCACATAGTGTTCATTCACAGCTGTTTATTTAATGGAATGGAAATACCAGTTATGAATAAGACATGTAGCATATAGTTCAGTTTCTAAAACTTCATATTTTATGACTTATTCTCAGAGCACTAATTACATTTATTATAAACATGGCCTGTATAAGAAGAAATATTTGCACATCCCAAAATGTCAGGCTACCAGTGAGACTTGAGCTTAGACTTGTGATTTTCTTCATGTCTTAGTTGGAGTCAGATGTTGTGATGCCATTAAGGAGTTTCCCCCAGGGTACAAAAGATTACTTAATTGGAAGTAATATTTAGCACAGAAGGGTATTCATGGATTATTATTGAAAACTGTAGAGCAAATAAGGACTAAATCTGTCCATGTTATGCCTCACTGCACTACAGAGGGTTTTTTGTTCTATTAACAGTCCTATGTGCATGAGCTGAACTAATGTGGACTTCTCAAAAAAGGAGATAGAAAATAATATCAGAGGCATGTTAGGCTTATCAGACATTTGTCTTTCTCCATACACATACAGAATCCTAAAAACAATTTCTTCCCGCAGTGTAGAACAGCATTGAGCTGGGCAGGGTTTGCAATCTTATTCATAGCAAATATATATTTCTCAAACAGAAATCCGTGCCTGTGATTCTGTAGATGTCACTAAGCTACATCTTTCATCTTCTTCCAAGAGCTGAGGATGTCAGAGAATACTGGGATCAAATAGAAAGCTACAGGCTGTAGATTGCTGGTCTTTTTCTTGGCTGGAGTCTATACTAATTACGTTAGATGAATAAAATATTGGATGCTTTTAAAATCGGTTTTAGCAAATTGGCTAAGGTGTCAACCCAAACAGAATGTTAAGTATAATTAATGTTAGTAGACCCTTATTAAGATTAAAATAGAACAGTTTAGTCACATTACATGAAATTCCTAAAGATGACAGTTAACACTTGTTTTTATTCTCACACCTTTGGAACTTAACTGTTGAGGTATTCTGGGAGTTACAGCTCATCAAGTAATCAGACAGAATATTCCTAATATGGAATGCACTGTAAGCCTTTGGATTTACAACCTTTCTGTACACTTCATTCTATATTGTTTGCATTATAAACACTGAAAGAAACAAGCAATTAACTGTTAGAAATATTGTTTCCATGGGGAGATTTCGCCTCTCTCTGACTAAGCACCTCTGTAACCTGACAAATTCTGCATATGATTCTTCCCCTCCAGGCATTGCTTAGGACCTGTTGAGATGGAAAGGGAATCCCTTTCCCTAATAAGATAATCCTGCACCTGCTTATTTTAAATACCCCTAGGGAAAATGTTGTTGATATATAATCTAATTACTTTTCACAGGTTTTGGAATCTCAGTTGGTTCTACTGATTATTGCATGTTCTCAACACAAATATAATGATACATCTGGACAGGTGTGGTGGATATATGTCTGCTTACTTATATGTACACAGGCTATTGTACTTCTGTCAAATGGCTTACCTTTCAACTTGAATTTCTGCATCTTTTTTTTCAACTTTTTGATGTCCATCTCCATTTAGTTCATTTCTTACATTCTGTAAGAGGTTCACGACAGGTTCAATCTCTTTTAAGATGTCATTAGTTTCTTCTTCTCCATTAAAACAAGGACTGATGCTGATATCATCACCTTTGACACCATCAAGTCCATTTACATTAAGAAGCTGATGAACCTCCTGCCAAGAAGAGCCCGCTGAACTTGTGGCACTATCCACCATGCTTTGCTGATCTTTGCTATAAAGACTTGTCGTGTCAGTTGACTTGGATTTTGAACACAAAGGCCTAGTCACCCGAATGGTCTTGGGAGTTCCATCTCCAGAGAATGTGGTCTCCAAATGAGTTGTGAATCCTTCTGGGCCTCGAAGTATAAGTACAACAAATGTCTCTGAGGAAATGCTGCGCAGTATCTCCAGGGCACTTTCATAGTTGGCATCTACAAGAGGTCTATCATTCACTGCTAAGATAATATCACCTACTTGCACCAACCCACTCTGTTCAGCTGCCCCTCCTCGGATTAAATCAGATATAATTACACGTGGCTTGCTCCTTCTTTGTTTAACTAGAAATCCTAGCCCCCCCACCTTACGCTTATAGAGGCGTACAGATATGACATTTGGCTGCAGTTGTTTAACGCTGAACTCATAATCCTCCATGGTAAATGTTTTAATTGTCTTTAAACCAGTGTTAGTTTATAATGCTTTCCCCCTTTTTGTCCCCTAATAGCAAAGAGTTATTTTTGTGTTTAGAATAAAGCTGTTGGAGAATTGCTTGGGCGTTTTGAAATTCTAATTCAAATTTCAAGATCTTTTAACAGCTACCCCAGATTCTCAGGTGACTTGGCATAATTTTCACCTACTTTATGTTTTCATCCTCCTTTCAGGAAGCACGCTATGCAAGCAGGCTGTAATTTTAAAGAGGAGAAAAGTCTTTGTTTCCCAGGAAACGTTAAACCCAAACAAAACTGCGATCTCTTCTTCTTAGAAGTTGGCCATTGCTTCTAATGGAAGTTTCTTGATCAGTACCCTATAATTTTCTTAATTCAAAGCCATTCTTCCAATCATTCTGCTCAGTCTCCTCTTGTATAGCTGCCTGGTCAAAAATAAACATTAATTCATTAAGACAAGTGAATTAAAAAGAACCGTCTGTATGAAAAAAATGAATTTACTAAACAAATTGAAACAATAGGAATTTGTAATTTATTACAAATGATTCCTGTGTTCTCTGACGCCTTCCCAGTCCCTTGCATTGCGTGCACATGCACACACAGTGCAAGGGTGCGTGGACATGTCGGAGACTGGCAGAGAAATGATCCATGGTAAGTTTCTTCTTCTCTCCTGCAGGTTTTACGGAAGAAAGGGAGGTAAGACATAGCTCATTTACCTCCCATTCTTCAGTAAATCCTGCAGGAGAGAAGAAACATATCACAAATCAATCCAGCACCACTGACAGTCTTCCATGACACTGACATTCTCTGGCCCATCCCCAGTCCCTTCATGGTGTGCTCAAGTGCACACATTGCAAGGGAACATGGATACGTCGGAGACTGTCAGAGAATCTGATGCTGGAAGAAGTTACTTCTTCCCTCCTGCAGGTTTTACTGAAGAAAGGGAGGTATGGCATATCAATTCATTAACCTCCTGTTCTTCAGTTAAACTGAATAAAAGAAAGTTTTAAAACATGCTGGACACAACCTTTAACTGCATTGCTAAACTCATTCATAGTTTCATTTAAATTAAAAGTTTCTCACAAATATTTTTTTTCTCTGAATGTTTTATGTATACCAAATTATTAACATCCATGGCCCTGTAGTTGATGTCGGGATAAAGGGAATCAAACACAACCAAGCCTAAGATCACAGAAAGGGACAAACCAAAATCCATGGAAAGAGTCAATGTCAAATAATTAGAATAATGCATAGAGGGAAGGAGGACCAGAATGCAAGAAACTGGTAGCATGAAGGTTAGATACAATCAGGGAGATTCAATAAAGGTTCTTATCGTTAAAAATGGTGCTAATTTTGTCCCAACCAATCAGATCTTATTTAACATTTGAAAGCTAACATCTGATTGGTTGGGGCAAAATTAGCACCATTTTTAACGATAAGACCTTTTATTGAATAACCCTCTATATCCTTCTTATTCTATTGTTCAGAGGTTTATAGGAGATTGCATTACATTTTTAGGAACTGACAATAAGATAGAGGGTATATACTATTAGTTATAGGATAGGTGTATATTAATGTGTGCCATTTGTTAGTATTGTATAGTAGTGAGTTAACTTAGCTACAAAATATGCAATGTTGTAAAAGTACTAACTGAGCTGCTGCCCCTCTTTTAAATAGAATAGCCAAAATGAAAGGTTTTAGCCCATATGGAAACTACTGTATGTGTTTTAACTAATTAAAATGTTAGAACATTTTAAGGTATATTATGTTACATTGTTACAGCCAATTATGTTGGGTTTTTAGCCAATTATGCTGATTTTAGCTAATCATAAAAACATAGCTTTTGCTAGGCAGAGAATTTATATAACCTCTATTACATATCTTGGTGCATGTGATTTCACTGATGCACCGGATAATGCTGTGAGATCTGCCATGTTTAAATGTCAGAGAGGATTTTACAGGTAAGATTTGCATTTCTCTATACTAAAGTGATAATTGTCTCTACTTAGTATATTAGTTTTCACTCCAAACCCTCCTCCTCTCTGCAATGTGTAACTATTTCAATACTCTGAATTATGGGATTATGAAAGGTGGATGGGTAACTGGGACACTGTACAGGTGCACATATATCACAATATACATAGTAATATTAAGAAAGACTATCCACATATCCATATTACACAAGCCAAGATAAATGCAGCAGATCCATAATCCATGGGTTTCAACCATTAATACAGGCATCCAAGTGCTTTGATAATAAATGTAGCCAAAGTCAAACAGACAATGATATTTAAAAACACTGTCCCCATATTCACATACCCCCTTACATAAATCCAAAATTCAATTACTACAATGTTTTACAGCTATATTAGAATGCCGAGTCCAGTTTAGTTATACAAACATGTTTCAAATAATTATATCCAGTAATATTATTTATAAGGACTGTACACGTACCCACACAAATAGCCTTATGCCCCCCTCACACAAGTCTAAGGGGGCAATGCTATATCTGGCATTTTTGGGCTGAATTAATGCAAAACCCACATACTACTGGGCTAGCATGGGTCTTCCACTAATTCTTTACTAATTTCATGCTGGCTGCTCCATTTCAAAACCTTTTTGGAGATAGCGTGGCATAGTCTATTCAATATAATTTAACTAAGATAAGTTTTGCGCTACATTGTAGCCTATTGAATGGAGGCGTACGGACCAATGTAGAAAGGCAGAGCATAGGTCTTACCTGACCTGGATTCTGCAAAGTCTCGCAAAGGGGTTTACAGCATTGTGGTCAGGTAAGATGTAAGCTTTGCCTTTCTACATTGGGCCATAAATGTCTCTTCCCATTTGTAAATATTATGAAGTCTTATAATGTCCAACATATTACAGAGGTTGCTAAGCACAATTAGAATACTAATTCAGTAATACTCTGCACATTAATGCGACCAGGATTTTTGTATAGATGTTACGTTAACAATAAAGGTCGAACAAGTTCTGATAAGGATTTGCCTTTCTTTTTTATTTTCATTAGACAAAAAAGCCATCTTGTAGGATGTGTAGAGTTTTTATATCTACTGTACAGACATGTACTCCGTGATAGTAAGGTGTAATGAACAGGATTACTGGGTGTATTTAAATGACACTGTACTGTACAGATTTAAATCCCTTTGCTGCCATTTAAGTTTCTGCCACAACTCTTCTTCCCAGTGTAGTATAGTATTTGAGGTTGAATAAAGACATACATCTATCTAGTCCACACGTGTTAAACACAGTATAGTATAGTATACAGTATAGTATAGTATTTTAGGTTGATATACATCTATCTAGTCCACACGTGTTAAACACAGTATAGTATAGTATAGTATTTGAGGTTGAATAAAGAATACATCTATCTAGTCCACACGTGTCTGTCCGTTTTTTGTAGCCTGGTGACTACACTGCTATCCATTTGTGCATTCCTAAGCAGCATCGGTACCATAGATCTGCCTGCTAGATACTGCAATCAGTTGCTAAAACAGCTGATCACTCACATGTTTACTAAGAT
Source organism: Hymenochirus boettgeri (assembly GCA_019447015.1). Lineage (NCBI taxonomy): Eukaryota > Metazoa > Chordata > Amphibia > Anura > Pipidae > Hymenochirus > Hymenochirus boettgeri. The sequence goes on from CM033469.1 coordinate 316,187,341, forward strand.
ATGACACTGTTTGGGACTACATTAATGAGACTTGCACAAATGGATAGAAGCGTAATGAGGATTGGATAACGTCACCGATGTAACAGCTGATCGTGCATTTAGCCCAGTGATGGGGAAGGGACTTTCTATTGGAGATTGCCATTCCATTACTACGCCAGAAGAGTAAGGTTGGTGTTCCACATTAGCACATGACAGCATCGGAGATTTCATTCCAAAACAGTGTGGTTTACACCTTTTAGCACTAGGCACAAGTGTGACAGAGTCCCAATCCAGCACCTGCTAAATATCTATAAATAAATAAATTCAGCCCACTACTTTTTGCTTTTGGCCCCTTATGTGATTGAATATGACACCCCTGATGTAGTCCAACCAACTCAATAACCACATTTCCTGCCTAACAGTTGTTCCAGAGGAAAGCAAAAAAAAAAAACGGAATAAAGGGGGGGAAATTCCCTACGAGGCAATTGCATTCTATCGGCAATAACATCGCCAGCCTGGTTGCACTGGTAGCGGCTCTCAGTGGATCCCCCTCCCTGCAATCCAATGCATCATATAGCTGATTGGTGTTTAGTTAAATGTAAATTACATCCCATTAATATAAATAAAATCCCAGAATGACAAAATAAGAGTACATTAGTAGGTTTAGTAATCAGCCCCGCAGTATTTCCATAACAATAGGTGAGAGGATACCCTTTAGATGAAGGTAACCATACCTAATAAATCCCAAAGAGTTAAAAAATGAAAAATTTTATCTGTCAATTATCTAGGCTGAAAATTAGTTTGACAGATACAATTGGATTTTGTAGTTATCATAGTATTCTGTCATGCTTCCTAAGCTGTATCAGCTGAGAACGTGCAGAGTCTACACCAGGACAAGAACAATTAGGATCAGGAAGATGGGGGCCTCCTGAGGATTTCTCCATAGACATTGATTTGTAACTACTGATGTGACTTTGGGCTGTAATATTAAATGCCATTAATCAGGTAAATTATTTTGAATTTTCCAAAGAAAACTACAGTACTGGATGTGGGTTCCAGTGACATTTTGAATACTGAATAAAAATGAATAAAACATGTGGAAGCAGCAAACTGACTATTATTATAGGTGCTTTAAAGATAATCTAAAAACAGGCAAATTCAGATGTTCCTGCATAAATACAGAGGATTTTAATGTCAGCCAGTTATATATGCACATGGACCCTACAGAGCTACTGTAAGCAGAAACCTTTTACCATGACAACGCTATCCTGCTGTTTCTAACACCAGTGCAATATTTGTTTTTTTTCTTCTCCACAATCTCATGTAGAACAAGTTTCAACATTGTAATAAGCCAATACACCCAGACACTCTCTTACACATTGACACTTATCCACAACAGTTATTTCTCCTGCTTGGTCAATTGGACTCAACAAACCAGGAATAAGAGGCCCCCACAAATGTGCATTTCCATTTGTAAATGGAAGATCATTGGTAGTTTTTGGATTTCAGCCAAACACAAATTTTACCCACAGACTGACAAATCAGTTCAGTTCAACTTTCTGTAAATTTTAAGAAAACTTTAACTAATTTATACTTCAAACAGAAACACTATTTAATAAATAAAGTAGCCACACTGGCTGCACAGTGTATTTGTATTGCACCCAGTATGCTTTGTGGAAGGAAGCATATCCTGGCTTTCCTGTTTGCAGTCTTTCCCACTATCAAAACAAGAATGTTGCAACCTTGCTTCCTAGAAGATTACAGCTAATCAGCATAACAGCACAGAGATCCTCCCTGACACAGAACCGTGATTTTCATTTTTTTTCACATTCAATGCTCCTGTCCCTAACTCTGAAATATTCCTTTTCATTTCATACAAAAAGAAAAGTAAAGTTTGCAGTGTATTTCTTAACTAGCATGGATGTAAGAAACTGAATATTACCCAACAGACATGCTATTTGGATCCCTACTACATGTAGAATCTTTATATTTTGCTAGGAACATAATTGGAAAAAGTAAGTCTGTGGATTTAAACCGGTGCTTTAGCAGGGGAAACACCACAGCACATGTAAGGTAAACCAGTATATTTAGAAGCTTTATATTTTGCTAGAAATAGAATAAAAAAAAACAACATTAAAATTATTAAAACCAGCTGACTATTTTGTATTGCCCCGGGAAGGCTGTATGCAATTCACACAGGCTGGTAAACAAAATGTAGGGTAACAAGCAGCTTTCAAAGTCTTATCAGGGAGTTCCTTGTGTTGGCGTGTAATTGCCATCATCCAATGATTCGCACACAAATGTGGAACACATGCTCTGCGATTTACAAACCACGACTCAGCAATCCCTAGAGCACTAGTGTGGCCATATCAACTGGGCCACACTAGTGTGTGCTTTTAAAAGAGCGATCGGATCGCAATCACGATCGGATCACGCTTAAAAGCGCTTTAGTGTGGCCTAGCCCTAACTGTATTTATGTAATGTCCCTTTTCAGCAATCATTTTGTCCCAGACAAAGGATTCCCCAATGCTTCAATCTTTCTTTAAATATATCACTACTGTAATACTTTTATTCCTTTTATTGTTTTCATTTATTACTGAATAATATTGTTATTTAACTTTATATTATGTTTGGGACAAATATATGTCAACTCATGGAACTACCGTAATCACATGCTATTTTATAACATACACATACTACATAGTATTGATGGAATTCAGTGTGGGGTAGAAAAAATGTGCAAAAACCGTGCTTGTTGTTATTACTTTATTTCTCTATCTCTCACTCCTCTCTCTCTTTCTCTCTATCTCCTCTCTCTCTTTCTCTCTATCTCTCTCTCCTCTCTCTCACTCTATCTTTCTCATATCTGTCTCTCTATCTCTCTCTATTTCCCTTTCTCTCTCGTTCTATCTCTATTTTTCTATACAGTATCTCTATTCCTCTTTCTCTCCTTTAATTTTTACAGTTACAGATAAATAGCTGCCAATTTTCATACAATTTTACATGTTCTTTTTGTAAATTGAAGATTAGCTACACCGTGTCCTGTATATTGCTCTGGAGGTCCTAGGCTTGATGGAGTGAGAAGTATTCTAAGAATAGAAACGCTGTGATATATCTTGAGGGATAATGAGGTAGATGCAAATTGCAGATTGAAGTGGTGGTTGCAGAGATAACATCTTTCTCCTAAGGGCATTGGATTTGCACTGGCAACAATGGCAACATTTAGGAAAGTTGTCAAACTCATTCATACAGTGTAGAAAGGTTTTTTGCTCCAAATAAAAACAATACATAGAAGATTAAATGAGATGTGATTTAATAGGCCATGAACAATTGTAGTTATTTAAAAAAAAAATTAAAAAAATTAAAATAAATAATGTTTTCCCTTTTTCCACTACGTAACGGTGTTGTGACAAATTGTCTGCTTATAACATCTTATGACATCTTAAAGGGTATATGCTATCTTTACCTGCCAATGTTACTGCAAGGTTCCGACAATCACATTTTGTGGTCAATGCAATGTTTTAGAAAATGAATGGTGCAGGCTGAGGAAAGTCACAGGAATATTTACAGGTACATCTGCTGGACAGCCCAATATATAGTGGAAGTAGAGATCTGAACACGTGTGACCTATCCAACAGCCAATGAGGTAAAAATTACTGTAAGAAACAGGAAGTGAGCATCCTGGAAATAAGGACATTGCAGGACATAAAATGACAGCTCACTACTGATATGGAATCAACTGATTTCTATAAATTGAAGAGGATATGTAGAATAGTTAGGTATGTGCAGTATAAACAATTTATTTAAAAATAGTAAAAAAAATTTCAACTGAATTTCAACTGACAGCACTCATGTTTTTGCTTTTCACTGCTTGACATGTCTGTTTTTACCATTAAAGGAAATCTTTAGTCTAAACACCTTCTCATTGGCCTTAGCACAAAAACATACAAATTAACTGACTCTCTAATGGCTCTCAGTGTACTGTATCCAGGGAAAGAAAAAGAGCAGCTCTCCAATTAGCAGTTTTGTGTCCCTCTGTATTTAAATTGAACTGTTTACTTAAGTAAAGATTTTCATGTTTTGTAATGCGGTATTTTTGGCTGACCTTACAGTTTTAAGATAAAACATTTTGTTTAACCCATGTTTAGTTTTTGTATTTTTTTCCCAATTCAGGACAGCCAATCCCAGAATTCTAATCCTGTGAAATAGCTAAAAAGTTACAGAAAAATAAAACATGAAACATGTTTTTAAAAGAATTACATTTAAAAGTTCGGTAAATAACCTAATGATTTAGAACTGCTGTCCATTAATGTGCAACTGACATTTATCAATTTTCCAACAACTAACAGAAATGAATGCATGAGTTCAGAACAAAAATGGGGGGAAAATCATGTAGCTTAATTGATGTGATTATTGTTCAAACCTGAAAATAATCAAGTTTCTTACTGGATAAACAACCTATAGTTCCTGCATGAAGTGTGCGGTCTGTGTATGTAACCCCAATTCACAGCAGCATATAAAGTTGTAAACATGTAATGCAGAAGTTTCAGTTTACAATACAGTTTACAATGTGTTCACAAACTGGTAAAGGTAATTGATTGCAATCAAAAAGTGTGAATAGAAAACCATATCCATAGATTACAAAAAACATCTATGATGTGGAGACTTTGGGGCTGATGAAATAAAATATGCATAATGTCTAGGTGGCCATATACATGTTATTAAATTGAAATCTGTCGGCAATATGTGGTTATAACCGCATACATGAACCAGACCGAACTCCCATATGTTTTATGGCGATCTGTTGCTCATGTGTCCATTCACAGGGTGATAGCATTAGTTCCCTCTACTTAAAGTAAAGGGAGACAATACCAATTAACAGAAATCTATTTTAAGCCCCGACCGACCATGATAGTTCGTCTGCATCATGGTCTGTCATTTTCGACTCCAAAACCCTGTCGATATTAGGCAAATCCTTACAGACTTATCAGGATTTGTGAATTATTGGCCATGTGTATGGCAGGATTTTGCAGCAACCAGATCAGAAAAGTCATTAGAGATGGCCAAACTTCCTAAAGTTCGGTTCATTTTTGAACTTTCAAACTTCAGTAAAAGTTCGGAAGTTCGAAAACAAACCCATTAAAGTCAATGGGGAGAAATAGTTCGAAAAGTTCAGATTAAATACAGATAAAATAGCAATGGTAACTTACTGTAAATGGCTGTGGCACCAGGGAAATTGTCTGGGGAACATCACCAAAACTTATTTAAACACTTCCTTCCCCCACGATCACGCAATTGTCGGGTTTCCACATGTTACATTCGAGGGTTATGGCCAATTTGAGCATTACCGAAATCAAACGATACACTCAAGGGTTACCGAAATCAAACAATACATTCCAGGGTTGGTTACCGAAATCAAACAATACATTCCAGGGTTACCGAAATGAAACAATACATTCCAGGGTTACCGAAATCAAACAATACATTCCAGGGTTACCGAAATCAAACTATGCAGTGCAATAAAAGAGGTGAGAGGAAGCAGTACGTGTGGGGGGTCTGTACAGGAGCTGGTCTGCAATGAGTGGAGGGTATGGACAGGAACATATGGGGAGACAAGAGAGGAAATATAAGGAGGAGAAGTAGAGCGAAGGGTTTAAAGGTTAGGAGATTTTGTATACAGTGCACTATTTAATGGGGAGCCAGGTTGTTGTCCGGTACAGAGAGAAGATTGGGATCCGGTGATTAGAGAGTGAAACAATGTGTGGCAGAGTTAAGTATAGACTGAAGGGAGAGAGGTGGGAGCAGGAAGACCAGTTAGTAGTAATAGTCCAGGCGCGATAGGATGAGAGCATGGATAAGCATAGCGGTGGTCGGGAGAGAAAGGAACCTACGAATATTGGCTATATTGCGAAGGAAAAAGCGTCAAGTTTTCGCAACATAGTTAATGTGGTTAGAAAAGGAGGAGAGGAGTCAATAATTATCCTTAGGCAGCATGTTGATTGGATAGGGGAAATGGGGGTATTCTCAACAGAGATATTATGGGGCCTTTTCACTAAGGGTGTAATAAGGATGAGGCCACACTACGGCGCATGGCATCAGAGCACATGCGATTCGCAAAAAAGTTGTAATCGCATGCGCTCTGAAAACAGTGCAGTGAAGCAAGTGTCAGTTTGGCTGGGTACTTTGACATGCACTGCTTTTCTGTCCATTTTCACTGCAGTCACAAAATCGGAGCACATGCAATTCGCAAAAAATGCGTTTCTCATGTTTAAATGGATCGCAAACCGGGGTTGAAAGCACAGGAGAAACATGCTAGTGTGGCCTAGCCCTTAAACACCATAAAAAAATCCAGGTATGCACTGATTTTTTGAATTTTATAAACATAATCATAAGTAGCACCCAGGTATTTATAACAGCCTTACATGATCAAATGAAAACTAGAGAGCCAGTTAGGGCTAGGCTACACTAGCGCATTTTTGCCGCATTTTGCAATCGTTTAGCAATGCCATCCACAATGCCATTTATTTAGGTGTTAAATCATGGGAAGTAGACCCCACTCTGTGGCTGCATCATTGCAATTTTCTAAAGCATGCATCTAAAGCAACGTTCCAAAAATGTCTTTTGAAGCACATAAAAAAAGCAGACAGAAGTGGACACATAATATGACATGCAATTTTATTTTACCCATAATCAGGATCCCACCTCTTGTCTGGGAGTCTCCCTCATTCTGGTGTGGTCTCCCGCGCGCCCGTGAGACCAGCCCAGACTCCCGCAAATGTGAGGAAACTTAGTCTCTCAGCACGCCCCCTTTGTGGGCCATGCCCCCAGAATGCCCAGGGAACGCCCCCGACTCCTTTGGTGCATTGTCACAAGGCTCATCCTTACAGGCAGTTTTTACTTTATTTTAGCCTCATCAGTGTAATGTAGCCTTATGGCTTTTTGCGAACCAATAGATTTAATATCTCTCACATGGACAGCTGCCCGTGCCCATGTGAGACTAGAGGGAAACCTGCTTGCATGGGGATATGATCACTGGGTATGAATAAAATAATGGGCCATACAATTAACTATCTGGTGCATAGTATTCAACAATAGAAACATGTCAGAGGACAGGCAGACTTCCTATTAGACTGGAAGAAAACAAGTTTAGTCTTCATGTTTGGAAGGGGATTTTCATTGTGAGAACGTAAAACTATGGAACAGTCTTTCATTGGATGTATTGATGGCAGGTTCATTGGATCGTTTTAAAAAAGCTGGATGAGTTTCTAAAAACAATAAGGGATACAGTTCTGTTTCAATTTTGGGTGTACTGTGCTTTTATATTCTATGTGATTGGGACTAGTAAGATCTTAGTGTGGACACCCTCATTATTGAAAGTACTTGGTACTGTCTATACTCTACATCGAAGAAATATATAAATAATTATTTTGTTTCCAAACTTGCATACATATAAACAAAGTAGTAGTATGCATTATTAATGAATGAAAAGCTTTAACCAAATCAAGGGAACCCCAGTTGGAAGGTCCTAACTTCTAACTTTTTTTACCTTAATTGCTTTTAGCATACTGTTGCAGGTATCTCCGGGATTGTCTGGGAGTCTCCCTCATTCTGGGGTGGTCTCCCACACTCCCGTAAGACACCACAACTCCCACAAATGAGAGGAGACTCTAGTCTCCTCAGTCACACCCCTTGTGAGGACCATGCCCCCCCGGAACACCCCGGGAACACCCCTAACTCCCTAACCCGCCTCCCACCACCTCTAGAAGGCTAGTCATGCCTCCACATGTTGTCATGTCCTACCCCCACATGACATCAGGCCTCTTGTCACGCCTCCTTTCCCACTCGGAAGTCTGAAAAGGCAGGGTGGGATGTCTGCTGTTATTTTCTCATGCTTGCACACTGGATCAACAAGCAGGCTTTCTCACTTCCCCTGTCATTGGCTTTTTCTAATGAGGGAGGAGGCATCCATCCAGTGCTTTATATTAAAGGAATAGGACCTCCAATTAAAGGGCGTTTTAGGGGGGTGCTTTACCACATGAAATTGACCGCTTCCTATAAATACATACAATAAAAGGGCTGCAAAATTTGATTGCAATTAGCCTTAAGGTTTGTACAACACGTCAATTTGCGAGCGAGTAATGACCCCGACCGAACAAATACACACAGAGTATTCCGGCTGGAGCGGCCTTTCGGTGCGTGTAGCGCAAATTGAGCATGTGTACGAACCTTAAGTCCTACTGATCTGATCAATCATTTACAACCATAGAAAAGATAATTAATACACATTCCTAGGCCCCAACAATATCCTATTATCTGCACACTGGCATACTTTATAACAAAGGGGTTTTAGTATACATTACTGTGATCACCTGAATGAGAAGCCTTCAACCACGTTAAGTAACCACAGTTACCCAGTTATATATATTTATATTGTAACTATTTCTCAGTCATTGGTTTTCAAAATAATTTATAGAACTATATTTTAAAAATCCGCTGTGTTTAAGAAACACTGTGCTAGGTCCGCACACCCTGGGTTTACATTTGATCATCTGTAATATTAACCTTCATTTCTCTCACTGGTCCAATCTAACTCCACCTCCCTCCACTCCACCACAAGACATAATGGAAGACAAGCTTTGCAAGAAAGGGCGTCTTTACACTGGCCTGGCCTGGGATGAAAAAAGGGCAAAGCTAGACTAGCATGTGACAATTATGTATAACATTAAATTGTGTAAACCAGGAGTGAAGACCTTGTTGTTTAGTACAAAACTTTTAATGGTGACAAAAAGGGGGAGTGAAGGAGTGAGTATAATTGTCCTTAATTGTCCTTCTTATATTTATTTTTCTCACGCAGGCTTTTGCTTGGCGAGACTACGTGATGCCGACATAGTTAAACTATGAGAGACACTTGGACTATGCCATGAAACAGTTAACTTGCAGCAACACTGGATACTTTCCAGTATGGAGGGATGCTCTGCACGCTGGTACGTGGGGTCACGGAAATATGTATATAGGGGGAGAAGCAGAGGGATCTCTTTATGCCTATGATTAAGGACCTTTCTGTCCGAAACGTGTAAGGCTGTTGTAATAAAGGCTTTTATTACAGCAGCACGGTGTTGGTTCCTTTGTCCTGGTTTGTGCAAACTCCCAGTACATTGAATTTGATTCCTGTGATTGGCCATTTGCGAGGGCTTGGGGCTTTAGCACCCGGGTCACTGAGACTAAACATAAGACAAGAGAGGCACTCAAACATAAGTGATGATTGTACTATTTTACTGTGTACAAGTTTGGAAGCGAAGGGCTAGGGGTTTATACACCGAGTCACCTTATATTATAAGTTAGGATAACTGATCCCTAAACATTTGTGCTACCTTGGATTTTATTTTTGTTAATTGTCCTTATATTCCAATATTTATGCTACAGTCATACATGGTGCAGGATATTACCACTGGTATGCTGTTCTATTGTTTGATTAAGGGCTGAGTAGACCTGATAATCTTTGCAGGAAAACCTTCAAATTTTTATCTGACTTATCCCAATTAGATCATATCCATATTTATTTTGGATACCAAGGTAAATCCCGAACACTGCAGTGTATAGAATTAGAAGCAGATAACCTGTAACAAAGATTTTAAGCCGACTTGGATTTTAGAAAACATCATAAATAATTGAATACCAAAGGCATCACATAGAATGACCCTATACACCCTGCCATGCAATTAACACATAAAGGGGGAAAACATATTAAAATTGCATGGGATTTTTTTTTACATGACTTTTTCCTGCAGTTTTATATTGAAACCCATCTCTTAGCAAATATTTTAATGAAAAAAATATTGGGAAGTACCAAGATAGCTTTTTTTTTATACAATAAAACCATATATGAATATTAATGATAACCTTCAATTAACACTAAGCATTAAACTAAATTGGTTATTTTTTTTATGGCCAAATTCTATTGACCTCAAAGGGAAGGATCTACCAGCTGCTTCACCGTACAAACAGGTTTTCCAGAAACCTGGCACTACCGTTTCACCATATTGGGCTAATTTGAAATAAACAGACAGTACCACATGTTACTGTAATGAGAAATATGGATTTAACCTTATGCAACATAAGTCTGTGCAAAGCCATTGTTTAAATGTAAAGTTAGCTAACATTTTTCTGTAAATTTTAATCTCTGTTTTAAATTACAGAGCCAACTGCATTATCTCTATAAAAGACTAAGACACAATCATGGGTTTTGTAGGTGAACCAATGATCTTTTAATTGAAATTATTTGGTTTGGGATGTTTAAAGATGTCTGCTCTGTATCATGAAAGAATCTGTGCATGTATGCTAAATGTGCAAATATACTAGAGGTTTTTGCAAACTAATTGTTGCTGACAGAGAAAGAGAGATAAACACCCACCCTGACTGCACATGTAGCTGCCCTTAAATAGCCGCTTTCTTGGCAGATTACACAGCAGATCAACAGCCTCACAGCCTCAATTAAGCGTACACATCCAGCTTACCTATAGATGTTTGCCTCTGGAATCAGTTGCTCATATGGCGTTACATGCAGAGAGTGCACCATGGTTTCATAGTCACTCTGCAGCACTTGCCCATTCTGTAACCACCCACAGTCACAAGTATAAGAATTTCCCATTACTTATTTACATAGTAATTGGGTTAAAAAAAGACATAACTCCATCAAGTTCAACCTTGCACCCTTCTTCTTAACCCTACCTAACAGTTGATACAGAGGAAGGCAAAAAAAAACATCTAAAAAGGGGGAGGGGAATTTCTCCATGACTCCAAACGGCAATCGGAAAGTATCCCTGAACCAACCGAACTACAGTATATGTATTAATACTTAATACATAATAATGAAATTGCCATTACCACATCAGCAAGGAAGACAGTTCAACAGTTTCACAGTAAACAATGAACCGGAGAGTTTACTGTATAGCCCATTAATATTTTGTATAAAGTGATCATATCCCACGCAAACGTCGCTTCTCAAATGAAAACAGCCCTAACTTAAAATAATCTTCCCACATAGTCAAGCCCCTCCATTCCTCTTGTTATTTTAGTTGCCCTTCTTTGAACTGCTTCCATTTCCAAGATGTCCCTTTGTATATGGGATTCAAAAACTGCCCAGCATATTCTAAATGACGCCTTACCAGTGCATTGTAAGGAGAATAAAAATTTTTCTTCTTGAATCTATTCCCCTCTTGATACAAGACAATATCTTGCTAGTTCTAGATGCTGCTGTCTGGCATTGTTTGCTACAGCTAAGTCTGTTATATACTGAACCCCCAAGTATTTTTCTATTAGAGAAACACTTAGCACATAGTTGTTTATGGTGTGGTGGCAAAGGATTGTATACCCCAAATCCATCACCTTAACGTTATCAACATTAAATTTCCTCCTTCACTTTGATGCCCATTTTGATAATCTATCTAGGTCAGCTTGCAGCACATCCTTTTGAAGTTTCCAAATTCTCCATAGTTTAGTGTCTGTCATCAGCAAAGACAGATCAATGCCCCTTTTAAGTCATTTTAAACAGATTAAAAAGAAGTGGCACCAGTACAGAACCCTGAGGAACTCCACTTTAGCCCACATAGATGTGGCTCCATTTACCACCACTCTCGTTTGTGATCAAATAACTAATTCTCTATCCATGTACAAATGTTTTTTTCTAGGCCAACCAGCAGCATATTCCCTCTTGATACAAGACAATCTAAGAAACAGTGGTCTAGATAAAACTGGACTAAGCTCTCTTAAGATCCGAGGATGTATTTTATCCAGTCCAGGGAATTTTTGGTATTAAATTTGTCTAACTGTTTCTGTACAATATCCTCTGTGAATATTCCTAATTTATAAGCTTCATATTATGCAGCCCCTAATATAAGGACTAGGATTCTCTATAAGCAATACAGAGGGGAAAAAACGGTTTAGCACATTAGCCTTTTCGGCATCCTAATAAACATTCAGCCCCATATTAATGGTCTCACATTCTAAGTCCTCATTTTTTTTACTAAATATACTAAAAACATTTGGGGTTAGACTTGCTTTGTTCTGCTATCCTTATTTCATTATCTATTTTAGCCTGTTTTGTTCCCTCTGATTTCAAAATTTTAAAAGCCTTTTCTTTTTTTATTTCCCTTATTACTTGAGCATTAAGCCAGGCAGCAGTGGACCTAATTATTTTTACACTTGTTACCCAAAGGTATAAATTTAGATATGTAATAGTTAATACCCCTTTAAAATCAGTCCACTTCTGTTCAGTATGCTTACTAGGAACAAATCCCCCCATGAGCAGGAGTGATTGCTTTAACAACATAAAATTGCTTTCCTAAATTTAAAAGCTTTTGTTAACCCATGCACTTTTGTTTTTAGCAAACTATATTAAATTACTTATATCATGATCATTATTCCCTTTGCTTCAAATTACCTTCATCTCTAAAATAAGAGTAGGGTTATTAGATATCACCAGATACAACAACACATCCTGTCTAGTAGTAATTCTACCATCTGTGAAAGAAAATTCCCATATTGAAAATTTGAGAACTCAATCCTTTGAGGTGCTGGCAGTTCCCTTACTCCAAATATGTCAAAGTAATTGAAATCCCCATAACCAAAACATGCCCCATACCAGCAGCCTTCACCAACTGCATATGGAGATTCATTTAAATTTCCTTGCTGGGATTTGATGGCGTTAAACATACACCAACAATAATTTACCCACCTTTTTGCTTCCTGTACACAAACTCTACCCATATTGCTTGTGAGGTTCTCATTCATCCAGGTCATGGTATATCTGTTGTATTCAATTGATCAACTGGACTTGAAATGTAGTTCTTGAAGACGTTCGCTAGTCATCCGACTGGCTTTTTCAATTCAGAATGACTTGTACAAGAATCTGTGGCAATTATGTACCCTGGAAAATCCCAATAGCATATCACAGCCAGGTGTTAAGGGTGTGATAAGGGCATTGCATGCATGTACAATGCTGTTTAACACCTTACCTGGCGTTCCATAACACTCTTAGCCACTATCTAATCACACCTTAACACCTGGCTGTGATATGTAATTGGGATTTTCCAGGGTACATAATTGCCACAGATTCTTGTACAAGTCATTTGAATTGAGAAGCCAGTCGGATGACTAGAGAAAACCTTCAAGAACTACATTCAAGTCCAGTTGATCTAATTGAATCAACAGATCTACCCATATTGTTTCTGCCTTATCGTTTATACCCCATCTTCTCATTTTAAATTCATAATATATCTTATGTATGTCTGACTTTGAAATGAATCCCCTGGGAAAAATTATGGTTGCACAATGTTTGTCACAAAGTTTGTGCACACAATTAAGGGATATGATAGATATAGGAAAGGTGGTCTGGGAACAAGATCGTGTATAGCCTTTTTTTTTTCTTTCTTTCTTAAAAATATAGCCCTGGGTGCTATAAAATGCAATGGGTTATGAAAATCCTCCATTCTGTAGACCATTTGCAGAGAAATGCATGATTAAGGGCCCCGCCACACTGCATTGCACCGGAAGTGATCACGCAATTGCACCCAATTGCGCTTGCGATTTACATGCAATTTCTCCTTTTGAGACAGGAAATCGTTGCGATTGATCCTAAAAATGGTGATCTCATGTGATTGCGCATTGCAAAAGGATGCGCAATGGCAACGCACCCAAAATCATGCGTTTTGGTGCGTTGGCATGATTTCAATGTTAGAAAAAAACACATGCGCAGATGCACTGAAATCACGCTAGTGTGGCCTAGCCCTTAGGTAATATTACACCACATAATTAGAACCTCATGCCTGCCCATCATTTTTTGGATTTTTTTTTAGCATTGTCCCAGGTTAAAGGGTTTAAACAATACAAGTAACACTTTTGATGAAGTTTGTTTCCTTTGGTGCACAACAAGGGCTAAACACTGGTAGTGCAGTTTGCTCTTGTAATAATCACGACTCTCTACAAGTTGCATTCAATTGGCAAGATTTCATTGACTTAGCATATCTATTGCTGATGTATGTCTCTTCATGATTCATGGCATCTGAATGAGTTTCAAACAAAACCCAGAACACAATTTTTTTTGTGCTTGTACCAGTGGTTCATTAATATGAACAACATCCTGTTCAGTTTCATCTTCAGTAGGCGAAAACCTCATTCTGAGGTGCTGCTCAACTCATTTCCACTTGAGAATAAAACAAAGTCCAAAATAAGCCAAACGAGAAATGAAAGAGTTGAAGTCTTCCAATGAAAGAAACCCTTGTAAATAAAAAAAGTGTAGTTCTAGAAAAGAGGCAGAATTCAAAGACTCTTGGCAAGATAAAGTAAGCAAGTCTTTGGGGTATATTTATAAATGTTTGTTACATTTTTGCTGCCATTTTCAACAAATTTGGACTAAGTGCGGTTTATAAAACACCAATAACCGGCGGCGAAAATTCATACTGACACTTTGCTTTTTCTGAATAACACATTACAGCAGTAAATGATAATCGTATTTATAAAATAGCAAAGTGTTGCATTAGGTTTAGCCTTTAGAAATCTGTCTGAGGTTTGAAAATGCATTTGTGGCCATATTTCTAGCTGGGAGTGGGTCCGGAGAAGGTGTCAGTACATAATGGTGGTTTCCCAATACAATAACGGCCTGGGGGGTGTCAGACTATTTTCAAACACTACCTGTAATATGATCAGTGATTATCAAATGTTAGCTTTTAAATGGCCTAAGTGATGGACCTGAACTCGAACCCAAGTTCAGGAAACTATCCAAACTAGTTTGGTTTTTCGATTTTCCGGACTTATTTTCGATAATTTGGAGATTTCGATAATATCGAATTTTTGTCGGTACCCTCAAATGTAGCGCTTAAATTCAGTAACCTCGAATGTAGCCTTTGATTCGGTAACTCTCGAATGTAGCATTCCGGTTGGGAAACCCTCGAATGTAGCATTCAATTTTGGTAACCCCGAATGTATTGTTTGATTGCGGTAACCCTTGAATGTATGTTTGATTTGGTAACCCCTTGAATGTATTGTTTGATTTCGGTACACCTCGAATGTATTTTTGATTTCGGTAACCTGGAATGTATTGTTTGATTTCGGTAAACCTGGAATGTGATTGTTTGATTTCGGTAACCCTGGAATGTATTGTTTGATTTCGGTAACCCTGGAATGTATTGTTTGAGTTTCGGTAACCCTGAATGTATTGGAAATCAAACAATACATTCCAGGGTTACCGAAATCAAACAATACATTCAAGGGTTACCGAAATCAAAACAATACATTCCAGGGTTACCGAAATCAAACAATACATTCAAGGGTTACCAAAATCAAACAATACATTCAAGGGTTACCGAAATCAAACAATACATTCGAGGGTTACCAAAATTGAATGCTACATTCGAGGGTTTTCAAACCGGAATGCTACATTCGAGAGTTACCGAAATCAAAGGCTACATTCGAGGATTACTGAATTTAAGCGCTACATTTGAGGGTTACCGATTCAAAAATTCGATAATTATCGAAATCTCCATAATTATCGAAAATAAGTCCGGAAAATCGAAAAACCAAACTAGTTTGGATAGTTCCTGAACTTGGGTTCGAGTTCAGGTCCATCACTATAGGCCAGTTAAAAGCTAACATTTGATAATCACTGATCATATTACAGGTAGTGTTTGAAAATAGTCTGACACCCCCCAGGCCGTTATTTGTATTGGGAAACCACCATTATGTACTGACACCTTCTCCGGACCCACTCCCAGGCTAGAAATATGGCCACAAATGCATTTTCAAAACCTCAGACAGATTTCTAAAGGCTAAACCTAATGCAACACTTTTTGCTATTTTATAAATACGATTATTCAGTTACTGCTGTAATGTGTTATTCAGAGAAAAGCAAAGTGTCAGTATGAATTTTCGCCGCCGGTTATTGGTGTTTTATAAACCGCACTTAGTCCAAATTTGTTGAAAATGGCAGCAAAAATGTAACAAACATTTATAAATATACCCCAAAGACTTGCTTACTTTATCTTGCCAAGAGTCTTTGAATTCTGCCTCTTTTCTAGAACTACACTTTTTTTATTTACAAGGGTTTCTTTCATTGGAAGACTTCAACTCTTTCATTTCTCGTTTGGCTTATTTTGGACTTTGTTTTATTCTCAAGTGGAAATGAGTTGAGCAGCACCTCAGAATGAGGTTTTCGCCTACTGAAGATGAAACTGAACAGGATGTTGTTCATATTAATGAACCACTGGTACAAGCACAAAAAAAATTGTGTTCTGGGTTTTGTTTGAAACTCATTCAGATGCCATGAATCATGAAGAGACATACATCAGCAATAGATATGCTAAGTCAATGAAATCTTGCCAATTGAATGCAACTTGTAGAGAGTCGTGATTATTACAAGAGCAAACTGCACTACCAGTGTTTAGCCCTTGTTGTGCACCAAAAGGAAACAAACTTCATCAAAAGTGTTACTTGTATTGTTTAACCCTTTAACCTGGGACAATGCTAAAAAAAAAATCCAAAAAATGATGGGCAGGCATGAGGTTCTAATTATGTGGTGTGATATTACCTAAGGGCTTGGCCACACTAGCGTGATTTCAGTGCATCTGCGCATGTGTTTTTTTCTAACATTGAAATCATGCCAACGCACCAAAAACGCATGATTTTGGGTGCGTTGCCATTGCGCATCCATTTGCAATGCGCAATCACATGAGATCACCATTTTTAGGATCAATCGCAAGCGATTTCCTGTCTCAAAAGGAGAAATTGCATGTAAATCGCAAGCGCAATTGGGTGCAATTGCGTGATCACTTCCGGTGCAATGCAGTGTGGCGGGGCCCTTAATCATGCATTTCTCTGCAAATGGTCTACAGAATGGAGGATTTTCATAACCCATTGCATTTTATAGCACCCAGGGCTATATTTTTAAGAAAGAAAGAAAAAAAAAAGGCTATACACGATCTTGTTCCCAGACCATCTTTCCTATATCTATCATATCCCTTAATTGTGTGCACAAACTTTGTGACAAACATTGTGCAACCATAATTGTTCCCAGGGGAATTCATTTCAAAGTCAGACATACATGAAGATAATTATGAATTTAAAAGATGAAATAGATGGGGTATAAACGATAAGGCAGAAACAATATGGGTAGATCTGTTGTATTCAATTAGATCAACTGGACTTGAAATGTAGTTCTTGAAGACGTTTCGCTAGTCATCCGACTGGCTTTCTCAATTCAGAATGACTTGTACAAGAATCTGTGGCAATTATGTACCCTGGAAAATCCAATTAGCATATCACAGCCAGGTGTTAAGGGTGTGATTAGATAGTGGCTAAGAGGTGTTATAGGAACGCCCAGAGTAAGGTGTTAAAACAGCATTGTACATGGCAGACAATGCGTTTACACTACTCGCGTCCTATACACTCTAACCACTATCTATCACACCCTTAACCTGGCTGTGATATGCTAATTGGGATTTTCCAGGGTACATAATTGCACAGATTCTTGTACAAGTCATTCTGAATTGAGAAAGCCAGTCGGATGACTAGCGAAACGTCTTCAAAGAACTACATTTCAAGTCCAGTTGATCTAATTGAATACAACAGATATACCATGACCTGGATGAATGAGAACCTCACAAGCAATATGGGTAGAGTTGTGTACAGGAAGCAAAAAGGTGGGTAAATTAATTGTTGGTGTATGTTATACGCCATCAAATCCCAGCAAGGAAATTTAAATGAATCTCCATATGCAGTTGGTGAAGGCTGCTGGTATGGGGCATGTTTTGGTTATGGGGATTTCAATTACTTTGACATATATTGGAGTAAGGGAACTGCCAGCACCTCAAAAGGTATTGAGTTCTCAAATTTTCAATATGGGAATTTTCTTTCACAGATGGTAGAATTTCCTACTAGACAGGATGTGTTGTTGTATCTGGTGATATCTAATAACCCTACTCTTATTTTAGAGATGAAGGTAATTTGAAGCAAAGGGAATAATGATCATGATATAATGTAATTTAATATAGTTTGCTAAAAACAAAAGTGCATTGGGTTAACAAAAGCTTTTAAATTTAGGAAAGCTAATTTTATGTTGTTAAAGCAATCACTCCTGCTCATGGGGGGATTTGTTCCTAGGTAAGCATACTGAACAGAAGTGGACTGATTTTAAAGGGGTATTAAACTATTACATATCTAAATTTATACCTTTGGGTAACAAGTGTAAAAATAATTAGGTCCACTGCTGCCTGGCTTAATGCTCAAGTAATAAGGGAAATGGAAAAAAAGAAAAAGGCTTTTAAAATTTTGAAATCAGAGGGAACAGAACAGGCTAAAATAGATAATGAAATAAGGATAGCAGAACAAAGCAAGTCTAACCCCAAAATGTTTTTAAGTATATTAATAGTAAAAAAAATGAGGACTTAGAATGTGAGACCATTAAATAATGGGGCTGAGATGGTTATATAGGATGCCGAAAAGGCTAATGTGCTAAACCGTTTTTTCCCCTCTGTATTGCTTATAGAGAATCCTAGTCCTTATATTAGGGGCTGCAATAATATGAAGCTTATAAATTAGGAATATTCACAGAGGATATTGTACAGAAACAGTTAGACAAATTTAATACCAATAAATTCCCTGGACTGGATAAAATACATCCTCGGATCTTAAGAGAGCTTAGTCCAGTTTTATCTAGACCACTGTTTCTTAGATTGTCTTGTATCAAGAGGGGAATATGCTGCTGGTTGGCCTAGAAAAAAACATTTGTACATGGATAGAGAATTAGTTATTTGATCACAAACAGAGAGTGGTGGTAAATGGAGCTACATCTATGTGGGCTAAAGTGGAGTTCCTCAGGGTTCTGTACTGGTGCCACTTCTTTTTAATCTGTTTATAAATGACTTAAAAGGGGGCATTGATCTGTCTTTGCTGATGACAGACACTAAACTATGGAGAATTTGGAAACTTCAAAAGGATGTGCTGCAAGCTGACCTAGATAGATTATCAAAATGGGCATCAAAGTGAAGGAGGAAATTTAATGTTGATAACGTTAAGGTGATGGATTTGGGGTATAACAATCCTTGTGCCACCTACACCATAAACAACTATGTGCTAAGTGTTTCTCTAATAGAAAAATACTTGGGGGTTCTAGTATATAACAGACTTAGCTGTAGCAAACAATGCCAGACAGCAGCATCTAGAACTAGCAAGATATTGTCTTGTATCAAGAGGGGAATAGATTCAAGAGAGAAAAATTTTTTTCTCCCTTACAATGCACTGGTAAGGCGTCATTTAGAATATGCTGTGCAGTTTTTGAATCCCATATACAAAAGGGACATCTTGGAAATGGAAGCAGTTCAAAGAAGGGCAACTAAAATAACAAGAGGAATGGAGGGGCTTGACTATGTGGGAAGATTAGTTAAGTTAGGGCTGTTTTCATTTGAGAAGCGACGTTTGCGTGGGGATATGATCACTTTATACAAATATATTAATGGGCTATACAGTAAACTCTCCGGTTCATTGTTTACTGTGAAACTGTTGAACTGTCTTCCTTGCTGATGTGGTAATGGCAAGTTCATTATTATGTATTAAGTATTAATACATATACTGTAGTTCTGGTTGGTTCAGGGATACTTTCCGATTGCCGTTTGGAGTCATGGAGAAATTCCCCTCCCCCTTTTTAGATGTTTTTTTTGCCTTCCTCTGTATCAACTGTTAGGTAGGGTTAAGAAGAAGGGTGCAAAGGTTGAACTTGATGGAGTTATGTCTTTTTTTTAACCTCAATTACTATGTAAATAAGTAATGGGAAATTCTTATACTTGTGACTGTGGGTGGTTACAGAATGGGCAAGTGCTGCAGAGTGACTATGAAACCATGGTGCACTCTCTGCATGTAACGCCATATGAGCAACTGATTCCAGAAGGCAAACATCTATAGGTAAGCGTGGATGTGTACGCCTTAATTGAGGCTGTGAGGCTGTCTGATCTGCTGTGTAATCTGCCAAGAAAGCGGCTATTTAAGGGCAGCTACATGTGCAGTCAGGGTGGGTGTTTATCTCTCTTTCTCTGTCAGCAACAAATTAGTTTGCAAAAACCTCTAGTGTATATTTGCACATTTAGCATACATGCACAGATTCTTTCATGATACAGAGCAGACATCTTTAAACATCCCAAACCAAATAATTTCAATTAAAAGATCATTGGTTCATCCTACAAAACCCATGATTGTGTCTTACAGTCTTTTATAGAGATAATGCAGTTGGCTCTGTAATTTAAAACAGAGATTAAAATTTACAGAAAATATGTTAGCTAACTATTACATTTAAACAATGGCTTTGCACAGACTTATGTTGCATAAGGAGTTAAATGCCATATTTCTCATTACAGTAACATGTGGTACTGTCTGTTTATTTCAAATTAGCCCAATATGGTGAAACGGTAGTGCCAGGTTTCTGGAAAACCTGTTTGTACGGTGAAGCAGCTGGTAGATCCTTCCCTTTGAGGTCAATAAGAATTTGGCCATAAAAAAATAACCAATTTAGTTTAATGCTTAGTGTTAATTGAAGGTTATCATTAATATTCTATATATTGTTTTATTGTATAAAAAAAAAAGCTATCTTGGTACTTCCCAATATTTTTTTCATTTAAAATATTTTGCTAAGAGATGGGTTTCAATATAAAACTGCAGGAAAAAGTCATGTAAAAAAAAATCCCATGCAATTTTAATATGTTTTCCCCCTTTATGTGTTAATTGCATGGCAGGGTGTATGTAGGGGTCAATTCTATGTGATGCCTTTTGTATTCAATTATTTATGATGTTTTCTAAAAATACCAAGTCGGCTTAAAATCTTTGTTACAGGTTATCTGCTTCTAATTCTATACACTGCAGTGTTCGGGATTTACCTTGGTATCCAAAATAAATATGGATATGATCTAATTGGGATAAGTCAGAGATAAAAGATTTGAAGGTTTTCCTGCAAAGATTATCAGGTCTACTCAGCCCTTAATCAAACAATAGAACAGCATACCAGTGGTAATATCCTGCACCATGTATGACTGTAGCATAAATATTGGAATATTAAGGACAATTAACAAAAATAAAATCCAAGGTAGCACAAATGTTTATGGGATCAGTTATCCTAACTTATAATATAAGGTGACTCGGGTGTATAAACCCCTAGCCCTTCGCTTCCAAACTTGTACACAGTAAAAATAGTACAATCATCACTTATGTTTGAGTGCCTCTCTTGTCTTATGTTTAGTCTCAGTGACCCGGGTGCTAAAAGCCCCAAGCCCATCGCAAAGTGGCCAATCACAGGAATCAAATTCAATGTACTGGGAGTTTGCACAAACCAGGACAAAGGAGACCAACACCGTGCTGCTGTAATAAAAGCCTTTATTACAACAGCCTTACACGTTTTGGACAGAAAGGTCCTTAATCATAGGCATAAGAGATCCCTCTGCTTCTCCCCCTATATACATATTTCCGTGACCCCACGTGACCATAGCGTGCAGAGCATCCCTCCATACTGGAAAGTATCCAGTGTTGCTGCAAGTTAACTGTTTCATGGCATAGTCCAAGTGTCTCTCATAGTTTAACTATGTCGGCATCACGCTAGTCTCGCGCAAGCAAAAGCCTGCGTGAGAAAAATAAAATAATAAGAAGGACAATTAAGGACAATTATACTCACTCCTTCACTCCCTCCCTTTTTGTCACCATTAAAAGTTTGTTACTAAACAACAAGGTCTTCACTCCTGGGTTTACACAATTTAATGTTATACATAATTGTCACATGCTAGTCTAGCTTTGCCCCTTTTTCATCCCAGGGCCAGGCCAGTGTAAAGACGCCCTTCTTGCAAAGCTTGTCTTCCATTATGTCTTGTGGTGGATGGAGGGAGGGGTGGAGTTAGATTGGACCAGTGAGAGAAAATGAAGGTTAATATTACAGATGATCAAATGTAAACCCAGGGGTGCGGACCTAGCACAGTGTTTCTTAAACACAAGCGGATTTTTAAAAATATAGTTCTATAAATTATTTTGATAAACCAATGACTGAGAAATAGTTACAATATAAATATATATAACTGGGTAACTGTGGTTACTTAACGTGGTTGGAAGGCTTCTCATTCATGTGATCACAGTAATGTATACTAAAACCCCTTTGTTTATAAAGTATGCCAGTGTGCAGATAATATGATATTGTATGGGGCCTAGGAATGTGTATTAATTATCTTTTCTATGGTTGTATAAATGATTGATCAGATCAGTAGGACTTAAGGTTCGTACACATGCTCAATTTGCGCTACACGCACCGAAAGGCCGCTCCAGCCGAGAATACTCTGTGTGTATTTGTTCGGTCGGGGGTCATTACTCGCTCGCAAATTGAACGTGTGTACAAACCTTAAGGCTAAATTGCAATCAAATTTTGCAGCCCTTTTATTGTATGTATTTATTAGGAAGTGCGGTCAAGATTTCATGTGGTAGAAGCACCCCCCTAAAACGGCCCTTTAATTGGAGGTCCTATTCCTTTAATATAAAGCACTGGATGGATGGCCTCCTCCCTCATTAGAAAAAGCCAATGAACAGGGGGGAAGTGAGAAAGCCTGCTGTGTTGATCCAGTGTGCAAGCATGAGAAATACAACAGCAGACATCCCACCCTGCCCTTTCAGACTTCCGAGTGGGAAAGGAGGCGTGACAAGAGGGGCCTGATGTCATGTGGGGGTAGGACATGACAACATGTGGAGGCATGACTAGCCTTCTAGAGGTGGTGGGAGGCGGGGTTAGGGAGGAGTTAGGGGTGTTCCCGGGGTGTTCCGGGGGGGCATGGTCCTCACAAGGGGGTGTGACTGAGGAGACTAGAGTCTCCTCTCATTTGTGGGAGTCTGGGGTGGTCTTACGGGAGTGTGGGAGACCACCCCAGAATGAGGGAGACTCCCAGACAATCCCGGAGATACCTGCAACAGTATGCTAAAAGCAATTAAGGTAAAAAAAGTTAGAAGTTAGGACCTTCCAGACTGGGGTTCCCTTGAGTTGGTTAGAAGGCTTTTCATTCATTAATAATGCATACTACTACTTTGTTTATAATGTATGCAAGTTTGGAAACAAAATAATTATTTATATATATTCTTCGATGTAGAGTATAGACAGTACCAAGTACTTTCAATAATGAGGGTGTCCACACTAAGATCTTACTAGTCCCAATC
The DNA here is from genome assembly GCA_019447015.1 of Hymenochirus boettgeri. Taxonomy (NCBI): domain Eukaryota; kingdom Metazoa; phylum Chordata; class Amphibia; order Anura; family Pipidae; genus Hymenochirus; species Hymenochirus boettgeri. The sequence goes on from CM033469.1 coordinate 316,210,534, forward strand.
ACATAGAATATAAAAGCACAGTACACCCAAAATTGAAACAGAACTGTATCCCTTATTGTTTTTAGAAACTCATCCAGCTTTTTTAAAACGATCCAATGAACCTGCCATCAATACATCCAATGAAAGACTGTTCCATAGTTTTACAGTTCTCACAATGAAAATCCCCTTCCAAACATGAAGACTAAACTTGTTTTCTTCCAGTCTAATAGGAAGTCTGCCTGTCCTCTGACATGTTCTATTGTTGAATACTAATGCACCAGATAGTTAATTGTATGGCCCATTATTGTATTCATACCCAGTGATCATATCCCCATGCAAGCATGTTTCCTCTAGTCTCACATGGGCACTGGCAGCTGTCCATGTGAGAGATATTAAATCTATTGGTTCGCAAAAAGCCATAAGGCTACATTACACTGATGATGGCTAAAATAAAGTAAAAACTGGCCTGTAAGGATGAGGCCTTGTGACAATGCACCAAAGGAGTCGGGGGCGTTCCCTGGGCATTCTGGGGGCATGGCCCACAAAAGGGGGCGTGACTGAGGAGACTAGAGTTTCCTCACAGTTGCGGGAGTCTGGGCTGGTCTCACGGGAGCGCGGGAGACCACACCAGAATGAGGGAGACTCCCAGACAAGAGGTGGGATACCTGATTATGGGTAAAAATAAAATTGCATGTCATATTGATTGTGTCCACTTCTGTCTGCTTTTTTTATGTGCTTCCAAAGACATTTTTGGAACGTTGCTTTAGATGCATGCTTTAGAAAATTGCAATGGATTGCAGCGCACAGAGTGGGGTCTACTTCCCATGATTTACACCGTAAATAAAATGGCATTGTGGATGGCATTGCGTAAACGGATTGCAAAATGCGGCAAAAATGCGCTAGTGTAGCCTAGCCCTAACTGGCTCTCTAGTTTTGCATTTAGATCATGTAAGGCTGTTATAAATACCTGGGTGCTACTTATGATTATAGTTTATAAAATTCACAAAAAATCAGTGCATACCTGGAGTTTTTTATGGTGTTTAAGGGCTAGGCCACACTAGCATGTTTCTCCTGTGCTTTCAACCCCGGTTTGCGATCCATTTAAACATGAGAAACGCTATTTTTTGCGAATTGCATGTGCTCCGATTTTGTGGACTGCAGTGAAAATGGACAGAAAGAGCAGTGCATGTCAAAGTAACCAGCCAAACTGACACTTGCTTCACTGCACTGTTTTCAGAGCGCATGCGATTACAACTTTTTTGCGAATCGCATGTGCTCTGATTGCCATGCGCCGTAGTGTGGCCTCATCCTTATTACACCCTTAGTGAGAAAAGGCCCCATAATATCTCTGTTGAGAATACCCCCATTTCCCCTATCCAATCAACATGCTGCCTAAGGATAATTATTGACTCCTCTCTCTCCTTTTCTAACCACATTAACTATGTTGCGAAAACTTGACGCTTTTTCCTTCGCAATATAGCCAATATTCGTAGGTTCCTTTCTCTCCCGACCACCGCTATGCTTATACATGCTCTCATCCTATCGCGCCTGGACTATTACTACTAACTGGTCTTCCTGCTTCCCACCTCTCTCCCTTCAGTCTATACTTAACTCTGCCACACGTATTGTTTCACTCTCTAATAAACCGGATCCCAAATCTCCTCTGTACCGGACAACAACCTGGCTCCCCATTAAATAGTGCACTGTATACAAAATCTCCTAACCTTTAAATCCCTTCGCTCTACTTCTCCTCCTTATATTTCCTCTCTTGTCTCCCCATATGTTCCTGTCCATACCCTCCACTCATTGCAGAACCAGCTCCTGTACAGACCCCCCACACGTACTGCTTCCTCTCACCTCTTTTATTGCACTGCATATGTCTCACTCCAGCACTTATACCCATTCCATTGTATCTGTATGTTACCCACCTAACTAGATTGTAAGCTCTACGGGGCAGGGACCTCATTACCTCTTGTGGCAAAGCCCTAGCACTTCTATTTATATAAGTTTTATATTTATGTACTGAACTATCTATGTATTTATCCCCCTTGTATAACTTGGTGCTTTCTAAATAAACTATACATACATACATACATACATACATATACTGTACTATAGTATATCAGTTTAAATCACATATATACTTTAGTATATTCCCTAGTATATGTGTACTACAGTATATTACTTCAAATCCCTAATATATATTTACATTACATTACATATTGTATTAGTTTGAATAACTAATATATACTGTATATTATAGTATATTTCTTTTAATCCCTAATATACTATAGTGTATTTGTTTCAATCTCTAATAAATATATTTTACTATATATTTATTATATTTATTATTATATATATTTAATGCATTTTCCTATTTCTTTTCTGACTTTGTCAGCACCTGTGTGCAATGCATTTAACCATCTGAACTGATGATGACTGGGTTTGTGATCTCATAATAGTTGATCGCAAAGTTGACCGAGGCTCGCACCAGATCGTCTGTTTAAAACAAAATTGTTGTTGTACCATGCTGAACTACCAACCATCGGACCCCCATTGTAAATCTATTCCAAACCCATTTTATGTGGCTGCATCGTGTATATTAATTCCAGGTCACCCCAGATTATCTTTCACCTTTTATTAACCCCCTGCTATGTAAAATACTCCTAAATATTAAAGTTCTTAAATCTTTTACTCATTTCCTTGGTTCTTGCTCAGATTTTGCAATCTGCGTGTACAAAGCCCCCACAATGGGTTAACAGCAGAATATATTTTGTATCTCACTTCTTGTGTACAATATTGTGTGTCTTCTATTTATAAGTTGTAAAGATGCAGCTTTCTGTAAACCAAATTTCAAACAAAGCCAAAGTTATTTTTACCCAGATGATTCCTTTATCCGCTTCTTTTGCGCTTCTGAAATATTTATTTTTGAATCCCTTAAACATTTTGTCTTTTCATTTGAAGAAAGGAGTTTCATTTCTACAGAACAATTTGCCATTTTCCTTCTGAACAATGAAAGTTTGGAAAAATAAAACGGCGTATGTTGCATTTGTTGTGCAAAAAGTAATAATGGAGCAGAAAAGGAATGCAAATAAAAGAAACATTATTTATGACGGCAGATTATGGTACTAATGCTAATTCATGTGTCTCCATGAATGACAGCAAAATCTGTTAAAAGTTAAACCGTCTTCATCTTATCAAAGATACTACTACCTGCTCGGCCATATCCAATTGCCACTGCCAGAGGATCAGGGGTGTAACTACCAGGAAAACAGGGGGAGCAGCCACAGGGAGCCAGGGAGCCAAAGGGGCCCCCAATTTCTTATTTTTACTATGACAGATATAGCGTCTTCCCAGAAAGCCACTGTGGATAAAGCACGGATAGGGGCCCCATCATAGTTTTGATGGGGGGTCCAGTAATTCCTAGTTATGCCACTGCAGGGTATATAGGGAATTATAGTCTAGCGACTGTAGGGCTGTTGATTAAAAAAAAAAAACTTAATTAGGAAGATTAAGGGCTAAGCCAGACTGATGCTCTTTTAAGCGCGATTCGATTGTGATCCAATCACGCTTTTAAAAGTGCACACTAGTGTGGTACAATTGATGTGGCCACACTAGTGTGCTACTGTGCTCCGATTAACAGATCGCATGTGATCCACATTTTTTCCACAATCGCATGTGCTCCGACTGTGAAACATTGGCCTATCGCACTCAAGCGCACACAGCAATACACTGGGAAAGCGTGTTGCAGTGTGGCCTCACCCTAAGAGCAAAGAGAATTAGGGATGAAGTCCAGTTCCGATTTGAACCCGGCCCAAACATTATTGGTTTTCGGTTGTTTTTCCGGAAGTTATCTGAATATGGGAGAAATCGCGAATACGCAAGCTCTCGACTTCAAATATTCCAAAAATATCGACTATGTAATTTCAAAAATAGCTTACGTTTGAAGAACGTTGGGTTTTGTTAAGTTTTGGTTATCTGTACATGTTCCCCAGACCATTTCCCAGGTCCCTGAGCCATTTACACTAATTTATTATTGCCATTTATACCTTAACTCTAATCAGAACTTTCGGATTTTTAAACTCCAATTGACTTCTATGGGTCCGTTTCCGTATTTTTAAAAAAATTCTATCTGTCCAGAACTCGGTGGATCCGTTCATCACTACTCAGCATCCAGATATGAATGCAATAATAAGTGGTACATGTTTACAACAAATACGGCTTCAGATATGTTTCACAGAAGAATTTTTTTTATGTCATTCATGCTGGGAAGTATCATGTTACAATCTTAGATTGAATCTAATGCTGAACGCTGAAATATTGCTTCAGCATTGAGCTAGGAGCCAACTGAAACTACTAATTTCCCATAGAAAAAAAAAGATAAAAAAGGTAAAATGTTTTAACTTGCTTCTACCTGGGTCTGTTGCTTAGTTTGTCTAAGAAGTAAATTTGGATTGTTTCAATAAAATCAGCTTTTCAGGTAGTAAATGAATGATATTGTCACTCCCTGCTAATCCCTTATTACATTTAGCCACTGCATAGGCATAATCCTTCTTCCCAGGATGCTCACTACCTTGGAATGTCCCTAACAGTTATTTGTATATCATTGGCAGGACAGTAACAAACACAATTAGATGCTCCTAGTGTCAGATTTACAGCTCAGGAGCCTGTAGGCACAAAAAGCCTACCACCCTTAACCCCACCCCTAAACATAGGCCACACACCCCAAACTACAGCCATACTTTATAAATATATGAAAAACAGTGTAGAAGGGAAATAGGAAAATGCATTAAAAGCTTATGTATTTTTACTGAACTTTGACTATAACTTTGCCAAAACAATTCTCAGCATCATGTTGAGCTTATGGGGAAAGTACAATATAAAGTGTAACCAAAGATAGGGGAGCTTGAGAAGTAAAAAGGGTGCAGTTTTGGTTTTATCCATTAACATTATGTGTTGAGACATGGGGCTGTTCTACAAACAGTTGGAGGAAGAAATCTCGTCAGGTACATTTATTCTTACTTGCTAGTGTAAGGAAGACTTTAAACTCCTTTGATATGGAATTTACTTACCTAGCATGCCATACAGAAAAGAAACCCTTATGATAACAAAGTAAAACCTTTTTTCCATTTGTCCCAGTAGATATCCTTGTCTTTGCCTATGGACTTTACTAGACTAGACTTTGTTCTTGTTGAGCTGACCTCTTTTATTAATGAGGCCAAACAAATTCTGTTAGATTTAAAGGTTTACTACAGTTCTCTAGACATTGCACTCTTACCCTAAAACAATCATTAGTCTATCTGGCCAACTTTAAATTGACAAGCAGACCATCTTTCTCCTACTCTCTAGATCTTCAGCCTGGGCCATAGAACAATATAGGCTCAATTAACTTGCATACACAAGTGACACTATTTTAATAAAATATACATACTCTGCATACAACAGTCTAATCAGTCAGCTACTCTAGTGAGATGTCATGTGTTTAATATAAACACACCTATTCAGCCATTTATATCGAAAAAATGTTACATCCAGTAGACCTGTTGCTATGTGATTGTCACAAATAAATAAATAACAGGGAGTTGTCAGATTCAGATATAATTTTAACAAAGTTTAATAAATATATTGTTTTAAGGGGCTGGTTGAATGTAAAACTCTTTCAGAACTGTTCTTTCAATTAACTGTTTACACTTTGGTCTAGTGAACAAAGTTTATGAAATAAATCTAAGTAGAAATGTACAGTAGCACATTCAAGTAAAATGTGGTAAACAGATTGTATGTGCACACCCACAAACAGCACAAAGCATTGCCTCAGTACACATCCCAAATAACCACCCACATACCTATCCTTTGCTGTTAAAACAGCTGCCTGCACCCAGAAGTTTTGTTATTTGAATTTATCAGACAAGATGTTTTCTAGAATCCAAGTTGGAGATACAATATATACTCTCAGGGGCTGACAGTTGCTTTGATCAAATTGTTTTTTACTTTGGGTTATACAATTGGGATCTACAGGGAGCTTAACAGGGGAATCAACACATAAAATAATGGGAACTAATGTGCAACTGACATCTAAAAGTGATCAACCAAAACTAATGGAGCAAAAATGCCACAGGTGACATATACAGTAAAATAAAATGTATATTTACGTTTTTTCTTAACATTGATTTTTTTAAAATTTATTTAATTATTTCATTTGCAGGCTAGAATGTGTGCTACCAAACTATGCTATGGGGTAGGATTATAAATACCTTTTGTTTGTGCAGGTGATTGATATACTAAAGGAAAGTTATGGAAGAAGTCTAAATTAAATTGTAGTTTAGTCACAAGGACCTTTTATGAACTGTGCTTAATACAGATGGATATGTAATAAAATGACATCTGGAGCACTACATTAATCACTTGCAAAATAAATTCATTAACATGCAGAACCGCCAATTGCTTCCCAAGTTAGTAAAGTAACATAATTCTGTTAAGCTAATGCTTGTTCATTTTCTTGTAACAGTGGGAGATATAAGTCAGGGATCAAATTTTTTTTGCCATTCTGCAGCAATGTACCACTAGTTTACATAGAGCTGGTGACTCATGTTTCTAATTTTATTCTTGGCAACAAGAAAGAAATAACATTGTGTGGCACTGAACCAGATATTATTGGTAACTATGCAAACTAGTTATTCAGAGGTTAATGTACAGATACATTATACAATATATTTTACATTTCCAAGCCAGCTTTGAAACATATTGAATTATTCTCTTGCAGACAATAGGTTACCGTTTAGCAAATAGATTTGTACACTTGACTTATAGTAGATGAGAATGTGTGTCACCTTTCCAGAGGAAAATAAGAATGACAATAATTTGTGTTACTCTCCTACACAGATTTCATAGTTTACTGTATCAAAGGAAAACCATTAACCTGGTAGAGTTACTGAAACCAATGAACAGCAGATCTATGGTAAAAAGCATGGTGTACTCAACTTTATTTATCATCAAATGAAGATCCTGAAACTTGGTTTACCCCATAGTATTCGGGGTTGTCATTTTAAAAGTATCCAGCCAAGAGAACAAGATAAAAATACCAGGGAGAGAACTTTTTATTTGGAAAATATACAAATCCTGTTTTAGAAAATCAGCAGCATTACCAATAATAAGGGGTAAGGTTTGCTTGGTTAAAGTGCAAATCAGAAATTCAAAGCCTTATACTGGAAACAAGAAAGGCAAATATGTTCTATCTGTTTACCTTTTAATTTGGTAGAGAAACCCTTTGTTGGGGGAAATGGAAAGCCTTGAATAAAGAGAGACCCTTAGAGCAGTTAATGTATATTAACAGCAGCATTAAGTTCAAAAAGGAATCCTGATCAATCTATTAGATGTTTGCTCTGTAACTCTTCCCTTTGTCCATGCTCTAGGAAAGGCAAGTAATAGATTATAACTTTTTAATACAAAAATATCAAGTTTTTCCCTTGAACAGAAAGTGTTTGGCAGTGGCAAACAACACACAAAGCACAACATTGCTCTAAACTCTCATTTCAGGCACAGAGATCTCAGTAGTAGTTTATTGAACTGACTGAGATGTATTTGTCTTGATCCTAAATACTGGAGCCCAACTCAATATTAAAAGTAATAAAAAAAATATACCGGATAGTAAATAGTGAAGCGCCCTCATTCCTCATTAAGATGAACATATACATTGCCCCAGAAGATATCTGTATATAAATTGGTGATAAGGACATGTGGAAAGTGTCAGACTTGACTTCCTCAATGTTTATATTGTTTAACAGAATGTCTGAATTTATGTGAATCCTGCAAATACAAGATGATCTATATTTCCTTTTCATTAAGCAACAATGACATGGGATTTCTTAACAAGACTGGGCCAATGCTCCATGCAATAGCTGCCCTGAGGGTGTTTTATAGAGAGTGTCCATAGCTCTGCAGTAGTACTCACATGGACATGCACATCTGACCTTAACTAAAATCAGCCATGTGCTATACACAGTTATACACCCTGTGTATAGAAAGTGGCAAAACAAATATAAGTTTTATATATAGTTTGGATGTGTAGTAACCCCTAATTGAATGTATCGCCCATATACAAACACCTTGGGATAGAGGAGCTGGTAGTAAACTGTACCCTGGAACAATGTAGGCAATCAACCCTTATGCTAAGATAGGTAAGCCTGAAGGAGCTGGTATTTCATTGTAGAACACTAGTGAGTTCACAGCTTTAAATGCCACAGGTTCCAGTAACCCCACTGTATAATCTGAATGAAAGTTCATGTGGATACATTTATATATAAGGTTACACACAAAATTCATCCCATAGACATTGCTATAGTGAGTGTGTAACATGTGTCGGTGTATCCACTGTTCTAACGCTACATATGGAGTGTTCAATGTCTCAGCATTCCATTGCTACCAACCTCCCCATCACAGGCAACCCGGGGGTAAAACGAATGGCAACGTTTTAATTAAAAGAAAGTTATGAGGCGAAAGTTCCAGTGAGCCTGACATTCAATTTATACAGTGTAACATAATGTACCAGATAGAGAAACAAAGACACGGACTGATATAAACAATCAGCACTGACATAGCTGTGTTACATACCCGGACTGACTCCACAGCAAGTTGACAGATCGCACGGAACAAGCAGCGCTTCCCTTTCAGCACCTCGGACAGCGCACAGCAGCTGAGCGCCTATGAAGAGCACAGAGCTCCCTCCTCACTGATCATCTGCTGTGCACTAAGCAGTCTCTCAATGAACAGGATCTTCCTCAGGAAGGCAATGACACTATATACCCCCTGCTATTACCGCTCACTGAATACTAATACTGTCCTGTATTCACGTGTACAGACCTGCACAGCAGCACGATCTACGGATAACTGTAACTACCACTGACACAGACAGAGAGGGGCTTCTACCTGATGTATGGACAGTATCAAACCTCCCTGGACACTGCAAAGCTCCACACCCACAACTACTGCCAGGTCCAAGCTACTCACACAGCACAGAGCGAATGCTGAGCTCACAAACACCTGCACAGTTTACAGCTCCCCAGCCAAGTCCTTTATCCTCCTCTAAGACATTCCCCAACCGAGTGTTGGAATTCATGTGTATTGTCTGATGACCGGTAACATGAGTGACATTTCCATGGTGTTCTCTCTGTCTCAATGGGGAACCCTTTACCTGGTCCAGACCAACAATAAATACTACCTGCTGCACTCAAATCAATGGCCTTCTAGTCCAGATACAGCGTTTTAGCAACTCGCCGCCCTGGTAACATTATTTCAACCATTTAACTGATACACTTTCTAAAAGATCAAACAGGCTAAGTAAGAACTGGGCACTTCCTTCATCTGAGCAGGTCTAGTTCAACACTCACCTCTGTTCTCCAGTCACCTTCCTGGACATATCTTAGGTGTGATGTTCTATTTTGGATCACTAGGGGAAAATGCCATCCATTGACCTCTGCTAATAAGCTATCCTTGTAGAGACTGCACATCTAACCATGCTAGGTATATCCCAACAAGCATTCATGGAATACAAACTGCATGGCATTAAATGACCTGTGCTTGCCTCTTAGCTGTCTATCATTCCCCCCCTGGCACACAGGAGAATGAAGCCTCCATACTTAATGCAAAGATGGTTAATGGCAGTGGATAAGTAACTGTACAGAGACACATCACATTTAAAGGAGGGCGGTTAGAGGATGAGGTTAACATCATATCAGTCACTGATGTTGCAAGGATCCAGCTCTATATTTGTGAATGGGGTTAGGACTTGCTTACGCGTCTAAATGTTCAGTCTCCTTTTCTATACCAAACACACATTGAACATAAGGCTTGTCATATTTTTTCACAGTCTTAGGAAAGCATTAACATATCATCTGCTTAATATTGTGCCAGTGCAGAGATAGCTTGCCAGAGTTTATCTGTGCACACTCTTTATCCAGACCCACAAACATTCAGTAGGTAGCTAAATATAGAACAATACTAACCAAGGCAACAGAAATGACAATAGTCATGATCACAACCTACTGTACATGCTGTACAGATTGCATCTATATGATGGAATGTACACATTACACGATAAACATTCCACCCAACCCCTCGTGAAGGTGGGAAATCACCAGATCATCAGGTTGAACCTATGTGTAAATTATGTGTACAACTGATGGAATGTGCATATTCCACAATTCATATGGAACAAGCGAAACATCCCACCCAACCTCTCATCAAAGTGTGAAATTATCAGATTGTAAGTTATCCATGTAATATATGTCATTACAGTCAAATACAGTCCATGGGAAGTGGAGCCATTGCTAACCAGACATCCAGTAATCCTAAAACACATACACCGGCAATAAATGGCCATTGGTTTAGAGCAAAGTGCTTAACAATCCCATAGCACATGTGTACAGCGGTTTTAATATTAGAAATAGGCTGATTTCCAATTATAATGACACCTCCTGTTTATGATCTAGGATTTTCTGTTGTTAATGAAAAATAATAAAAAAGGAGAAGTTCAATTAAAATTTAGCAAAAATGTTATGTAACAAGCAATGACCAAACAGTGTAAGGATTGCAGTTTAATCCTACAAGTAGAGTTCATCTCTGGTCTCCAGGGCTGGTCAGGAAGGTAGATGTGTCCGTATCCATCAAATTACCATCATTTCCCATATAACTCCAGGGCACATTGACTTTACTAGTCTTTTCACTAATCCTATGTTATTGGGGCCCTTGTCTCAGATGTGTGTTAGCAACAATTTTACTGTGTCCCATGAGAAATCCAATGCTGGTTGATATCCTACTGAAGGTGTGAGACCTTGCCTGACATAGTGATAGAGTATTACAGAGTTATCCAAGAATAAGAACCATTCTCCCTGAAGTTAAATAGGTCTAGACTTAACCAGGAAACTAACAGATTCTATTGTAACAGATAAACTTCTATTTACAGGAGGGAGCATTAACAAATAACAATATTATATTGTAATATTAATACCAAGGGGTTTGCCATGCCCTTAATCTAGAGAATAGGATTGAGGCAATCCTTATCAAAATATTAACCTTCTTAAGGGTTTGTTGAGTGTGGTAGAATATATTTAACACTTACCTCCCAATGGAACCTTAGCTCAAATACAGCCACTGCCAGAACATGTAGAATTGCCTCCCTCCCCTCTCCACTGAGCCTTTTCACTGTCCTGCTCTCCACACCAAAACATCAATGCACAAACCACAAACACTCTAGGGCTATTGACTATGATTACACAATGCCCAAGGCTGAGCTCTGTTAGGGAGGCCTGTGGATTTTATTGCTCAATGTACCTCCTTTAACCTATCAGCACTGAAACAAATTAACTTTGGCATCCAACCAGGATTTTCTGGGTGTGGGGTGTTACCTTCCAGCCCTAATGAACAGACAAAGCCTGCAGGCATGAAGGACACAACTGGTCTGTAACTTGACTTGATTGTCCTGTTTCTCAGTAGAAGTTAGAACAGAAATCTACAGGTAAGTGACTGGTATGTCCACACTGGTAGTCACTTGGTTTGCTGTTGTGTGCACTTCTCATTAGTGAATAATGGGGTAGATCCCTGTCAACAAGAACTATCCAGTGTCCATGTACTCTGTGTATATAAACAGTACTAAGTATAAACCAGCAATGTCCACACCCAAGCATGATAATGTTAATACTTGGAATAAGTTTTCCATCGCCAAGCTACTGCCACTGTAAATGTCAATGGGAGATGGAGCCCGTGTGTCCTGTAACTATAAATCTCTATTGGCAGATGGAGCCCGTGTGTCCTGTAACTATAAATCTCTATGGGAGATGGAGCCTGTAACTGTACCATAGCTGGAGAAAGACAGAGTTTGCTCTGTGGTTTACTGTCATCTTACTTATATCACAGTAATGTACACGGGCGATTTTCATAACTGCTCCCTGGGTGTGCAATATCACGTACATTCTAATACTACTATTATTATACCACTATTATTACTATAACTATTTTTAGCATGACTGTTATTATTATCATCACTATTATTACTACAATTTCTATTATCACTATTATCACCATTATTACTATTATCACCATTACAGCTATTACTATTATTACTATTACTACCATTTCTATTATCACTAATATCACTATTACTACTATTACTCTCACTGGTATTACTATTACTTATATTATCACTATTATTACTATTACTACTATTATTATGTCACTATTATAATCACAATTTTTTACTATTAATATTATCACTATTATTACTACGATTACTATTACTCTCACATATTATTATCACTATTACTACTATTATTGTCACTATTTTACGATTAATATTATCACTATTATTACTACTATTACTACTATTATTATGTCATTATTATTACTATTATCACTGCTGTTACTATTAATATTATCACTATTAGTATTACTATTACTATCACTATTATTACTCTCACAAATATTATTATCACTATAACTACTATTATTATTACTATTACTATTGTCACTATTATTGTTGATATGACTAATATTATTATCACTATTATTACTGTGAGTAGCTGTATTTTTTCTAGCAGGGATAATGATGTCCGGACGGAGCCTCAGTGCGGGTCCAGTGATCGGACAGGGTGGACGAGAGTGGCCGGATAGCTGTCAGCGAGAATCCCCTCAGTGGACCGAGCGCTGCAGAATCTGAATGAGAAGATCTCTTTGCTCTCTGACCTTATAGCAACACGAACCAGCACCACTAACCTTCCTGCCATGGAGACTTTCCAGCCAAGTGTGGAGTCTTCTAGGGCATCGGGAATCCCTCCCATCCATTAGGGTAAAGGGGACAGGTTACTGCTTCTCACCACAGTTCCACACTGGCTGATAACACATCGCTGCTTCTACAGTACTTCTCTAACCGCCCCCATGTAAATCTGTACAGATCCCACCTCACAGCCAGCAGTAGGAATGGCAACTGATGGACCTCATCACAGGGATACTGGGGTCCCCATCGGGGGGCTCATCACAGGGATACTGGGGTCCCTATAGGGGGGCTCATCGCAAGGATACTGGGGTCTCTATCGGGGGGCTCATCGCAGGGATAATGGGGTCCCTATGGGGGGGCTCATAACAGGGATGCTGGAGTACCTCTCTGGGGGTTCATCACAGGGATACTGGGGTCCCTGTAGGTGGCCCCATACAGGGACACTCCTGCTGACTGGACACAGTACTAACACTAAAGCTTCCCTGCAAAAGGGTGTGTTTGTGTTTTAAGACAGAACACAATTTCCTCCAGATTTCCCCAATGTGGGTTGTGTGGGTGTGGCATATTAAGACAGAACACATTTCCTCCAGATTTCCAATGTGGGTTGTGTGTGTGTGCATATTAAGACAGAACACAATTTCCTCCAGATTTCACCAATGTGGGTTGTGTGTGTGTGTGCATATTAAGACAGAACACAATTTTCTGCATATATGACCAATGTGGGTCATTTGGCATATTTCTGAATTCTCAGTGTCCCACACCTTAACCAGTGACCCAGCACCAGCAGTATTCAATGTGGCCACTATAGTGCACCCCCAGGGACCCAATCATTATTCCTCAATAAAGCTTTACTGGTGCAATACTGCCAAAGGAGCTACAACGCCAGCTGTAACTAATGGTAGCTATACCATTGCGGCAATAACTCCTTTCCATATTTTGACTCAATCAACCAAAACATCATGGTAACTGGAAGATTGGGCCGAAATGTTGGCCTGTGTGTACCAGCTGCAGTGTTTTATCTAAACTGTGCACTCATGCACATACACAATTCAGCAGATCTGTGCACACAGATTAAAACAGAGCACATAGAAATATCTGGGTGAATATAGGTAATAAGGTAGGTAGTACACAAAATGTAATTCAGTGTCTGCACAGATGATGTATATCAGCGTATGCAGCCAATTGGCAGGCCTTGTTTTTTTCTTGACTTGCAATACACTTACAAGATTAAATACACTTATAAGTAGTGATGGGGTGAATAAGAGAAGAACACTACCCTGAAGTATCTTTGGTGTGAATTCTATAGTAAGTACACAGAAGGATTGTAAACAGTTACTCACAGGACCCATGTGTCCTGTAATGTAACATTAAAACGCAATAATCTAAATGCAGCTCCTCTCAAAACCAGTGCACCTACAGCCATAAAGCTAATGTTTCAACTTGCTTCACTAGAGCTACACTCCTGCCAATCCCTTGGATGCAGGGAAATGGCATTGGGGACATAATAGATCCCCTCCCTCCTCCTACTCATCAGACCAAGCTACACACTTCCTGATGGTTGGGGCAGAGCTGCTCATAACTGAACCATGTTGCTGTGTGTGGAGGGAAGGAGGAGGGGGAGCTTGAAACTACCGGGCAGGCTGCTAGAGGAAGAAATGAAGATATGGGTGCACTGCAAGTCTGGAACAAGTAAAAAGTCTTTAGAAACACCCCAGAGTTCCATGTCCTAGCCTAAAGGCATGAGCCGCAGTATTTATGGGATGTAATATCCTTATTTGCACTTTAAGAATGAGAATTTTAGTTACAGTTTGGTTTTGTAACTTGTATCCACCCCATAAATATATTCAAATCAGATTTCAACTGGGATGATTGTGGATGACACTTCCAAAACAAAATTAGCTTCATATGACTCCTGCAACCTCAGAATCTGATCTATATCTAATCATACTATAGATATCATAATCTGGTAGGTTTTCAAGGATGTGGACAGTGAAAGGGTGTCTGTGGTTGATCCATTTAAAAAGAGGAGCACTTTTGACCCTCCTGTTGTCCCTGCTGCTATTAAAACATTTCATAACATGATGAATGTGAGTGTTCGTCAGATTGAGAAAGATCAGTCTAAAAGTATACACCACAATCTGACTATGTCTGAAAGAGAGGCTATAAAAACTCTTAAAAGTGATACTAATCTGGTTATTCGAGCAGCGGACAAGGGGGGGGGTCATAGTACTGCTCAATCGGGAGTACTATGAACAAGAATTGGGCTCTCAATTGAGTGACAATGATGTTTGTTTGAAATGTGATGGGGACCCCACATTGGATTTAAAGAAACAGTTGGATCTGAAAATTGGGTTTGGGATAAGTAGTGGGTGGATAACTGAAAGTCAGGGCAAATTTCTGACTACTGAATATCCTAGATGTCCCACTATATATACCCTCCCTAAAATCCATAAAAACATAGTCAGTCCTCCTGGACGCCCTATTGTGTCTTCACCTGATTCCCTATTTAAACCAATAGCTCAATTTCTAGACAGTTTTCTCCAACCATTGGTTAAAGCTATGCCCTCGTATTTGAGGGACAGTCAACAATTGATCCAACTGGTAACATCCCAAAAGTATTCTATGGAGGACATATGGCTCTTGACGTGTGATGTCAACAGCCTTTACACTATTATTCCCCAAAAGGATGGGATTGTGGCATGCCGTGAAGCATTTATGTGTTCTAACCATGTGGGACCTCCAATTGAATTTTTACTTGACTTATTAGATTTTATTTTGTCCAATAATTATTTTCGGTTCAAGTCTGACTATTATATACAACGTACTGGGGTTGCAATGGGATCTAATGTGGCTCCATCGGTAGCAAATCTGTATATGAGGAGCTTTGAAAATCGGTATATTTTTTCCCTGGGCCCAGCTCGGGTGCCCCTCTACAGGAGATACATAGATGATATGTTCTTCCTGAGGAGGGGTACTGCGGAGGGGGCAGGGGATTTTGTTCAGTCCCTGAATGAATTATCTACCCCTGTGAAACTAACTTTGACGTAAATTACAATTCTATTGACTTTCTTGATATCAGAATTTTCAAGAATCAGGACACATTGGGCACCACTTTATTTAGGAAGGATACCGATCGTAACTCAATATTGCATCATGCAAGCTGCCATCCTTATGTACTGAGGAACAATACAGACAGTACTCTGGCAGACTCTCAGCTGCACGAAATGAGTGAGCATTTACGTGCACGGGGGTATCCCAATAAGATGCTGATGGAACAATTGGCACGGGCTCGTTGCCATGTTTTATCAACAGACAAAAAGGTATCTCAATCAAGTCATCATAACAATGTAGATTTTTGTATGACATATACCCCACACAGCTTAGGAATCAGAGAAGAAGCAAATAAATACTGGGAACTCGTCTGTAATGATAGAACCCTGCCTTTCCAGAATAAAAGACTCCGCCATACCTACCAGAAAGGTAGAACATTGGCCAACCATTTGGTTGTTACTGACCTCCTGACTTCAGAAAAATCTAAGCCTAACCCTTTTTGGAACCACCCACGCCCTGGGTGTTATAGGTGCCCAGACTGTATTATGTGCAGGTCGATATTAGTGGGCAAAGAATTTGCCCACCCACATAGTGGTAAAAGATTATCGATCAAATATCGATTCTCCTGTGATAGCCGGTTTGTGGTATACATAATTATTTGCCCTTGTGGGCCATATTATGTTGGAAAAACTAGGACCACCTTTAAAGAGCGTATGGCAAACCATCGAGCCTCGATACGGCAAACATTTAACTCCACCAATTCTGATAAACAGGATAATAAGTTCTCTGGTGCACCAGTAGCATGGCACTTTAAACAGGCTAATCACACACTGGCCAGCCTTAAATGCATGATAATTGATGGGTTATCCCATATTGAGATCAAATCTAACCAGGACAGGGATAAATTGCTATTACGCAAAGAAGCCCGGTGGATACATTATTTAGATACTGTATCCCCGAGGGGGCTTAATGAACAACTTCTATATCACTGTTTTTTACAAATATTTTCAGCCTTGTCTTGTTTTCTATATGACGATTAGTGATCACAGTGTTACGCTGCTATGTTTAAATATTCCTCCCCCTATCCATTCCTCAGATTGACAGATTTACTATTTATATATAACCTTTAAGGTTTTATTTGTTTTTAAATTGTTTTTAAACTGTAATTAGGTTCACCAATGGGTTAATGGATTTGCACTGAGATGTGTTCCTCGTGGGTTAATTGATGTGTATAAATGAACGTCTATTGTGAATGATGTAACATCCTGAGGAACGGCTCGTTAGAGCTGAAACGCGTCAATACATTTTAAGTTTGTTACAATAAAAGTTATTTTTTATCCAAGCCCCGTGAGTGCCTCGTTCTGCTGGAAACTATATTGGATATATCGAGTGCCACCCGGGCAGGAACAAATGGGAATGGTGTGCTGACCATCTCTATCTACTAATAATCTGGTAGGTCAATATCTAATCATAGTATAGATCTTAAAATCTGATAGGTCTATATCTAATCATACTATAGATATCATAATCTGATAGGTCTATATCTAATCATAGTTTAGACAGTGAAATTAATTTTAGCTAAACACTGATGTAACAGCCTTATATACAGTACATTGTATGGTCCCCATGAAAACCTCTTTTTCAGACATTGCATTGGTACATGTTTCCCTTACCATTTCCTAATTCCAAATACAATTTTTATACTGATGGAAATGGTTTAGGACAGACCTAGGCAAAGTAAGGCCCGGGAATCACATGTCACAACTAGTCACTCAATACTAGACCTGTACCCAAAAAATCTTAATTTTAATTGATTGTCTCAGGCTGGATGAGTGATATATTTCTATTAAGTTACATTTCTAAAAAAAAAAAAAAAATTACCTGATGAATTTAACAATTGAATTTGATTGAATAGATCTAAAATATTACATACCTTCAATTAAAAAATTGCAACTAATAAAAAAAACCCAACGAAATAGGTATATTAATTTAATCTTTTTATAAAACTAAGTTTTGCAATCTATTTAATAAGAACGGGGTTGAACCTATTGGTGCGGCCCTTAACGACAACCGAAGTTTCTCATGCGGTCCCTTGGGAAATCTAATTGCCCACCCCTGGTTTAGAAACAAAATAAGGTAGTGCTGAAATGTCACCTCCCTTGGACTTCAACTCCTTTTGCTTATTAATGCTCTACTAAATAAACAAAATTACTGGCAAAATGAAACCCGGAGGTTTTGTCTGTATCATCATACAGGAAATAGAAACAATATTTTCACCAAATCCGATTGGTTGTAAATTTAGTATGTTTGGATCTAGACCAGTGGTGCCCAACTTGCAGGCTGCAGGTCACATATGGCCCATTCATGAAAATTTGCAACCCATGGGACTCTTAAGGGGTGGGGCCTAAGATTGGGGGAACCAACAAACAAAAGTAATAGTATAACCCAAGCACAAATAAGGAAGGTCTGAGGTAACACTCAGGACTACATTAAAGCATAGGAAATAGCGATAGTCATGTGACCTTGAAGAAGGGACCTCAATGTACCGAAACGTATACATCTGTCCGGAAAACTATACATATATAAAATATATAAATATTCTGTGCGCATACAAAATGAAATTGTGTGCGCTACATACCGCAGCACTTATTTTCCAGCAGATTGTTGTGTGCGCACCACTTTAACCTGTGTGCGCAGGCCTGCAGAGCTGTGTGCGTGCACACAAGCGCACATCTTAGAAGGAACACTGATCTGTGATTGTAACATTTATGTACAGTACATGTTTTAATAAAGTGACCATTTTGGAAAGCTGCCCTCCTATTTTATATACGGCCTTGTTCCAAGCTTGCTAAATTATTTGCATGTAACATAATAGTGTGAGTGCCCATAGTTCTTTGAGATTACAGTTTAGGAGGGAGGTCCTGTTTGTATAGGGAGTTCCTTTAGCCCCCTATATTCATCCTTTTCTTTTACAATGTTTAGCCCCTCCCTCATATAGCACTGGCACTAAAGTGCTTTTTCACTATCTCCCCTCTATTTCCGCTTGGTGGTGAGAATTTTTCCATATATATTTACTGGGGCCTAAGATTCAGTCTGGGCGGTTTGGTAGCAGAGCTTAGTGAACTGCCAAGTGGGACAGATATGTTGTAGTTCAGTTTAGTGCCACAGTACAATGCATTGATCGATGGGATGAATGCAAATAACTGCATTCCACCACTATATTACTGGCTGTATTGTCAGCTTTAAACCTAGCATTATATTAAATTATCAAATGCCATAAGTTTTTAAATTCCT
Source organism: Hymenochirus boettgeri (assembly GCA_019447015.1). Classification (NCBI taxonomy): domain Eukaryota; kingdom Metazoa; phylum Chordata; class Amphibia; order Anura; family Pipidae; genus Hymenochirus; species Hymenochirus boettgeri. The sequence continues at coordinate 316,229,621 of CM033469.1, forward strand.
ACAAAACACAACAAGTCCTTAAGTGCGTGTTTGAGTACAAATTATGGTGGCAGGACAGTGTCCACTAGGGGGCACCAACAACTTTAAATAATGTATATGCACAATTTCAGCTACTCTGGGGCTAACCAATTATGGATTCTAAAAAAACCAATAAATATATACATTTTATTTAGTCAATTAGTATTTTCTATTTTTGGTTTGATTACAGAGGTGTTTCACTGTTTTCCTCACCACTAAACTTGAAATATGCCCTGTCCAGTAAGTTTAATTTGTTGTTACCAAATTAGATTAGATTGTTTTGTTAAAGGGGCCTTATGGGGCCCATACACTAACAAATCCTGGTCATACGATTGATTGATCGTATGATAAAAAAATTGTCCATTGGACGCATAATAATATTTCGTACGATAATCTATACACAAACCCACAATCGTACGATATCGGTATATCACAATATTGTATGACCGGGATTGGAACGTGTATGGGCCCCATTAGAAATAGAAAATATTGCCCTCCTGTTGTAAAATGTAAGCATACTAAAAGTCATTAAGGGCTTTCATAACAATAAGAGCACTGGGCTGCAATTTAACCTATAATACACAAGTTCCATAAGTCATGTTTCACTGGTGGCATTTAAAACAGTATAACAGATTGCATAGTTAAGCATCATTTCTAAGGATATTATTTACAGGATATTCATGGATTTTGTCTATGATCTAAATACAAGTAAAGCTGGATACACACAAACTTCCTACCTGGTACTGACGGGATTGACTCAATATCGCTAAATGTGTGTACATTTGGTGTGGGCATTGTAAATGGTTGTTCTGACCAGAAAAATTCCCTTGGTCGCGGTCAGCCCCCTGTACTAGGGTATAGCGAGTCAGCAACAAACGTAGGGAGTATGGCAGTTACAAATGTTTTGTAACTAAGAAGTTTTCCATGTTGTTGCCAGTACAACTCACAGCCCATGTAGGCTTCAAAGAGCCATGCCCCCTGACTCCAGTATTTACTGTCTCTATACACAGAGTTTATAAAGTTATACATTTTATATATAACAGCTCTGCTTTTTCTCTACAAGTCAACATGAACAGCTGAAAGCTTTCCTTTTTTCCTAGTAAAAGATAAAGATTCTAAATGTACCTACATTGTCTGCATATACTGTGATGGCTCACTACTATTTTGATCTTTTTAGAAACACACAGACCATTAGGTCACAGGTTCAAATCCACAGGAATGTATCATTGTTAGGGACAGGAGCATTTGTAACAATCTGTGTTCTGTGTCAGAGATTGTGTTCTGTGACATGATTGGCTGTCAGGCTCCAGGAAGCAAGGCAGCTTCCTGTGAGGTGTACTGCATTCACTTAGCTGGGTGTGCCTAGCTAAGGTGGATTATTGGATCTGACCCCTAGTACCCACAGGTTAATTTTAGCAGCCATGGTTTTTGACTTCTTTGTGAATGGGCTCTTTCTATTGGAGCAAAGTTGTGTGGAGACTTAAGTTCCCCTTTAAGGCCCGTACATATGCAGAATTTTGCTTGGAAGGAATGCCAGAGGGCCAACCTCTGACAAGTGTTCTGGCCAAGCATTATTCATGTATGGGCACATGGTCATTTGTTGATCCACCCTAGCATTAAAAATGTAGTGTATTAAAAAGTAATAACATAGTAATATAGTAATTTAGGTTATAAAGACATATGTCCATCAAGTCTAACCTTTTCATTCTGCTTTTTAACCCTACCTAATAGTTGATCCAGAAAAAGGGTTGGTAAGGTATGGCACTAGTTAACCCCAAATATAGTGGGGGAGATGCTGAACAGATAAAAATCAAATCAATAAACAAACTAAAGAGAAAAGAGAACCTGCAGCACACTACTTTTCTGATGTGTAAATATATACATTCCCTTTATTTCAGTACGTAAACACATACATATCTAGGGTAGGTGATGTACAAATAACAAGTTAAAATACATTATAATACATTATATACAAGTAGCAGCATCAAGGTTGAGCAGCAACATTGTAAAGTGCAAATAGTAACACAATATCCTGAATCTAACCAAGTGGATAGCACAAATCAGGATTGTAAAAGTTACTAAATTATTGTAAAGTGTATACTCATCTGTCCCTGTACATGGCTCAACACTTAAATGAAAGGGTCATCCATGGAGGCTCAAGCGTCTACACTGCTGCACATAGATGCTGCTGTTCCACTGAAACGGTAGGTCCCCCTTATGCGTTTTGCTGGTACCCTGGGCTTTCTCAAAGGTACAGTTTGTGGTATCCGCCATCTCTTCTTTATAGGCCAGTGCCCGCCAAGAAGTGACCCATGTGTGCTTGCATCATCGCGTCACCATGCGCGATCACATACGTGCGTAATGACGTTGATCCAACAGTTGACTCAGAGGAAGGCAAAAAAAAAATAAAACAGCTGAAGGGGGAGGGGGAATTACTTCCTGACCCTAAACGGCAATAGGAAAGTATCCCTGGATCAACCAGTAATTCTCAGTATTTTTTAGTTTTAGACATTTATCTAGGCTGCTTTTAAAGCTATTCAATGAACTTGCCATTACCACTTCTGGAAGACAGTTCCACAGTTTCACCGTTTTCACTGTAAAGAAACCTTTCCTAACCTGAAGATGAAACTTCTTTTCTTCCAACCTTAAAGGATGTCAACGTGTCCTCTGATATGACCTATTAGTAAACAATGCACCAGAGAGTTTATTGTATGGCCCATTAATATATTTGTATAAGGTTATCATGTCCCCACGCAAATGTCACTTCTCCAATGTAAACAGCCCTAACTTGTCTAATCTGCCTACAAAGTCCAGTCCCTCCTTTCCCTTTTTTATTTTAGACCTTGCTCTTAATGCCCACTTCTAAGTGATTTATAAACTGATTTAAAAGAAATGGCCCCAGTACAGAACCCTGAGGCACTCCACTTAGAACTTTATCCCACATGGATTTAGCTCCATTGACCACCACTCTCTGTTCGTAACCAATAACCAATTCTCTATCCATGCAATATTGTATTGTAATGATTGAAAATTGCCAACCAATGCAAAAATTCAACTCTACGTAGATTGTAATGGTATGGCTGTATATTTCCTGGTCTCATTACACGTATTCTCTGGCTATGAACATATCCACTGAAATACCCTTTCTCCCTTATAAGTATATTGTCTCTTGCATTGTTTTTGGTACGTTCAAAACTCTTACTTGTTAAGGGTTCCTCAAGCAGCTTCATCGCCACACACAGTTACTGTTCTTCTGACTGACAAAACATTCACAACCTGCTTCATCATTCTATGCAGAAAAAGCTAAACGATTCCTAATATATTTTAATGAAGTTAGTGAAAGACACTTCCATTAAATGTTGTTTTACAAATGAGGTGCTTATTTATGCTCGGAGTTTGACATCCCAGATCTAATGATAAAGGGGATTTATGAATTTGTATGAATACAATATTACCCAATAGAACAGGGTAGCAAGCGACAATTAGTGAAAATATCTATTTTTTCATTATTTAAATCAGAGATTGCCCTAAGTGGTTTGTAAAAGTAACAGTATTTTTAGGGAAGGTCATCTAAATCAATTTAGGGAGTTATCTATAAGTGCAGGAGAGATGGAAATCACAATGTTAATCTGAAAAAATGCCTTTAAGGGAAAGAAATTTCATTTTTTTACCCCGTGATATGAAAACATCCCCTAAAAAACCACACTAAATTGTAATATACCACTTGCAAGTACATGGCATTAAAGTAAATGTAACCCCCTGAAGAAGTGCACTCTAGTCACACCACTTGATATTAATTATATTCCCTTGTCGTTTTTTGGACTGCGACAGGTTTGTGTAGAAACTACTAGTGGTGTGTGACCTGCCGTAACATGATCCTGCAGTTGTCTAGGACTGGGCATGTGTACAAATCATAACAGTCAGGGACAAAACTGTGATTAATAAAGCACATAAGTGTCATTTCCCATTACCCACATAAAACAACAGATATTAATGCTTTGTATCTATGATGCCTTGTGATCCAGTGTTTCACTGTCAACACCAAAATTAAGTAATTTCTTGTATCCTGTATATGGAAGCTAGTACAAACATAATTGATAAAGGGACAATCCTGTTGGTACTCATTAGATCGGTCCTTTATCGATAACGTGTGTATGCACAAAAGCACTGTTTCTGAGGCCGATGATCAAAGGGTGTGTGGCAGTCACAATCTCTCTATACTTTATATAGGGAGAACGCTAGTGACTGTTTGTAGCAACATCTTTTAATGATGTAACCAGCTTAAGCGGGATCTGCTTATTGAAGCCTCTAGAGCACTGAATATAGGGTATTGCAAAGGCTTTATTTACAAATATACAAGAAGATATTGGCTGTCTTAAAAGGACATGTTCACCCCCCAAACTAAAATTTAACCCACTACTGGCCCCACTGTGTAGTTTTTAAAAAATCCTCATGGTTCTCCTGCAGTGCTTGTCCAAAGTCCAGGAAACTGAAGAGTGGGAGCTGTCTTCTTGTGTAAAGGTTTCTGCCACCTGTCTTGCCTTTGGGAGGTAGTGTGACATGTGCAGGGGAACCCTTTCCCCCCTCCCTCCCACCCTCTGGATCCCTCCCTGGCTGGCCATCCACCTACCATAAAAACATGTTTCTGTAGTGTAGGGCATCCCTGCCCACCCCCAACCACCATGTCAGATTACTAAAATAAGATTCAGAACTCTACTTACAGCCCTTCTCACCCGCGACAGCAGCCATGTCTGTGATTGGCTTCTTTTCAGCCAACCACACATATGGCTGTTGGTTCAGCCCGTTTGCATGTTCCGGCAAGCAGGGAGCTGGATCAGAGCACCGCAGGAGCGAAGGGTCATAAGTTCTGAATCTTATTTTAGTAATCTGACATGGCGATTGGGGGTGGGCAGGGTTGCCCTACAACATATTAATAGTTTTTTATTAGGGTGGAAATGCCCTGTAAGCATCAAGTGTTCTCATATGTTACAAGCACAAAAAGAAAATAAAGTCAGTTCTAAGAATTGAGACTACAATCAGTAAGTTCTTTAATTTTATAAGGATGTCAAGCCCATTTGGAAGGCACACTTGTTCCCAGTGCGCCAGTGGGAGCAGCTCTAACCCAATGAAGCACCTTCCCAATATAAATTGATTAGAATAAAGCACTTAAACATTTTTGTGATCAGCAAATCTAGGAAACTAATCACAGTTTTAGAATGGGTCATTTCATCTGGAGTCCATAAAAAGCATTTAATATCCTGACCATTGTATTTTTACTTTTTGATTTATAAAAATAGACTCTGGAGTCCTTGGGAAACTAATAGAGAGAGAACTAGATGCCATGGAAGAAATAAATAAAGAAAAAACAGCCCTCGTTCCTTTAAATCTATCATCATTTAAAGTGTATGCCTATCAAAAAGTTGGTTTCTATCTGATTTACAGAAGAACAGGAGGTAAATGCTCTATCTCTTACCTCCCATTCTTCAGTAAATTTTACAGGAGAGGAGGAGACACTTACCCGCGGACCCGCTTCAGCACCGAATTCTCCAACGCCTCCGACGCATCTCCAGTCCTCTGCACTGTGCTCGCATGCGCACGCAGTGCGAAGGAGCGAGAACGCGTCGGAGACTGTCAGTGAAGTCGGCGCTGGAGCAGGTCCGCGGGTAAGTGTCTCCTCCCGTAAGATTTACTGAAGAACGGGAGGTAAGAGATAGAGCATTTACTTCCTGTTCTTCAGTAAATCAGATAGAAACCAACTTTTTTGATGGACGTACCCTTTAAATGTTCTTTGTCGAGATAACAAATGTACATATATAATGCAAAAAGATACTTGGAAACGGGCCCGGGCCCCTGCAGTTATGCTCCTGCATCTACTGCTATACCAGAGTTCCTACTAACTTCCTCATAAAAACCAAGTGAGTTAGTTTGACAAGATCTATTCCTCCAAAATCCATGCTGGTTACTACTTATAGGGTCAGTCCTTGAAACATACCCTAGAATATGTTCCCATATCAAACTTTCCAGTATCCTACCCACCCCTGAAGTTAAACTTACAGGCCTGTAATTACATGGCCTCGAATGATTACCTTTTTTGAATATTAAAATTACATCAGCTTTTTTTTCCTATCTAGAGGCACATTTCTAGACATAAGAGAATCTAAGAAAATAAGGAACAATGGCCTGGATAAAACTGAACTTAGCTCCCTAAGCACTAGAAGATGTATTTTATCTCGTTTATTAATATTAACCTTTCTTAGTTCTTCCTGAACCACATCCTCAGTTATCCAAAGTGCAATTGCATCTTTTATATCATTATTGCTACTATACTCCATGCTAGGGATTCTCAAACCATGGCCTTCCAGATGTTTAAAAACTACAACTCCCAGTCATAGTTACTGAACTAAAGAGGAAAGCCAGGGAACACTGAAAATTGCAGTATTCTTGGATCTTCTAGAGTTTATACAGTGGGAGTAAAGATGTTTGCTTTATCTGCATCCCCTGTATCTATTTTATCCCCATTATTTAATGAGCTCACATTTTCATTCCTCATCTTTTAACTATTAATATAAAATTGTTTAGTGTAAGTAATGCTTTATTCAGCTATCCTAATCTCATTATTAATTTTAGCTAACTTAATTGCTTTTTTACAATCTTTACAGTTACACAGCCAGATGCACTAAGAGGCACCAAAATGGAGTTAAAAGACACGCTAACCGATGTTATATCAGTTAGCGTGACTTAAACTCCATCATTACGGTGCTTGCGTGTTTAACGCGGAAGTTAACCACGCATAGCGCCTTACCTTTACGGGACTTTTTAATGCTAGCCAATGGCTGGCATCAAAGTCCCACAACGGTAAAGCTCCATTTCGGGATGCACGGAGAGGCGCTATGTGAATGTAGCATTGCCGACAGCGCCTCTCTGTGCATCGCCCTGACAGTTTTTATAGTTCCTAAAGGCCTGTTCTGTTCCCTCTTACTTAAAGATTTTAAAGCCTTTCTAGTTCCCACTTTACATCAAAATTCAGCCACATGGATGTGAACTTAATTTTTTTACATTTCCCAAGGGTATAAGAAGGCTACTCTGTCAGTTCTTCTTTCATTACACCAAGGAACATAGTGATTATGCATAAGAAAAAACAAATCCTTCTTCTGCTGATCACTGATTGGTTTCTAAGGGTGACCTCATTTTTATCCCACCAAAAATTGTTTTCATAAATTGCTCAGCAACAATAAAATAGATCTTTGAAAAATTTCATTTGCGAGCTACAAACTATTTTATGGATTTCAGGAAAACTTTATGTCAATTTTATAACATTTATAGGAGCATCCACATTCATTTATTAACTTTATTGTTTTTCTGTCATTAAGAACTTAAGCAAAAGAGTAGGAGTGTAAAGAAAGGTTAGTTAATGTAGGGCAAGCAAGTTGACAGCACTTTATTAATACACTATTAACACTTAAGATACAAGATCTTGTATCTATACAAGAAAAGAGATACAGTTTACCAAAACTGCTCCTCACCTCTTTAATTCTTTATATATGTCTCCTCAGGAAACTACTATCAGGATTTTATAGCCTGAGCGAACTCCATACAAGCCACATGTGGAAGGAGCTCCTGCTTCTACCCGATTAAAAAGCAGCTTAAGTGGATCTTAAATTAAGCAAGTTGAGCAAACTTGGAAAGAGGAGATAGCAGAACCTGGGGCTGATATACAAGACATTGCAGGGCATGTGATTGAGTTAGAAATGCTGAATCCCAGGAGGCACAGATTAAAATCTGAGTTCCCACTGGTCATCCCAAGCACTTACCATGAGAGCTTTGATCAATCTCATGGTCAACCTAGAGAACAGGGGGAACATTAACATCCACATTAGGGGGCTTCCAGAATCAGTGGAAAATACTGATCTGAATGCGGCCCTACAAAAAAACATTAATTCCCTCCTGGGGCAACTAGAAGAATTGACCACAACTGGACCAGGCACACAGGGACCTAAGGCCCAGAGAAAAAGACGGCTATAATGTAATATGATGCATGCACAGATTTATAGAGCAAATCATGTCAAAGGCCTGCAAATACTCAGAGATTCACTTGAACAGAGCACCCATCTCTATAAACTCCGACCTCATAGCACGCACCCGTTTCACCACTTCTTACAATTCTAAAAGGCCATGTTTTTACCCATCGATGGGGCTATTTATTTTCCCTACATATAGGGATATACCCTTACACTGTCTGATAAGTTACATCAAAGAAGGGTGTCAAGTGGCACTAAAATAATTTAAGCAACAAACATGGATATTATCCAAGACAGATGCCCATTAACTTCAGTAATGTGAGTACCTAACAATTACTAATTAATAAGAGATACACTCTACATGGCTGGTAACAGGAACAATGGCTGAAGACAAAGGCTGTTTGGCTGGTAACAGGAACAATGGCTGAAGACAAAGGCTGTTTTTAGCACTCATCTTTGCTGTGTGATATCTAAGAGAGGGCAGCACAGTTGTAAGTGATTTCAGCTGCTGGAAGTGGGGAGATGTAATGGGGGAGATGTTTTTTTTTGATATTGTTGTTCTTTAACTCCTATTTCCTACCCCCAGGGTTCCAGCCTATTAAGCATAATTGTTATAAGGTTTTTTTGTGTGAACAACAACTGAATCTAAAGGTCTGCACATTTAATGCAAAAGTTCTCAAAATTCCTCTACAAAGAGCCCAGATTTTGTAGTTATATTACAGGAGACATACTTCAGGGCCAATGCCACATGTAACTTCAAAAACAAATACTTCCCAGATTCTATAACCCAGAACTGCAAATCAAAAGAGTGTGAGTTGCATTTTAATGCAACTACCCCATACAGGTATTAGCTACAGGCCATCCAGCCAGCACTTTTTATTAAAGGCGTAAGGACCCTCTGGCCCTTAAAATGGAGATCCTATGTCTTTAATAAATGCAATGGACAGGGGGAAGTGAGAAAGCCTGCTATATTGATCTAGTGCGTAAGTATGAGAAATGCAAAAGTTTGCAAAAAAAGGTTAGTAAGTTAGGACCTTCCAGACTGGGGTTTACGTTGATGTGGTTTGAAGGATTTTCATTCAGTGATCACAGTAAAGTATACTAAAAACCTTTGTTTATATGTATGCAAGTTTGCAGTTAAAATTATATTGTATACAAAATGGAAGCCAAAAGTGGCCCTTGAAAAAGACCCCACAAAAAGGCATGACAATAACGGTCTAAAAATACAAAACACGTTTAATGGCGTTTAACGAACAGTACCAAGTTCAGTATTGGTGAACCTAAATAGGCAGGCCTTCCTATTTAGGTTCACCAATATTGAACTTTGGTACTGTTCGTTTACTATATATACACTGTACTTATTTTCATCATCGGTCCACCATACAGCATGGGGATTTAGAGAATTTTTGGTTTATGGGGACGCCCAGGAACCAGGTTTTAGGAATTTTGTATATGTATATTTAAAGGTTGGTAAATTGTATATTTAAGGTTTGGTAGTCGTTTGCTATCACATTACTATGTTTAGCACATTAAATGAAATGGGGGGTTATTATAAAACATTTGGACGCCATTAAACGTGTTTTGTATTTTTTTAGACCGTTGTCAGTGCCTTTTTGTGGGGTCTTTTTCAAGGGGCCACTTTTGGCTCCATTTTGTTATATTATAGTTTTACCCCTAGGGGCACCGCTAGAATGTTAGCGTTGACATCAGGTCTTAGTATGAGCTATGTGGCCACACCAGACTACTAGTTATTAAAATTATATTGATGCACTTCTGCAAAATGTAATTGTAAGGAGTGCTCCCACAGCCCTTCTTTGTATGTCATAACCTATTATATTCTATATATAGATTATATACAGTATAACATCTCCTAAAAACATCTTGCTTACAAACATTGCAATGAGGAATAATTTCCCTAAGCTAATGATAACCTATGGAAAGTTTAAAAAAAAACATCATCTGTTACAACAGTCTTTTTGATAGCAAATTCAAGTGAAACAGAATGGCGAAAGCATTTCTTCTGTGAGTTTTATCTGAACATTAACATGTTATATTGAATATAAGGTTTGAGGGGGTGGACAAAGTTTGGTTTAATGGTACACAAGATTCCTATCAATCTAATGTATATCTGTTATCATAAAAGTCAACCCAACTGTGACATTGCCAAGTAGGCTAGGGAAAGACTCAACATTCCCATGGTAACTACAAAGTGATTGTTCTATATTCATCACTGTTTAACATCATCCCCAGATCAGAAAGCACTTGCTGCCAAGGAAGGGCAGGGGAATACATGTCTCTGTTCATTGTGCAATTAATAAAAAAAACAAAAAAAAGTTTAAACAGCATTATACTGTATTTTATTTTATTTACTAATGTATAAAGGAGACCTATTGTTTTTACCAGACTGAGCAACAAATTGTCAAATGTTTCACCATATTACTAAAAGGGTGAAAATTAACCACATCAATTTCTGTCACTGTGAAAAAAGGCAGTAACAATGCCGAACATTCTTGCTAAATCAAAAAATGTGAAAAAATGTCAAATAAAAAACTGAAACCAGAACTTATCCCAGTATCAGATCAAGGCTTGGTAATGTTAATAGGCAGCATAGCAGGGGGTCCTTTATTTGTAATACAATTAATACATTCAGGGAGATAAATACTTTTCCACAAGTACTATCAGGTTATTGTGGGTTTTAAACCAACTTTGCTGGGCATGCATTAAGTATAAAATATCTGGACTTGCACAGTGCACTAGTGGAAGTTTTGCGCTGCCTACAAGTGCGAAACTTAAGTGTATTCCATTAGGGTCTTATCAAGGCACATACTGTGCTGCTTACCACGTGAACTCGGCCAGGTAATTAACAAGCCAAAATATACTGCATTCCCTTAATTTGCTTTAAAACTCTCAGGAGACATCTCTATGTTAAGCTAGGTACACTAGCAACAATAAAGCCCCAATACCGTCGGATCCAACGATATCGGGGCTTTACCGGCATGAGAGTGTGGGCACTTTTCTGAATGAGCGCACGGCCGCCCAACGTTCGTTGGCCGAGTGCTCTTGGGTAAGTCCGTAAAGTTCCCCTCTGCCACGGTAACCTCTATAGAGGGAGATTGCGTGGCCGAGGGAAACACACAGTCCTATACACTATGCTGTGTATAGGGAGCATGATTGGGACTGTGTGCATGCAGATCTTTGAAAAATGACAGACAGGATCTTGCAGACCCACGATCGCACGTGTGTACAAGCCTTTACCCCCCTAGTTAAATTTCAACAAACATATGTAAAGTACGCTGACACTTCCTGTATTTATTTGAATTTTGTGTATTGGGAAACACCCTGGGGAATTCTTACAAGGGAATGACACCCCCAGTAAGTAAAAGCATGAAATGTATCAATGCCATCTCCGATTTGCCAAAAATCTATTTTTTTTCACCAAGTTTAAATGTCTTCGTGAAAAAAAATTGTTGCCCGTCAGGAAAAGTCTAAATTTGTTGCTGTAAATTTATACTGATATTTCTAACTTGCTATTCTTGAAGATATCCCCTAATATCCCCAGTGTAAAACTTACGTGTCTGAATATTACTTGAGGGGCAGAAAAAAACTTTTGCCAAAATTCACATAGTTGTTTTTTGTCTATTTTATATATACACTCAAATAAATCTAGACTTGACATACTATGTTAGATATATGTTTTGAGGTATTCTCAGATTCAGTGACTGTAGGACATTGCAACTAAAAACAACTATAGGGGTGTTCAGTTTTGACCAAAACCCATGTTCCAGATTCGTTGGAAAAAATTTATACTTACCAAACAGCAATCCGTGGCACTGCTGTGTCTTTCCAGTCAGTCCCTTATGCTCCCCCCATCTTAAATATTAGCAGCACCTAAAAAGTAAGTAGCCACTACACTGGCAATTTTAGGATGGAGGGGGGGTATTACCTGTGCCCAGAATCCTCTAGCAGATCTGCCACCTTGAGTCATTTGTAAGTGCAAGTTTGTCAGTATGAAAGGGGATTAAAACAATAGGTCCAAGATGAAGACATGAACAGTGCTACTTTGGAGACAGGTGTGAAGCTAATCACATACTGTAGTGACAGAGGCACACACAGTAGCACAAATGCTATTTTCATGTTCAGGCTTGCTCTTATTGTTTTTGAATATACAATAAACCACTTTAGTTCAGCGGCGTGCACTATACTATAAACATACCTATGTATGGTATTACTCTGTGTATGGATATATACTGTATACGGTTAAACATGGTAGTGTCCTTTAAAAGAGGGCATGGCTAAATTGTTGGGGTACCCTGAACTCACAACTGTCCATTCTGGAATCCCCCTTTGGAAATTCTGTGTTTTAGATGCTCCTGATCTCTGTAGTAGCTTTGAAGAGGTTATTATTGTCCATATTCAAACTTTAAGACGTACCCACATAAGCCTACTGCCTAGATTACAGACAAATCCGTGCTACGTCCTCATAGGTTATAACAAACTATACTTTGTGTTCCAGTCATGGAATGGTTGCCTGTTGCTTAAGTGCTTTGTGTATGTAAATGTATTCTTGATTCCTTGTGCAAAAATGTTTCCATAGAAATAGAAGAATTATTGCTAATAGTAAGGTAAGTTTTACTAATTAGAGCCAGTCACAAGGTGAAATGTTCTTACAAATTTTCTTACATATACTATTGTACAGTATTAAAGAAATGAACTCCTCCCAAGTTAGCGATGTAACTTTCTGCCAAAATGCTTGAACAAAAAGAAAAAGGGGGTTATTCTTTTGTAGCTTTTGGTTTACAATCGAAAAAAAATAAATGTCTGTACTTTGAAATATTTAAAAATAAACTTACTGTGTGCAAAAGTCCATTTCTACATATAGTTTTTCCTTATGCATTTGAACTTCTACTCCTTTCCAGATTAGAACAGCATGCACTAGCGGTACAGGTTTTTATGGTAGTCTAAAGCACCATATGAAAATGGTTACGTGTAATCAAACATAGTCATGAAGGATGTTATATGTACCATGACTAACTTTCCTGTCCCAGGAGGAAGAAATGGAAGTTCATCCCAGTCAGGTCCATTTACCTTTTAAATAAGAATGTTTGTAAATGGCAATGCAAGTCTTTATATATCTTTATATGATTATATTTTTTAGCAGTGAGTAAAAATGTGTCCAAAGAAATGTTTCTATATGAGAGATTTTTATATCACAAGCTATTGCAGACAACTGTAAATCATGAGTTAGGATGTCCAAAATACCTGGTAAACAATCTGGACACAAAATCATTAGAAAATATATTATCAAAATCCCCAGAGGTTAATAGAATTTTCACCATTTTTCACTTCAACTGGTAGGGTTTTTCAGTCCAATTTTTCATTCCTACATTAATCAAAATATCTCATATAAAATGCTGTGTTTTCTATTGACCTTGACAAATAGACTGATTATCTGGATTAATTTGACTTCAAATCTTATCTGTACAAGTGGTCTATTTGGCTGAGAAATACTATAAACTCTGTAACCTATGTCCTATGCTATTATGATATATTGAATCTGACTAGTAAATTAATTGGTGTACTGTATATTTATCATACAGATACAAGCATTACTTTTCTCATTATTTTCATAGTATGAGATAGGCCTGTTTTTCTCTTGTTTTTATAGATCTGTATATATAAAAGTCAGTGTATTTTAGTATGTAATATGTATGTGTGTATATATGTATGTGCTAGAAAAACGGCTCCAAACGGCTAGGACATTTGCATTAGATAATATGCATACATTTCAGGATCCCCATACCCATTTTTTCAACTCTTTCAGGTAATTTACCTGTGTGCTTCCATAAGGTGAATCGACTAATCACCTTAGTTAATTGATACCTCCAAATGTCACAGATGTCAGGGCTGTCCAATTTCTAGCCCCAGCCCACTGTCCCAGATATGGTAGCTATTAAGTTTTCCGGATTCCAGCAGCTGCCCCGCTTTGGTACAATGCTTATTTTTCATTTATTATTTTGTTGCGTAAGAGGAGGATTAAGCTGTCAATCATGAGGACCAGTGGAACATGTGATGTCACTAATGTCATGTGACCACACACTCAGTGTCCTCCTCACTTGTGGTTTGCCCAGAGTTAAGATTGGGAGGTAACCTGGCCAATCCAAGAAAATTCTCTGGAGGTTGGGCAGGCAGCTACTCATGAAAGCAGGAGGAGATCCAATGTGCAGCAGTTGGTGCAGAGTTTATAGAAAGCTGCTTAGGAAATGTGTGATTTGCCATTGCAGGGTGCTGACAGTCATGAAATGTATATGTGCAGTACAAGGTAATAAATCCCATTTTACTTAAGGAAAGTGATAGAGCTGTACATGGGGTGGAACCATCCACACTGCAACACAACTGCACTGAAAGGGGTTTATTTTACTTTTACAAATTGTGTCTCTTTCCCCCACAAACTACTATAGCCCCAGTGTTAAAGGCCACGTACACCCTTTTTCCACTCACCCTATGTCTTTATCCTAACTTCAAAGTTTCATTTCACAGTCTAACATCATCATATAGTAGGAGTCTCCTCCACTGGATTTCAGGGAGATCTCATTCTGGCTAAGTCAGTGTGTCAGGGCTTGATTGGATTTACAAGGGGGAGGTACAACATACAGATACATGTGGGATACAAAGTGGCATATAATCAAGGTGCTAAAATGATGCAACTCAGTGTACTCCCAGAAAATGCTAATAGGAGAATGTAATATGGAATTGAACAGGGTCCAAAAGGCACCTACCCCTTTTACGTGTGAGTCACACATGGTGTTTCCAAGAATAATTAAAACATAATTGCTTTTATCGAGGTATATGCATATACATTTGTTATTGCTCTTGACAATTATGGGATTGGTTTAGCTACAGAGAATTAATAAATTGTATATTGACCCTATCAGAACCCAGGTGAACCTTATGCTTATTAAATCATGATAAAGAATAAAATATGAGGACTGATAAACAAATACTTGCCTTGCCTATGAATATTTAACAATAAACTTAAATACAGTCAAAATGTCAATGGCAAAGCTATTCTTTCTTTTTTCTTATAATAATTTTCTATTTTTTGTGGTAAAAGCCATTTAGTAGCTGTTTTCCAGTTTATTATCTAATCAATTAACTATGCCTGACAAACATGAAGTGTGAAAAATGAACCTTACTAAGTGAAAAGGCTTAACTTTAAGATTAAGGTCACCCCCCCTCTTGTTTTTCTAGCTTTACCCAAGGCTGCCACTAAATTTCACAAATCAGATGCCAGAAGGAATAGGGGAATATCGTGGGTTTCTAAGAGTTACAACTAAACCTTCATTAATGGGAAATTTCTAGTATATTCTGTATATCTTTAATACTGAGCTAATGGGGGCTTCTCAATATCAAATTGGGACAGAGAATAAAAGCAGATTGTTAGTACAACTTTGTCACTAATAATATTCTTGGATCAATAATTTATTTTAAAACTGGAGCTTAATTCAATGACAGTATCCAAACAATGTAATTTCAATAATCTAGAAGCTACACTTATAAGGTCCCTTCAGCAGATTTCTGTGATATTTTTGCAGCATACTTTTTCACATATGATATTTGAGGTTCATGTGTGTATACTCAAAAATTGCCTGAAGCCACGACCAGGAAGTAGAGCGTCTGTCAGTGCAGATGATTTCTGATCCTGTTTTTGCTTGAAACTAGTTAAATAAATACAAAAAGTGAAAACGGTTAAAGGGCATCTCCAGCCTTATAAAAAAAAATATAATATATAAATATCTTTCATACTATGTAGGTTACCCCTGCCCACCCCGATCCGCTGTATTAAAAAAAGATTTAGTACTCTACTTACATGCTTCATTTCCCTGGCACTCTGATCCGGCTCTCCATGCCAGAACTGCAGCAGGGGGCCAAACCGCAGCAACGTCTGTGATTGTCTGAGGGGCAACAATCACAGACGTGGCTGCCATCAATGCAGAGCGCCCAGCACTGAAGGCATGTAAATAGAGTTCTAAACATTTTTTAAAAAACTATAAAGGGTTGGGGGAGGCAAGGGTAACCTTCATGATATCGATATCAAAACCTGCTGGAAGGGCAGCAACGGATGGAGGGAGGGGGAAGCTCCCCTGCGCATGTCACACTACCCCTCAAAGGCGACAGACAGAGAGACTTTTGGACTGGAAAACAGCTACAACTCTTCACTTCCCTGGACTTTGGACATTGCAGGAGAACCGTAAGGAGCAGAGATGTAAGTAAAGGATTTTGTTTAAACTACACAGTGGGGACTAGTGAGTTAAATTTTAGTTGGGGGTGGGTTGGTGGACATGCCCTTTAATGCTTCTCTGCAGACATATATTAAAGACTTAGAATATTTACACATTACTGCAAAATTTCAAACAGTCTAAACATATAGGGAACACCTGCAAGCTTTGAGACTGAAGAGGCTGCCTTAGCTAACAAAACACAAAGTTATTATTCTATTAAACGAGCAGGACATGAGCCACTAAAGGAACTTTCCTAGGGGCACTTATTACAAAGTCAGCCCAGGAGCTTCGAAAAAAACCCTCTGAATCTTCTGTGCGTAAACATAAAGGACTGGCAGGTGTTTGGAGCCGCATTAAAGTTTGGAAGGAATATGCATATTCTGTGAGAGATTCTATTTTGGCTCAATTCACTTTGTCTAATTTGTGTAATGTTAACATAATGCTAGGTACCTTGATACCGGTTAAAGGACTTCATTTTACAAAATGTGATATATTATTGAAGTGCAGTTCAGTTTATTTAGAGAAATTGAATTAAAATCCCATCATGTTTCTGTTTCTACAGATTTATCCAGAACACTTTCAAGTGTACCCCATGGATCAATATGTTTTTCGTTCTCTTTCCAAAAAAAGTGTCTCAACACCAAAAATTTAGAGCTAAAAGGCATGGATATTAAAGGGAGTCACACCCTCACAAATATCTTTACTAAACATAAAGACCAAAATACTTTTACCAATTCGGCTGAAAATTGCCCAGCGTTTGCCCATAAATGATCCAACAATTGTATGCTATTGGAAATTGATACGTAGGCCCCTTAAGTCATAGCTGTAACATGATGTCATAGCCAATCTTTGACAGTCGCGACCCGGAAACCACTTTATAGCTGTGCAAGCTCGTAAAACAGGGATGTTTCTGAAACTTTTGGCACTGGCAGACTTTTTATGGGTGAGGCCCACTGCAACGCACTCCTGCGCAATCCATGCACATTCGTCCGGCGCAAGAGTGCGCTACTGCCACACATGATTGCGATTGCCCAATGTTTCGCAATTGAAGCACAAACATATGCGCAGCACACAGTAGTGCATTAGTGTGGCCATATCAATTGGGCCACACTAGTGTGCGTTATAAAAGCACATCAGAGTGGCCTAGACCTAAAGCTGCCTAATATCTTCCTGTGGTGCGTTCCGCACACCGCTGCAAAAAATAAGTGTGGCTTGTGAAGAAGGGGTGTGGGGTGCTTAGCACAGACTGGTAAATGTAAGTGCCCCAAACACAGATTGGATTTTTTTTTTTAAGGGGGGGGTGGGACAAAGATCGTTACTTAAGTTTTTGAACAAAAGAAGTCTCTCAGGTATAAACACTAAAACCAGTGTCAGACTGGCCCAAGGGCTATGGGCGGCCCCACAGCTCATTCCTCCAAGAAACCAAGAAAAACTGCTCAAATTTAAATGCAGAGCCAAGTTGCAGTAAGAAATGCATTTTAATAAACAATATGAGTAGATAGATATGTAAATGATATAGTGATATACATTTTTAGGTAGGTCCCTGGTCTCGAGTTCCTGGTGAACCCCAAAATCCAGTCACAGTTAAACACTGACAGTGTAGTGACGGACGGTTCTGGAGTTCACAGAACTTTTCCTGGATTCCAGCATATCAAATTTTTTATCAAATTTCAGAGATTGTGGAATATTTCTTGACGGTTTTGAGAAATTTTAACAAGTGAACACTCAATTCCTAATATGGGAGAAATGGAAAATTTCAAATTTTCGAAAATTATGAATAATTGTGATGCAGAAACTTGAAAATAGTTTGGTTATATGTATGTGTTTAACCCATTAACTTCTATGAGTACATTTCGATTTCAGTCAAAAAAAAATTGACCCATGTAATAGATATCCAGCACTATGAGGTAGTTTCTCCATGTCCAAATCTCAAATTGCCCAAGGTTGATGGCTAATTTACAATGTGGTACAAGGCCTAAACCTAATAATGTTCACTCTGGCCAGTCTGTTCACATAGCCCATGAATCTCGTGCATATATAAAGTAAGTATTGAAGTAGAGAGACTAAATTACATACAGAACAATTTGTAGCACCAAATATGTAGACATGTACCAAAACATGTAGCTTAAAGTTCATCTGGAATAAAGATTTTTTTGTTGACTTGCTGTTTCTCTACTTCAAGATGGCACAAGTAAAGTGTACATCTTACACTTCACTCTGAGTAAATACATGTAGTTTTATTATTGTGCTTTTATTTTGTAATTTGAGGTCTTTTATTTTGAAATTGAGTACTTCAGCTTTGTAAAATCAATAGATAATGTGTGTGATTATGTCTGTCACAGGTACATTTAATCAAGAGAGTGGGAAGTGGGATCTACCATAATTACATGCCCATTAATGTGAATGGGTAAAAAATATCCAGAAATTCACCAAAAATTTCAGATCCTTCCACAGATTATAGCTAGAATAAAACACTTCTGATATTTCCAGTCGATCTTTATGAAATTTAATGTCTCTAGCTCATAAACTATGGGATGATTACAGTCCAAAATAGGTAAATAAAAGAGAGAAAAAAAAACAATTAGGACTTTTTTTTAACAAAATGGATAATATTGGGGGCATATGACTTCAGGACAACTATTCAGAAATGAAAAACTAACCTTGAAACACGTTCATTCTGTTACATTCAAATGGCAAAGAAGGATGTACATTTTACTGAGGAACCCATATCCAACTTGTCCTGTAGAAAAGTCCCTGTAAGAAAGTATTAATCCCATTTTAATAAGACTTTGCTGCCATTTTAAAGACATTTATCATAATTGTTCCTAGTGGATGTTTTAAAGGAATACTAAAGCTAAAGAACAACACTGAACCAGAAGGGCTGCTACAAGCTGCCGAATATTACAAAGAAGGAAGATATTCAGCTCCGTATGCAAATGGCAAAGGTTGTATCTGGGGTGCTGCAAGTTTGTGACACTTTCTTATCAGACAATTTTTTTATTTCTAACTTTGGAGTAGTGGAACTGCCATCACAGCAAAAGGTATCCAATTTCCAATAACAAGGGTTATCGTAAAAGTACGATCGCTGTCATAAATGTACGGACACTATTGTACATTTAAAATAAACAAAGTTCATATATGAATGTTCGGTCAATACCATGCAGTATAATACCATTCAATAGCAAAATATGATCGCAAATTTACAGTCGCTGTCGCAAATTTACAACAAAGATATGATTTACAATGGCGGCAACAATCGTTAAAGGTGTGAGAATGCAAACTCATGAGCATTTTTTGTCAAAAGTAGTTGAGTTACTACTAGAAACATGCTTTGTTGGGTCTTGCAATATTGAAAACACAATGTGTAGATACGTAATAGGAAGCTTTGGGCATGTCCACCGTTACAAAAAAAACTGGTCACTTGTCATTTATTTGCCCCTAATCCTAACTGTGATTTTTAGCACTTTATTAATGAATTTCTAACCAGATATTTGAAGGGAAACTTCACTGGAGAATGCTTTTGGTTTGGGCTAGAAATGCTTCTTTACATTACACTGTACATACCTAGAGATCATCAGTAGTTTCATACTGGCAGTATATATATTTTAAGTTTATAGTATTACAGT
The DNA here is from genome assembly GCA_019447015.1 of Hymenochirus boettgeri. Classification (NCBI taxonomy): domain Eukaryota; kingdom Metazoa; phylum Chordata; class Amphibia; order Anura; family Pipidae; genus Hymenochirus; species Hymenochirus boettgeri. The sequence goes on from CM033469.1 coordinate 316,249,562, forward strand.
TGGGGATCAATAACTTGATCGTTAACTCTATATTTCCCATGGTGCTTAGTTCCTTCCGGATTGTTAACATTTTCAATCCTTTACCAACTTTTGTAATGCATGCTGCAGACTGCCTTGGTTTTAATGCAAGTGATTAATTTTATTGATTAATTAATCACCCTGAAAGGGAGCTGCACAGACTGCAGGTTTTAAGGGGAATTATATAGTAGAATGTTATTTATTAAAATACAATGGTATTAGTTCATTTGGTAAGTTCCAAAGGTGTCTAGATTTGAATGTACAATCTATTATTAAAACATCACCTTAAGGAGTATCTACACCCTAAAAAACACTTTTAATATGCTGTAGGGCACCCTAGCACCAGATTTGTTTGTTTAAAAGGCTCAGAATGGTACTTACAGCCTTTATTCCCTGGCGCTCTGATCTTGGCACTCTGCTTCCCAGTAGAGATGGCTGAAACTCACTAATTTCGATCCGTTTTCTGATTCCGGGTCTCGAGAGAAAAACCCAAGAATCCGAAAATCCGAAACCGAACAATTTTTGATAATTTTCGAATGTACAGAGCTATTTTGATAATTTGTATGAAAATAGCATCAAAGTTCGAAAATCTCGAAAATACATCGGAAACTCGAAAACTGATCATATTTTTGAGATTTTCGAACGTTTGATTCGAAACAAAATTATTGAAAATAGCTCAGTAACTTTGAATATTACGAAAATGCGCCCCGAAATCCGAAATCCTCAGATTTTAGAACCGAGGAGTTTTGGTCGGGTCCGGGTTTGAGTCAGACCCAGATCTCATCTCTACCGCCAGAAACTCAAACAAGAGGCCATACGGACCAACAGCCACGTCTTTGATTGGCTGACAGTAATGCAGAACGCCATGGGGAAGAAGGACTCTAGCAGAGTTCTGATCCTTTTATTTAACAAATGGACTTGGCAGTTGGGGGTGGGCTAAGGTTCTCTACAGGGGCGTCTCTGGGGTCTCATAAGATTCAGGGGCACCCCTGGGCACTCCATTTGCCCCGTGTAGCGCGGCGAAAAAATTTAGGTCACACCCCTTACCCGCAGCCAATTAAACCACACCCATTATACACCTTGAGAGCTATTTATAGATGAAAAGGAAATGGGAGTGTGAAATTGTCCCCTTAACCTAAATGTGGAGGGTTCTATGATACTATGTGTGTGGGGATTGAAGGTATTAGTGTTTGTGTTTATGATATATAAAAATAACTGACTGGAAACCTCAGATTGTTTGAGTGTTATGTTGAGGATTTTTTCCATTATTGTCAATGGAGGAAAATGTGTTGAAATTCACTGAAACACTGTAACATCTTTGAGGTTCCTTAGTAAGGAAATAGCACACTTCATGTGTCCCACACGCTCTGTACTGAATTGTGTCTCTAGTTTAAAAACTGGGAGGACACAGTCCAAAAAAGTGGATGAATAAAACAGAAGAAAAAGAAATCGAAGAACAGGAATCTGGATCTTCAGCCAAATTAATTAAAAAAAATTCCTTTACAGACGTCCGTTACAAATAAGAACAAGTCAGCACAAAGCCCATGGTTAAAAGATCAGACTACAAATCCCAGCAACCACCATGTGTGTGTGTCTGTCCACTATGTGTCTTTATTGTGTAGGATTCAAAATATTGATATACACTCATTATAACAGGGCAGGAGTGTGGCAGCATTTGGTAATGTGACTCACTAGGTCAGAGTGACACTTAACATTACCAAATGCTGCCACACTGCCTGCTCTGTTAACTGCACATGACTATTGCCTATCCCAATGGAAGGCAGTGTGGCAGCAATCTCTGACCTAGTGAGTGCACTAGGTGTATGGGCTTTTATAGCTGGGGGAGGGATTTACTAGCCCTCTAAGCATTAGGAAGGCAGGGGCTGTCTGTTAAGTGGTACATCGTAACCGAAACTTGAAGTTTCGGGGCACTTCAACAAGGTAACCGGCAGTTAAAACATTCGGGAAACTTTGCAAACAGCCGGGCACGTGCCCCAAGTGTTTAACATAGCGAGGCCACTGGTTCCCTATACTACAGAAAAGGGTTTTATGGTAGGGCACCACGACAGAAAGATAGATCCAGAGGGAGGGCTCCCCTGTGCATGTCACTGTCCTTACTCGGGTTAAGGAAGCAGCAGGGACCGTATGGCTCACAGACAGCTCCTACTCTTCACTTTTTGGGACTTTGAACAAGCCATGCAGGAGAACCATAAGGAGCAGAGATGTAAGGTAAGGTTTTTTTTTATCCCTACACGGTGGGGCCAGTAGTGGGTTAAATTTTAGTTTTGGGGTGGACATGCCCTTTAAAAGCATAACCTCTAACATTCCCCTTTAAGTTACACATGTCGAAACAACAATTAATAATGTGATCTGACTGTGTTGGGCATTGGCCTGGACACACTAGGTGTGCTACATTCCATTGCACTGCGATCCAATTTTTTTGCGCGATCCAATTGTGCAACATTGCGGAATCACAGCGCAAGCACACAATGATGCACATGAAGCGTGCACGCAATTGCACGCGTTAATCTTTTTTTGCCAAACGTCTAGAAACGCCTGTCTTCTTTGCAATTGACATCCTGATTCTGTGGAGCCTCATGTTTCCATCCAATGTAACATAGTAATATGATTATACAAGTATGAATCATGTTATGTGCAATAAATTGTATAAAGGAAGCAAAGAAATGTGGGCACGTTTCTTTTTGCATATATATTGATATAGCTGAAAGACTGTAGAAGATTATAATACAATCGGTCAGTAGCACCAAACAGTTATTTATATTAAGTTAAAAAATCAGTAAACTATGACCGTATGTTGGCTCATTGGTGTTCTGCACACTGATAGTTATTGTGTTAGTAGAATTGAAGACAATGGTTCTTTTTTAGGAAATAGTGCAGTTATTTAAGAATAATGTGATGACCTAAGAAGGGAGAGATGAGAGTGGAAGGCCAGCTACTGGACGGTGAAATTAATCTAGAAGGGAAAAGATAAATGCTTTTTGCAGTTGTCTAAGAGAAGACTATGCGTGAATGTGATGTGATATTCAGAGAGAGGCCATTGTGGATTACCCTCAGGAGACACAAAAGGGATAATAGCATGTCAGACTGTAAATGGAAAAGGGCGGGGCTGGACGTTCTTTAGGTGGAAAAATTGTTAATTCAGACCAGCGAACCATTCAAGAGGAATTGCATGTTTAGCCTGGGCTTTAGGTTAGCGTGGAAGTGGCTAAGTAGATTTGAGAATTATCGATATATGAATGATCAGAGCCACATTCCAACAAGTAATAGAAGTACTGACCTGAGGCATTCCAATGTAACAGGCTGTTACTAAAGGAACACAAGAAAGATTGATTAGAAAGGAAGGAACCGGAGATTCTCTATTTTTGAATCCCAGAGAGTAAAAGGGAATATTTGAGGTTAAGGGATATGATTACTTTTGTAAGTCTAGGGGAAGGCCAAGGGGAAGTTAATAAGTAGATTTATTTATTATTTTCTATTATTATTGTTTATGGGTGAAGTTCACCCAGTGTAGCGGAAAATGGTCCTGGCAAAAGGAAAGCAAATCTCTGTTAAAACTCTGGAGTGTGTCACTCGACTCACTGTTATCAATAGGCATGGACATGTTCTCATTGTAGAAATAAGATTATTAGACCACAAAATCAGACAAACCATGGAAATTATTGGGATGAGTGAACAGCATTTACATGCTCTTGGTACACCCAAGCAAAACAGGACAGAATATAATAAAGATTTAATTTGAATTACGCCTTTAATAAATGCAATGGACAGGGGGAAGTGAGAAAGCCTGCTATATTGATCTAGTGCGTAAGTATGAGAAATGCAAAAGTTTGCAAAAAAAGGTTAGTAAGTTAGGACCTTCCAGACTGGGGTTACGTTGATGTGGTTTGAAGGATTTTCATTCATGTGATCACAGTAAAGTATACTAAAAACCCTTTGTTTATAATGTATGCAAGTTTGCAGTTAAAATTATATTGTATACAAAATGGAAGCCAAAAGTGGCCCCTTGAAAAAGACCCCACAAAAAAGGCACTGACAATAACGGTCTAAAAAATACAAAACACGTTTAATGGCGTTTAACGAACAGTACCAAAGTTCAGTATTGGTGAACCTAAATAGGCAAGGCCTTGCCTATTTAGGTTTTTTTCCCACCCCCCCAATGTTTTTTATTGAACTTTGGTACTGTTCGTTTACTATATAGTCACACTTTGACTTATTTTCATCATCGGTCCACCATACGCATGGAGCTGGATTTAGAGAATTTTTGGTTTATGGGGACGCCCAGGAACCAGGTTTTTAGGAATTTTGTATATGTATATTTAAAGGTTTGGTAATATGTATATTTAAGGTTTGGTAGTCGTTTTGCTATCACATTACTATGTTTAGCACATTAATTATGAATGGGGTTTATTATAAACATTTGACGCCATTAAACGTTGTTTTGTATTTTTTTAGACCGTTATTGTCAGTGCCTTTTTGTGGGGTTTTCAAGGGGCCACTTTTGGCCTCCATTTTGTATACTTATAGTTTTACCCCTAGGGGCACCGCTAGAATGTTAGCGTTGACATCAGGTCTTTAGTATGAGCTATTGTGGCCACACCAGACTACTAGTTATTAAAATATTATTGTATGCACCTTCTGCAAAATGTAATTGTAAGGAGTGCTCCCACAGCCCTTCTTTTGTATGTGTACATATACCTATTATATTCTATTATATAGATTATATATACAGTATACATCTCCTAAAAACATCTTGCTTTATCAAACATTGCAATGAGGAATAATTTCCCTAAGCTAAATGATACCTCTATGGAAAGTTTAAAAAAAAAATCATCTGTTACCAAACAGTCTTTTGATAGCAAATTCAAGTGAAACAGAATGGCGCAAAGCATTTCTTCTGTGAGTTTTATCTGAACATTAACATGTTTATATTTGAATATAAGGTTTGAGGGGGTGGACAAAGTTTGGTTTAATGGTACACAAGATTACCTATCAATCTAATGTATATCTGTATCATAAACTGTCAACACCAACTTGTGACATTGCCAAGTAGGCTAGGGAAAGACTCAACATTCCCATGGTAACTACAAAGTGATTGTTCTTATATTCATCACTGTTTAACATCATCCCCAGATCTAGAAAGCACTTGCTGCCAAGGAAGGGCAGGCGGAATTACATGTCTCTGTTCATTGTGCAATTAAATAAAAAAAACAAAAAAAAGTTTAAACAGCATTATACTGTATTTTTATTTTATACTAATGTTATAAAGGAGACCTATTGTTTTTACCAGACTGAGCAACAAAATTGTCAAATGTTTCACCATATTACTAAAAGGGTGAAAATTAACCACATCAATTTCTGTCACTGTGAAAAAAGGCAGTAACAATGCCGAACATTCTTGCTTTAAATCAAAAAATGTGAAAAAATGTCAAATAAAAAACTGAAACCAGAACTTATCCCAGTATCAGATCAAGGCTTGGTAATGTTAATAGGCAGCATAGCAGGGGGTCCTTTATTTGTCAATACAATTAATACATTCAGGGAGATAAATACTTTTCCACAAGTACTATCAGGTTATTGTGGGTTTTAAACCAACTTTGCTGGGCATGCATTAAGTATAAAAATATCTGGACTTTGCACAGTGCACTAGTGGAAGTTTTGCGCTGCCTACAAGTGCGAAACTTAATGTGTATTCCATTAGGGTCTTATCAAGGCACATACTGTGCTGCTTACCACGTGAACTCGGCCAGGTAATTAACAAGCCAAAATATTACTGCATTCCCTTAATTTGCTTTAAAACTCTCAGGAGACATCTCTCTATGTAAAGCTAGGTACACATAGCACCAATAAAGCCCCAATACCGTCGGATCCAACGATATCGGGGCTTTACCGGCAATGAGTGTGGGCACTTTTCTGAATGAGCGCACGGCCGCCAAACGTTCGGGTTGGCCGAGTGCTCATTCGGGTAAGTCAGTAAAGTTCCCTCTGCCACGGTAACCTCCTATAGAGGGAGATTGCCGTGGCCGAGGGAAACACACAGTCCCTATACACTATGCTGTGTATAGGGAGCATGATTGGGACTGTGTGCATGCAGATCTTTGAAAAATGACAGACAGGATCTTGCAGACCCACGATCGCACGTGTGTACAAGCCTTTACCCCCCTAGTTAAATTTTCAACAAACATATGTAAAGTAGCCTGACACTTCCTGTATATTTATTTGATATTTTGTGTATTGGGAAACACTCCCTGGGGAATTTCTTACAAGGGAATGACACCCCCAGTAAGTAAAAGCATGAAATGTATCAATGCCATCTCAGATTTGCCAAAAATCTATTTTTTTTCACCAAGTTTAAATGTCTTCGTGAAATGTGACAAAAAAATTGTTGCCCGTCAGGAAAAGTCTAAATTTTGTTGCTGTAAATTTATACTGATATTTTCTAACTTGCTATTCTTGAAGATATCCCCTAATATCCCCAGTGTAAAACTTACGTGTCTGAATATTTACTTGAGGGGCAGAAAAAACTTTTGCCAAAATTCACATAGTTGTTTTTTGTCTATTTTATATATACACTCAAATAAATCTAGACTTGACATATACTATGTTAGATATATGTTTTGAGGTATTCTCAGAATTCAGTGACTGTAGGACATTGCAACTAAAAACAACTATAGGGGTGTTCAGTTTTGACCAAAACCCATGTTCCAGATTCGTTGGAAAAAATTTATACTTACCAAACAGCAATCCTGTGGCACTGCTGTGTCTTTCCAGTCAGCTCCCTTATGCTCCCCCCATCTTAAATAATTAGCAGCACCTAAAAAGTAAGTAGCCACTACACTGGCAATTTTAGGATGGAGGGGGGGTATTACCTGTTCCCAGAATCCTCTAGCAGATCTGCCACCTTGAGATCATTTGTAAGTGCAAGTTATGTCAGTATGAAAGGGGATTAAAACAATAGTGTCCAAGATGAAGACATGAACAGTGCTACTTTTGGAGACAGGTGTGAAGCTAATCACATACTGTAGTGACAGAGGCCACACAGTAGCACAAACTGCTATTTTCATGTTCAGGCTTGCTCTTATTGTTTTATGTAATATATCAATAAACCACTTTAGTTCAGCGGCGCTGCACTATACTATAAACATACCTATGTATGGTATATACTCTGTGTATGGTATATACTGTATACGGTATAACATGGTAGTGTCCTTTAAAAGAGGGCATGGCTAAATTGTTGGGGGTACCCTGAACTCACAACTGTCCATTCTGGAATCCCCCTTTGGAAATTCTGTGTTTTAGATGCTCCTGATCTTCTGTAGTAGCTTTGAAGAGATTTATTATTGTCCATATTCAAACTTTTAAGACGTACCCACATAAGCCTACTGCCTAGATTACAGACATAAATCTGTGCTACGTCCTCATAGGTTATAACACATTATACTTTGTGTTCCAGTCATGGAATGGTTGCCTGTTGCTTAAGGTGCTTTGTGTATGTAAATGTATTCTTGATTCCTTGTGCAAAATTGTTTCCATAGAAATAGAAGTAATTATTGCTAATAGTAAGGTAAGTTTTACTAATTAGAGCCAGTCACAAGGTGAAATGTTCTTACAAATTTCTCTACATATACTATTGTACAGTATTAAAGAAATGATACTCCTCCCAAGTTAGCGATGGTTTAACTTTTCTGCCAAAATGCTTGAACAAAAAGAAAAAGGGGGTTATTCTTTTGTAAGGCTTTTGGTTTACAATCGAAATAAAATAAATGTCTGTACTTTGAAATATTTAAAAATAAACTTACTGTGTGCAAAAAGTCAATTTCTGCATATAGTTTTCCTTATGCATTTGAACTTCTACTCCTTTCCAGATTAGAACAGCAATGCACTAGCGGTACAGGTTTTATGGTAGTCTAAAGCACCATATGAAAAATGGTTAACGTGTAATCAAACATATGTCATGAAGGAATGTTATATGTACCATGACTAACTTTCCTGTCCCAGGGGAAAAAATGGAAGTTCATCCCAGTCAGGTCCATTTTACCTTTTAAATAAGAATGTTTGTAAATGGCAATGCAAGTCTTTATATATCTTTATATGATTATATTTTCTAGCAGTGAGTAAAAATGTGTCCAAAGAAATGTTTCTATATGAGAGAATTTTCATATCACATGCTATTGCAGACAACTGTAAATCTATGAGTTAGGATCTGTCCAAAATAACCTGGTAAACAATCTGGCACAATACAATTAGAAAATTATATTATCAAAATCCCCAGTAGGTATAATAGAATTTTCCACCATTTTTCACTTCAACTGGTAGAGGTTTTTCAGTCCAATTTTTCATTTCCTACATATAATCAAAATATCTCATATAAAATGCTGTGTTTTCTATTGACCTTGACAAATAGACTGATTTATCTGGATTAATTTGACTTCAAATCTTATCTGTACAAGTGGTCTATTTGGCTGCAGAAATACTATAAACTCTTGTAACCTATTGCTCCTATTGCTATTATGATATATTGAATCTGACTAGTAAATTAATTGGTGTACTGTATATTTATCATACAGAATACAAGCATTTACTTTTCTCATTATTTTCATAGTATGAGATAGGCCCTTGTTTTTCTCTTGTTTTTATAGATCTGTATATATAAAAGTCAGTGTATTTATGTATGTATGTATATATGTATGTGTGTATATATGTATGTGCTAGAAAAACGGCTCCAAACGGCTAGGACAATTTGCATTAGACTTAATATGCATACATTTCAGGATCCCCATACCCATTTTTTCAACTCTTTCTAGGTTAATTAACCTGTGTGCTTCCATAAGGTGAATCGACTAATCACCTTAGTTAATTGCATACCTCCCAAATGTCACAGATTGTCAGGGACTGTCCCAATTTCTAGCCCCAGCCCCACTGTCCCAGATATGGTAGCTATTAAGTTTTCCGGATTCCAGCAGCTGCCCCGCTTTGGTACAATGCTTTACTTTTCATTTTATTATTTTGTTGCTGTAAGAGGAGGATTAAGCTGTCAATCATGAGGACCAGTGGAACATGTGATGTCACTAATGTCATGTGACCACACACTCAGTGTCCTCCTCTCACTTGTGGTTTGCCCAGAGTTAAGATTGGGAGGTAACCTGGCCAATCCAAGAAAATTCTCTGGAGGTTGGGCAGGCAGCTACTCATGAAAGCAGGAGGAGATTCCAATGTGCAGCAGTCTGGTGCAGAGTTTATAGAAAGCTGCTTAGGAAATGTGTGATTTGCCATTGCAGGGTGCTGACAGTCATGAAATGTATATGTGCAGTACAAGGTAATAAATCCCATTTTACTTAAGGAAAGCTGATAAGAGCTGTACATGGGGTGGAACCATCCACACTGCAACACAACTGCACTGAAAGGGGTTCATTTTACTTTTACAAATTGTGTCTCTTTCCCCCACAAACTACTATAGCCCCAGTGTTAAAGGCCACGTACACCCTTTTTCCACTCACCCTATGTCTTTATCCTAACTTCAAAGTTTTCATTTCACAGTCTAACATCATCATATAGTAAGGAGTCTCCTCCCACTGGATTTCAGGGAGATCTCATTCTGGCTAAGTCAGTGTGTCAGGGCTTGATTGGATATTACAAGGGGGAGGTACAACATACAGATACATGTGGGATACAAAGTGGCATATAATCAAGGTGCTAAAATGATGCAACTTCAGTGTACTCCCAGAAAATGCTAATATGGAGAATGCTAATATGGAATGGAACAGGGTCCAAAAGGCACCTACCCCTTTTAGCTGTGAGTCACACATGGTGTTTCCAAGAATAATTAAAACATAATTGCTTTTATCGAGGTATAATGCATATACAATTTGTTATTGTCTCTTGACAATTATTGGGATTGGTTTAGCTACAGAGAATTAATAAATTGTATATTGACCCTATCAGAACCCAGGTGAACCTTATGCTTATTAAATTCATGATAAAGAATAAAATATGATGGACTGATAAACAAATACTTGCCTTGCCTATGAATATTTAACAATAAACTTAAATACAGTCAAAATGTCAATGGCCAAGCTATTCTTTCTTTTTTCTTATAATTAATTTTCTATTTTTGTGGTAAAAGCCATTTAGTAGCTGTTTTCCAGTTTATTATCTTTAATCAATATAACTAATGCCTGACAAACATGAAAAGTGTGAAAAATGAACCTTACTAAGTGAAAAGGCTTAACTTTAAGATTAAAGGTCACCCCCCCTCTTGTTTTTCTAGCTTTACCCAAGGCTGCCACTAAATTTCACAAATCAGATGCCAGAAGGAATAGGGGAATATCGCTGGGTTTCTAAGAGTTACAACTAAACCTTCATTAATGGGAAATTTCTAGTATATTCTGTATCATCTTTAATACTGAGCTAATGGGGGCTTCAATATCAAATTGAGGACAGAGAATAAAAGCAGATTGTTAGTACAACTTTTGTCACTAATAATATTCTTGGATCAATAATTTATTTTAAAACTGGAGCTTAATTTCAATGACAGTATCCAAACAATGTGAATTTCAATAATCTAGAAGCTACACTTATAAGGTCCCTCTCAGCAGATTTCTGTGATATTTTTGCAGCATACTTTTTCACATATGATATTTGAGGTTCATGTGTGTATACTCAAAAATTGCCTGACAGCCACGACCAGGAAGTAGAGCGTCTGTCAGTGCAGATGATTTCTGATCCTGTTTTTGCTTGAAACTAGTTAAATAAATACAAAAAGTGAAAACTGGTTAAAGGGCATCTCCAGCCTTTATAAAAAAATATATATATATATATAAATATCTTTCATACTATGTAGGTTACCCCTGCCCACCCCCATCCGCTGTATTAAAAAAAGATTTAGTACTCTACTTACATGCCTTCATTTCCCTGGCACTCTGATCCGGCTCCCTCCATGCCAGAACTGCAAGCAGGGGGCCAAACCGGCAGCAACGTCTGTGATTGTCTGAGGGGCAGCTAATCACAGACGTGGCTGCCATCAATGCAGAGCGCCAAGCCAATGAAGGCATGTAAATAGAGTTCTAAACATTTTTTAAAAAAACTAATAAAGTGGTTGGGGGAGGCAAGGGGTAACCTTCATGATATCGATATCAAAACCTGCTGGAAGGGCAGCAACGGATGGAGGGAGGGGGAAGCTCCCCTGCGCATGTCACACTACCCCTCAAAGGCGACAGAAGAGACTTTTGGACTGGAAAACAGCTACAACTCTTCACTTCCCTGGACTTTGGACATTGCAGGAGAACCGTAAGGAGCAGAGATGTAAGTAAAGGATTTTGTTTAAACTACACAGTGGGGACAATAGTGAGTTAAATTTTAGTTTGGGGGTGGGTTGGTGGACATGCCCTTTAATGCTTCTCTGCAGACATATATTAAAGACTTAGAATATTTACACATTACTGCAAAATTTCAAACAAGTCTAAACATATATAGGGAACACCTGCAAGCTTTGAGACTGAAGAGGCTGCTTAGCTAACAAATACACAAAGTTATTATTTCTATTTAAACGAGCAGGGACATGAGCCACTAAAAGGAACTTTCCTAAGGGCACTTATTAACAAAGTCAGCCCAGGAGCTTCGAAAAAAACCCTCTGAATCTTCTGTGCGTAAACATAAAGGACTGGCAGGTGTTTGAGAGCCGCATTAAAGTTTGGAAGGAATATGCATATTCTGCTGAGAGATTCTATTTTATGGCTCAATTCACTTTGTCTAATTGCTGTAATGTTAACATAATGCTAGGTACCTTGATACCGGTTAAAGGACTTCATTTTACAAAATGTGATATATTCATTGAAGTGCAGTTCAGTTTATTTAGAGAAATTGAGTTTAAAATCCCATCATGTTTCTGTTTCTTACAGATTTATCCAGAACACTTTCAAGTGTAGCCCCATGGATCAATATGTTTTTCTCGTTCTCTTTCCAAAAAAAGATGCTCTCAACACAAAAATTTAGAGCTAAAAGGCATGGATATTAAAGGGCATGTCCACCCCTCACAAATATCTTTACTAAACATAAAGACCAAAATACTTTTTACTCCAATTCGGCTGAAAATTGCCCAGCGTTTGCCCATAAATGATCCAACAATTGTATGCTATTGGAAATTGATACGTAGGCCCCTTAAGTCATAGCTGTAACAATGATGTCATAGCCAATCTTTGACAGTCGCGACCCGAGAAACCACTTTATAGCTGTGCAAGCTCGTAAAACAGGGATGTTTCTGAAACTTTTGGCACTGGAAACAGACTTTTTATGGGTGAGGCCACACTGCAACGCACTCCTGCGCAATTCCATGCACATTCGTCCGGCGCAAGAGTGCGCTACTGCCACACATGATTGCGATTGCCCAATGTTTCGCAATTGAAGCACAAACATATGCGCAGCACACAGTAGTGCATTAGTGTGGCCATATCAATTGGGCCACACTAGTGTGCGGTTATAAAAGCACATCAGAGTGGCCTAGACCTAAAGCTGCCTCATATATCTTCCTGTGGTGCGTTCCGCACACCGCTGCAAAAAATAAGTGTGGCTTGTGAAGGAGGGTGTGTTGGGCTGACTTAGCACAGACTGGTAAATGTAAGTGCCCCAAACACAGATTGGATTTTTTTTTTTTAAGGGGGGGGGTGGACATAGATCGTTACTTAAGTTTTGAACAAAAGAAGTCTCTCAGGTATAAAACACTAAAACCAGTGTCAGACTGGCCCACGGGGCTATGGGCGGCCCCACAGCTCATTCATCCAAGAAACCAAAGAAAACTGCTCAAATTTAAATGCAGAGCCAAGTTGACAGTAAGAAATGCATTTTAATAAACAATATGAGTAAGATAGATATGTAAATGATAATAGTGATATTACATTTTTAGGTAGGTCCCTGGTCTCAGATTTCCTGGTGAACCCCAAAACTCCAGTCACAGTTATAAACACTGACAGTGTAGTGAACGGACGGTTCTGGAGTTCACAGAACTTTTCCTGGATTCCAGCATTATCAAATTTTTTATATCAAATATTCAGAGATTGTGGAATATTTCTTGACGGTTTTGAGAAATTTTAACCAAGTGAACACTCAATTCCTAATATGGGAGAAAATGGAAAATTTCAAATTTTCGAAAATTATTGAATAATTGTGATGCAGAAACTTGAAAATAGTTTTGGTTATATGTATGTGTTTAACCCATTAACTTCTATGAGTACATTTCGATTTTCAGTCAAAAAAAAATTGACCCATGTAATAGATTATCCAGCACTATGAGGTAGTTTATCCATGTCCAAATCTCAAATCTGCCCAAGGTTGATGGCTAATTTACAATGTGGTACAAGGCCTAAACCTAATAATGTTCACTCTGGCCAGTCTGTTCACATAGCCCATGAATCTCTGTGCATATATAAAGTAAGTAATTGAAGTAGAGAGACTAAATTACATACAGGAACAATTTGTAGCACCAAATATGTAGTACATGTACCAAAACATGTAGCTTAAAGTTCATCTGGAATAAAGATTTTTTTGTTGACTTGCTGTTTCTCTACTTCAAGATGGCACAAGTAAAGTGTACATCTTACACTTCACTCTGAGTAAATACATGTAGTTTTATTATTGTGCTTTTATTTTGTAATTTGAGGTCTTTTATTTTGAAATTGAGTACCTTCAGCTTTGTAAAATCAATAGATAATAGTGTTGATTATGTCTGTCACACAGGTACATTTAATCAAGAGAGTGGGAAGTGGGATCTACAGTAATTACATGCCCATTAAATGTGAATGGGTAAAAATATCCAGAAATTCACCAAAAATTTCAGAATCCTTCCACAGATTATTTAGCTAGAATAAAGACACTTCTGATATTTCCAGTCGATCTTTATGAAATTTAATGTCTCTAGCTCATAAACTATGGGATGTGATACAGTCCAAAATAGGTAAAATAAAAGAGAAGAAAAAAAACAATTAGGACTTTTTTTTTAACAAAATGGATAATATTGGGGGCATATGACTTCAGGACAACTATTCAGAAATGAAAAACTAACCTTGAAACACCTGTTCATCTGTTACATTCAAATGGCAAAGAAGGATGTACATTTTACTGAGGAACCCATATCCAACTTGTCCTGTAAGAAAAGTCCCTGTAAGAAAGTATTAATCCCATTTTAATAAGACTTTGCTGCCATTTTAAAGACATTTTATCATAATTGTTCCTAGTGGAATGTTTAAAGGACTACTAAAGCTAAAGAACAACACTGAACCAGAAGGTGTCTGCTACAAGCTGCCGAATATTACAAAGAAGGAAGATATTCAGCTCCGTATGCAAATGGCAAAGGTTGTATATCTGGGGTGCTGCAAGTTTGTGACACTTTCTTATCAGACAATTTTTTTTTATTCTAACTTTGGAGTAGTGGAACTGCCATCACAGCAAAAGGTATCCAATTTCCAATAACAAGGGTTATCGTAAAAGTACGATCGCTGTCATAAATGTACGGACACTATTGTACATTTATAAACAAACGTTCATATATGAATGTTCGGTCAATACCATGCAGTATAATACCATTCAATAGCAAAATATGATCGCAAATTTACAGTCGCTGTCGCAAATTTACAACAAAGATTATAGATTTACAATGGCGGCAACAATCGTTAAAGGTGTGAGAATGCAAAATGCATGAGCATTTTTTGTCAAAAGTAGTTGAAGTTACTACTAGAAACATGCTTTGTTGGGTCTTGCAATATTGAAAAACACAAATAGTGTAGATAAGTAATAGGAAGCTTAATGGGCATGTCCACCGTTACAAAAAAAACTGGTCACTTGTCATTTATTTGCCCCTAATCCTAACTGTGATTTTTAGCACTTTATTAAATGAATTTCTAACCAGATATTTGAAGGGAAACTTCACTGGAAGAATGACTTTTAGGTTTGAGGCTAGAAATGCTTCATTTACATTACACTGTACATACCTAGAGATCATCAGTAGTTTCATACTGGCAGTATATATATTTTAAGTTTTTAGTTATACAGTTGGGGATCAATAAACTTGATCGTTAACTCTATATTTCCCATGGTGCTTAGTTCCTTCAGGATTGTTAAATATTTTCAATCCTTTACCAACTTTTGTAATGCATGCTGCAGACTGCCTTGGTTTTAATGCAAGTGATTAATTTTATTGATTAATTAATCACACCTGAAAGGGAGCTGCACAGACTGCAGGTTTTAAAGGGGAATATATATAGTAGAATGTTATTTATTTAAAATCACTGGTATTAGTTCATTTGGTAAGTTCCAAAGGTGTCTAGATTTGAATGTACAATCTATTAATTAAAACATCAACCTTAAGGAGTATCTACACCCTAAAAAACAACTTTTAATATGCTGTAGGGCACCCTAGCACCAGATTTGTTTGTTTAAAAAGGCATCAGAATGGTACTTACATGCCTTTATTCCCTGGCGCTCTGATCTTGGCACTCTGCTTCCCAGCAGAGATGGCTGAAACTCACTAATTTCGATCCGTTTTCTGATTCCCGGGTCTCGAGAAAAACCCAAAGATCCGAAAATCCGAAACCGGAACAAATTTTTGATAATTTTCGAATGTACAGAGCTATTTTTGATAATTTGTGAAAATAGCATCAAAGTTCGAAAATCCTCGAAAATACCATCGGAAACTCGAAAACTGATCATATTTTTGAGAATTTTCGAACGTTTGATTCGAAACAAAATTATTGAAAATAGCTCAGTACATTTGAATATTATCGAAAATGCGCCCCGAAATCCCGAAATCCTCAGATTTTAGAACCGAGGAGTTTCGTGTCGGATCCGGGTTTGAGTCAGACCCAGATCTCATCTCTACCTGCCAGAACTCAAACAAGAGGCCATACCGGACCAACAGCCACGTCTTTGATTGGCTGACAGTAATGCAGAACGCCATGGGGAAGAAGGACTCTAAGCAGAGTTCTGATCCTTTTATTTAACAAATGGACTTGGCAGTTGGGGGTGGGCTAAGGATTCTCTACAGGGGCGTCTCTGGGGTCTCATAAGATCAGGGGCACCCCTGGGCACTCCATTTGCCCCGTGTAGCGCGGCGAAAAAATTTAGGTCACACCCCTTACCCCGCAGCCAATTAAACCACACCCATTATACACTTGAGAGCTATTTATAGATGAAAAAGGAGAAAATGGGAGTGTGAAATTGTCCCCTTAACCTAAATGTGGAGGGTTCTATGATACTATGTGTGTGGGGATTGAAGGTATTAGTGTTTGTGTTTATGATTATAAAAATAACTGACCTGGAAACCTCAGATTGTTTGATTGTTTATGTTTGAGGATTTTTTCCATTATTGTCAATGGAGGAAAATGTGTTGAAATTCACTGATAACACTGTAACATCTTTGAAGGTTCCTTAGTAAGGAAATAGCACACTTCATGTGTCCCACACGCTCTGTACTGAATTGTGTCTCTAGTTTAAAAACTGGGAGGACACAGTCCAAAAAAGTGGATGAATAAAACAGAAGAAAAAGAAATCGAAGAACAGGAATCTGGATCTTCAAGCCAAATTAATTAAAAAAAATTCCTTTACAGACGTCCGTTACAAATAAGAACAAGTCAGCACAAAGCCATGGTTAAAAGATCAGACTACAAATCCCAGCAACCACCATTGTGTGTGTGTCTGTCCATCTATGTGTCTTTATTGTGTAGGATTCAAAATATTGATATACACTCATTATAACAGGGCAGGCAGTGTGGCAGCATTTGGTAATGTGCACTCACTAGGTCAGAGTGCACATTAACATTACCAAATGCTGCCACACTGCCTGCTCTGTTAAACTGCACATGACTATTGCCTACCCCAATGGAAGGCAGTGTGGCAGCATCTCTGACCTAGTGAGTGCACTAGGTGTATGGGGCTTTTATAGCTGGGGGAGGGATTTACTAGCCCATCTAAGCAAATTAGGAAAGGCAGGGGCTGTCTGTTAAGTGGTACATCGTAACCGGAAACTTGCAAGTTTCGGGGCACTTCAACAAGGTACCAGCATTTAAAACATTCGGGAAACTTTGCCAAACAGCCGGGGCACGTGCCCCAAATGTTTTAACATAGCGAGGCCACTGGTTCCCTATACTACAGAAAAGGGTTTTATAGGTAGGGCACCACGCAGAAAAGATAGATCCAGAGGGAGGGCTCCCCTGTGCATGTCACTGTCCTTACTCGGGTTAAGGAAGCAGCAGGGACCGTATGGCTCACAGACAGCTCCTACTCTTCACTTTTTGGGACTTTGAACAAGCACTGCAGGAGAACCATAAGGAGCAGAGATGTAAGGTAAGGTTTTTTTTATCCCTACACGGTGGGGCCAGTAGTGGGTTAAATTTTAGTTTTGGGGTGGACATGCCCTTTAAAAGCATAACCTCTAACATTCCCCTTTAATAGTTACACATGTCGAAACAACAATTTAATAATTGTGATCTGACTGTGTTGGGCAATTGGCCTGGACACACTAGGTGTGCTACATTCCATTGCACTGCGATCCAATTTTTTGCGCGATCCAATTGTGCAACATTGCGGAATCACAGCGCAAGCACACAATGATGCACATGAAGCGTGCACGCAATTGCACGCGTTAATCTTTTTTTGCCAAAACGTCTAGAAACGCCCTGTCTTCTTTGCAATTGACATTCCTGATTCTGTGGAGCCTCATGTTTCCATCCAATGTAAGCAATAGTATAATATGATTATATCAAGTATGAATCATGTTATGTGCAATAAAATTGTATAAAGGAAGCAAAGAAATGTGGGCACGTTTCTTTTTGCATATATATTGTAATATAGCTGAAAGACTGTAGAAGATTATAATACAATCTGGTCAGTAGCACCAAACAGTTATTTATATTAAGTTAAAAATATCAGTAAAACTATGACCGTATGTTGGCTCATTGGTGTATCTGCACACTGATAGGTTATTGTGTTAGTAGAATTGAAGACAATGGTTCTTTTTTAGGAAATAGTGCAGTTATTTAAGAAATAATGTTTGATGACCTAAAGAAGGGAGAGATGAGAAGATGGAAGGCCAGCTACTGGACGGTGAAATTAATCTAGAAGGGAAAAGATAAATGCTTTTTTGCAGTTGTCTAAGAGAAGACTATGCTGTTAATGTGATGTGATATTCAGAGAGAGGCATTGTGGATTACCCTCAGGCAGCACACAAAAGGGATAATAAGCATGTCAGACTGTTAAATGGAAAAGGGCTGGGGCTGGACGTTCTTTAGGTGGAAAAATTGTTAATTCAGATCCAGCGAACCATTCAAGAGGAAATTGCATGTTTAGCCTGGGCTTCTTAGGTTAGCGTGGAAGTGGCTAAGTAGATTTGAGAATTATCGATATATGAATGATCAGATGCCACATTCCAAAGTAATAGAGAGTACTGAGCCCTGAGGCATTCCCAATGTAACAGGCTGTTACTAAAGGACACCAAGAAAGATTGATTAGAAAGGAAGGAACCAGGAGGATTCTCTATTTTTGAATCCCAGAGAGTAAAAGGGAATATTATGAGGTTAAGGGATATGATTACTTTTGTTAAAGTCTAGGGGAAGGCCAAGGGGAAGTAATAAAGTAGATTTATTTATTATTTTCTATTTATTATTGTTTATGGGTGAAGTTCACCCAGTGTAGCAGGAAAATGGTCCTGGCAAAAGGAAAGCAAATCTCTGTTTAACAACTCTGTTAGTGTGTTCACTCTGACTCACTGTTATCAATAGGCATGGACATGTTCTCATTGTAGAAATAAGATTTAGACCCACAAACATCAGACAAACCATGGAAATTATTGGGATGAGTGAACAGCAATTTACATGCTCTTGGGATATCACCCAAGCAAAACAGGACAGAATAATAAATAAAGATTTTAATTTGAATTTACGCATGCTTGTCCTTATGCATTTCCACTTCCCCTTGTTGTGTGACACTTCAATACATTTAGTCCAATGCAGAAAACGAATACAATAACTAACAATCTGTATCATTGCAGGTGCTCAGAACTTTAGAACTGCTTTAGCTTAATCAGCTTCTCACTGGTCAATGACGGAATCTCTATGATAAACTGTAATACTTACCAGTGCTCTGACATTCCATATTTCATCATTATTGGTACAAAATGAGCAACTCTGTCATGCTAGCAAGATCCAAAGAGCTTATCATTATTTTATATTGATGAATTAACTCACAGTGGTCAGTAAAGCTCAATGGATGCAGGGAGCAAGAACAAATGTTTACGTATTATCTGACCGATATTGTTTACAGAAGGGACCTTAACAATAAGATAAGGCTACAGGAAGCAAGCACCATATTTACCAGGCTATAGCAATATGTAATAGGATCGTTTTTGGTAAAATGTGTAAAAATAGAAGTACCCTGTGGTACATAATGTACTAAAATGCAAAACATAAATCAAAACAGTGCAACAATCCACCTTTCTCCATACAATTGGGCAGGCATCTGTTATAATTTTATATAGGTGTGCCTGAGTTTTTTTTAAATTTGTTTTATTTTATTGTCGATACAATTATTATTCCAACTGTATATAACTTATGAATAGGTTCATTGGTTACATAAGTGTTGTTGGTCTGTACCAGAATATGTTATATATTGGAGTGTATATAGTAGATTTTATAAAACATTTAGCAACTTTAACTAGGTGGTCCATTTTTACCTGATTCATTTGTTACAAACAAATCCAATTTGGCCTCAGTCGCCTGGGCCCCAGCCCCGTCGCGCCACCCACAGGGGTCCAGAATCCTCCAGTTATGCAGTCACTGTATTGGGCGAGTCTAGTCACGGTGTCCAGATTTTCTTAAATTTATTTTCACAACCCCTATGTTTATATGTTACTTTAAGTAGGGGGATATCGTCATTTATTACTTTAATCCAATTTTTCTATTTGGGATTTTTGTGTGAGAGCCAACGTAGAATTATGGTTTTCTTGCAGGAACATGTTTTCATGGCTGGACCAAATATCTGTGTCCATTACCCCAAATATACAACTTAGTGGAGAGGGTTGTATGGGGTGGGGAGATATCGTATTCAATAGCTAAGTCACCTCAGTCTCAGAATCTTTTACCCCCGGACAGTACCATATATGGTGTGTAAATTCCACATCAGGGTGGTGACATTTGGGGCAGTTTCTTGTTGCGGGTGGTCCAAAGTGTCTGATATGTCTAGGAGTGTAATATGTTTGATGAATATTGTATTAATTTGTTATTGACTGACGGTGAGGCCACTTCAAAACATTGTTCTTCGTCCGTGATCTCTAGACATGAGGACCACTGGTTCTTCATATCTGTTAACACAGGTGGCGATTTTGCCTTTATCAGGCAGCTGTATCAGCAAGAGATAATCCCTCTTGGGCCTTGTGTACAGATAATTCCAATCACAGGATGTTTAGTAAAAGTGGGGCCGTGGGGGGGTGTATATGTAATATGTTCTTAATGCATGGGGTATTTGTAGATATCGGAAGTGCATTGTGTGTGGAAGGTGGTAGGTGTTTTGAGGTGCCTGAGTTTAAGGGAAACTGGGCATAGTAGATCAAGGTTAAAAATGATCAGGAAGACTAATTGAGACAATCAGATGCTTGGCTTCTATGTTAAAGTTATGCTATTTACAAAGGTTGAGCAAGACTAGACTAAGAAGGGAACTGTGATGGCTGCAAGGGTTTTCCAAAATTAACCAGCTCAGCTACTTCAAGCTATTTAATATTGCACTTTATGCTTTTTTACTCCACAAATAGCTGCTATTAAAGTCATGCAGGAGGTAAGACCCATTCAGAATTTACCTAGAGTGCAAGTGGGATATTAAACCATCAGGCACCTTAAAGGACAACTGTATGGTTGTTGCTCAACTCCCCTTTTGGCCCAGGGCCTAACCAATAAAAAGAAACGTTCTGCAACTGAACGTTTGCCAACCTGGGTATTTGTCTTACAACTATTAGCAGGTTTTCTTGTTCTTATAACTTCATCTTATAACTATCCAAACTTCAAACATTGTGCTTATCCCAGGAGACACATGGTTCAGTTATACATACCTGCCAACTGTCCTAGTGAATTTGAGGCAGACAATGATAAAAACCTGTGTGCAAATGTTCTGCAAAATGTATTCTAAGTTTGTGCGTTTTGGGGGTGGACAATTCCTGGTGGGGTCTGGAAGGAATAATGTGGGAATATATATAATAGCAATTAGGTCACTGATCTATAGTTTTTTTATGGTTGTGCATTTCTCTAAAGAAACCCATAGATGTAAAACACTTACTGTACAGGGCAATGTAATATAAGTTCTTATTGTTAAAAATGTTGGTAACTTTGCCCCAACCAATCAGATGTTAGTTACCATTTAAAAGCTAATATCTGATTGGTTTGGGCAAAATTAGCACCATTTTTAACAAATCAAGTATCTGCTCTGCCTGTCTTGACACAAAAACTTCACTCAAACCTCCAACAACAAGAAAAATGCTTTTCTGCATCACCATGCCCTACTGACCCACTGACAATCAAAATTTGACCAAGAATGGACAGGGGTTACTGGATTTCCCTGTGCACACCACCTTTGGGCACATTAGAGCTTGTAAACAAAACTGACATGAAAGGTCAGAGCATGGTCGTGCAGGAATATGTATATGTAGCAGTTCATAAGGCAAGACAGATCTAAGGTTGTTTTTCCTACTAATATTTTAATGTAGCTTAGTGTCCAGTTGTTTCTTCCTGTGAGTCTTGGTGCAGAGCTCCACTTCCTTCTATTTGTCCCCGGACCCTTTCAGATAAAAACAAGGGATTGGCAGCAGTGTGGATTTGCTTACTAATCAAGAACACCCCATTATTCACCAAGACCCATTGCTATAAGCAACATATAGTGTAGCTGCATAAAAAAACATTTATAAGACAGGCCCCAGTATAAATAGGTAGGCACAATAAGGACGTACAATACAGCAATCCTTATTGGATCCTTATACTTAAAAGTGGGAGCCCGATAATGAGCAACAGCCAGAATACCTTATTGTATGGTTGATGGTTCTGGTCTGTTGGTGTTGGGATCTGTCACTTTCAAGGTATACACATGTCTGCAGCAAATCCTGTCAGGTCACTTGGACCATCCTGATGAAAAAGGAAAGCAGAAGTACCGTATATACTCGAGTATAAACAGACCAGAGTATAAACCGAGGTACCCAATTTCACCTAAAAAATCTAATAAAAGTTGTTGACTTTCATTCAAGATGTTTGGAAACTACAACTCCCAGCTAATAAAGCATGCTGGGAGTTGTAGTTTCCAAACATCTTGAATGCCACCCTCATTTCTTCCTCTTCTTCTGTTTTATTCTTCCACTTTTTTGTACTGTATCTCCTCCCACAGTTTTTGAACTAGAGACATGAAATTTGGTACAAACTTGCATATAGTAGAAGTGTGCTGTTACCTAGCTAAGGAATCTGCGGGAGCGCTACGGCAATATCTGCAAATTTCGGGACATTTGTTCTCATAGACTATAATGGTTTCGAGGTTTACGGGTCATGAGATCCAAAGAGTTTGTTTCATGGTCACAAACACATATGCTGATACACCCACCTACTGACCTAACTTTCCATTCCCATGGAAGCCATACTTAAAGGGTAACTATAGTCAAAAAACTAATTTTCATCAACAAAAGTTAGTTATATGGTCATACATGCAAAAACACACCCCCAACCTTACACGGGTACACACACCTACTGACCTACCCTTCCATTCTTGTGGCAGCCATACTTAAAGAGTAAATAAAGTTAAAAAAATTTTTTTTTGATATATCCTTAATAAAAGTTAGTTATTCGGTCATACATGCAAAAACCCAACCTCACACAGGTACACACATTTACCTTTCTATTCCTGTGGCAGCCATAATTAAAGGGTAAATAAAGTTAAAAAAAACTTATTTTGATTTATCCTTAATAAAAGTTAGTTTTATGGTTGTAAACACAAAAAGACATACCCCCTCAACCAGACCCAGGTACACACACCTGACCTACCCTTCCATTTCCATGGCAGCAATACTTAAAGGGTAACAACCTGATGTCTGATGAAGGTGTCATGTGACACCGAAATGTCACACGTTATGTGTTGAATAAGCACCTTTAGTTTGTTCACTAAAAGTCTGGTGAGCGCTACTATTTTATGGACATTGTGGATTCATGTCACAGGCTGTGACCCTGCAGTAGAACCCAGCATATATCATCTGTTATACGGTGGTGCAGGAAGCTCTCACCTTTTCCCCAACCTGACACAGGTACACACTTACTGATCTAATTATCAATTTCTGTAGCAGCCATACTTAAATGGTAGCTGTATTCAAAAAAAACAATTTTGATCAATAATCAAAAAAGTTTGTTTTTTTAACTTCCAACCTGACCCAGGTACACATACCTACTGACCTACCCTTCCATTTCTGTGGCAGCATACTTAAAAGGTAAGTATAGTCAAAAAACAAATTGACCAATATTCAAAAAAGTTAATTTTTTCAACCCCCAACCTGATACAGGTATGCACACCTACTGACCAACCCCTCCATTACTGTTGCAGCCATAATTAAAGGGTATCTATGGTCAAAAAACTAATTTTTATCAATAATCAAAAAAGTTTGTGGTTTTTTTTTTACTACCCATTCATTCTATGGCAACCATTTTTAAGGGTACAGTAAGTATAGCCAAAAAACACATTTTGACCAATCATCAAAAAAGTTAAGTATTTTATCGCCCAACCTGACACGAGTACACACACCAACTGACCTACCCATTCATTCATGTGACAGACATATTTAAAGGGTAAGTAAAAAACAACAATGTCCTCTTCATTGCCATTATTGAGTTTTAAAATCTGCAGCACAAACACGTACATTCCCTTCCAAAATGTGGCCTTTCAAACCAAATTCAAAGTTTATACTTAAACTTTCCCTTTCTAGTTCCTTTTTAATGTTAAGTGAAGGAGGTTTGCATACTTTTTCATGGTCTGATTTTTTTGCCATAATCTATTTTATTTGCATTGCCAGGAACACTGTTCTGTATACTGTACGTGTATTATATTTTAGCATTGGATATTTTAGAAATCAGACTTAGAATGAATGTTGGAGAGATGGCTTTTTTAACATAATACATAGGCTATTTTATTATCTTTTTAGCACTTATATTTATACAACTGGAAAAGCAAGTTGCCCTGCTGAGTTAAGACATTCCTACAAGGGATTAAAAGGTGGGGAACTCACCTTATTGTTACAAATAATGTTGATATCTGACAAGCCGACTGTGTGATTAAAGGCATTTTAAGATAAGTGTAGGGCAACAGCTCCTTTTAATGAATAGAACAGTCCTGATAGAAAAGTCCTTTCTCGGTGTGTGTATGGATATTGTATCTGAAAGCTCCCGCAGAAAGACTGTGTAAATACCTTTATCTGTGGGATTCTGCTAGAAAGTAAGAAACCTGCTTCCAGAAAATGAAAATAGCGAATCAACACATTGACACATTGATGGATTGTTACAGGAAATTTGCTTTAAAAACATTTGCCTAATCCCTTGTGCAGGGTCCTTTCTAATTCTGTTTGTGAGTGGCCAATATGAAGAAAAGCAAAACTACATGTCCTTTATAATAACATAACGTGCCTAGTGCTCATCATACAAAAACTGTCAACATAGCAGAGACACTTGTTATAGTTTAGATGTCTATAAAATATTTCCATCAATTATAATATTATTATATAGTGCCCACCTGTAATTACCAGTAGGCCGCTTAGTATTATTGTTTAATTCAGCAGTCACCGACTGGAATAAGAAAGAAAAAAAATGAAATCTATAATGAAAAACTGTATTTTGTTTTTAGGGGAGGCCTTAGGTGTTGGGTGTACAGAACAGTTCCCCAGTCTCTCCTCACCCACAATGCTTTTTGTACTCTGCTACTATAGACATCAGATTAGTGGATGGTTTGAAATTTCCACTGAACGAATGCTAGGAGATGCGTTAGAACTCCCAATACTCTCAGGGATTGGAATTTCTGCAATACAAATACAAATGACAACATCCTTTTTTAGGGCTAGGCCACACTGACACGTTTTTAGTGCGTTTGCGCACGCGAATGTGCGTGCGTTTTTGGTTAAGATGGAAATCGAGGAAAACACACAAATTCCCACAAATTCTGATGTGCACACGCTAACGGGTGCATTTGCGCTTTGCGTGCACCATTTTTTATGCAAACGCATGCGCAAACACGGCACAACGCGCCACAACACACAGAAATTGCACAATGCCTACTAGTGCCTTGTAGTGGGGCCTCAGCCTTAGAGAAGGTTATATTCAAATTTATTCAAAATTATTTAAAATCTCTGCTGATTTGTTTAATCACAATCAGGAATGAAACAAATATAAGATAAGAAACAACTAAATGCTAAAACTTTAGTAGATTCCCCAGCTAACTTTAGAAAACCACAACCTGAATCACCTACCCACCGACATTCCCCTCGGTCCATTATTGAGAAATGCATTGCTCAGGGTTGTGCTAAGATCAGGATCACTTCATTATTATTATTATTGATTTATATAGCGCCAACATTATCCTACCTCTGCAGCTTTGCACTCTGTTGTTGTAAGTGTAACTATTATACATTTTATTTTGGAGGATATGGAATAAAGGGCATATGGACTGTAACGACATCCTTATTTTAAAGAGTATAAACAGCAATTCTTAAACACAAAAAAAATCCTCTGTAAATATATCTCTTGTATTCAATTAGATCAACTGGACTTGAAGTTTAGTTCTTGAAGACGTTTCGCTATCGCTAGTCATCCGACTGGCTTTCTCAATTATTGAGAAAGCCAGTCGGATGACTAGCGAAACATCTTCAAGAACTAAACTTCAAGTCCAGTTGATCTAATTGAATACAACAGATATACCATGACCTGGATGAATGAGAACCTTCACAAGCATACCTCTGTAAATAGCAAGAAACTAGAAAACTAATAATAATATGTGATGTAGAAAATGTTTGATTATTATTGATTTGACTATTCATCAGATTAAAAAGCTACCAACATATTATGCTATGAAAAATCTAAACAACAACACAACCATTTAAATGCAATGCAATTAATTTGCAATCAGTGGTTACAGAAAGCCAATTGGCTATCTCTGATCTTGACATAAATTTAGTTGTTAACATCCATTCTGTGTTTTCTGCTTTACTTTGGTTGTTTTTTGTAAAAAATACCCAGAGAGTAATGAAATAAATAAAACAGACAAAAATGTTTTCACACTAATGTAACTATTCAGGTATTATGGCATTCTACGAAGAATTGGTGTCTTGGTGTGCGAAGAATAACAGCACAAGATAGCATGGTACAGGTAAAAAAAACAGACTCATCTGCACTAATCATTTAATTATACCTGTCACTGTCCCTCTTTTCTATTATTCACTTTTCAGCAAGATCATGTTGTTCCTAGGGCATTTTTGTGTGTTTCACTATGCTTTGTTAAACATGATCTGCAATATTTCAGTCTGTTCAGAATCAGTCCTCCCATATTTGGCAATTAGTATGTCCGTACTGTTTCTACATTTTTTTAAAAACAAGTCTATTTTGTGCAAACATACACCAGCTGGAACCCCTTGTTAGTTCCATATCTTCTGCAATTACTGAACACAATGTTAAGAAAATGTGTATTTGCTCTATCCTGTTATTTCCCAACAAATACAGAATGAACTGTAATGTACTGTTCTATGCCTTATGGCTAAAAATTACAATTAGTTTTTGAAAAATTGGTGTAAAGCAAAAGATTACAGATGTCATTAATTTAATGGAAAGAACAGATCATTTATTTTTATTTTAAGAATCACCCAGTCAACGCCTTATAGAATGAGACATGGTAAGTAACCTCCACAACTACAGACACTCTAAGCCATAAAGATCTCTACATATTTCAATGCTTCATTTAACGTAATATTAGCCCCCTTATGACCTCAGGCTCAGGTCATATTAATCAAAATATCTGCATGCTATACTAATCGGAATTTGAAACATTTGATAGTGTCCCCACAGGGCTTGTCACTTAATATTTATCTGAACAAGAATCATTAAGCCTTCTCTGAAACTGATGGCAGCTGCCATCTTCAAGGATTTTATCCAGATGTACAATATCCTGTTCTTGTAGCATTAGAAATAATTTTTCGGTGTAAATTAATATCCTGAGTTTCTATAGGATTAGAAATTATTGTTGGGTGTAAATGAAAATACAATTGCTTTTTCACAGGAATATATTGATATGTTTTTTAAAAGTAAAGTCTATTTCCCATAAAAAAATCTGTACTTACCTACCCCCCAAAACCCCAAGACCACAATACTTACTTAGCTGTCAGGTGCTTCTGAAGATCTTCAGTGCAGAGAAAGGTAAGTGTAGATATTTGTATGGGGGTTATGCATCAGGGAGATGCAGTAACAGGGACCACAGCTATTTATCATTTTAAACCCATGCTAGCCCCTTTACAATGATATTGTAAGGTATCAGCATGGGTTCAAGACTTCACAATGGCAAAGATCAATATTATTGCCGTATTAATAATGCTGATTGTTTTCACTGCAGAAATGATCACCTTGACGATGTGCAGCGATAGCATTTTTTGACCGTGATACAGGACTTAAGGGGCATGTCCAACCCCAAAACTAAAATGTAACCCACTACTGGCTCCACTCATGGTTCCTTATGGTTCTTCTGCAGTGTTTGTCCAAAATCCAGGAAACTAAAGAGTAGGCGGGATCTTCCTGTGAGAAAGAGTTCTGCCTCCTCCTTGTCCTCTGAGAGGACAGTAGCATGTGCACTGACCTGTTTTTTTATATTTGCCTATTTGCCTTTCACTTATGTGAATGTAAACATCATGTATGTAAATTAGGAACAGCAAAAGGTTGCTGAATGGGGTATAACAAACAAAACTTTTTGTAGGATTTTGCGAAAAATTTTAAGTGAACATATTCAAAGAGATGATCTGTGATTTCAAAACAAACCTGCATTGTTGTAGAACTGCATGTATCGATGTGGAGAAAATAATAAAATATGCATAGAGTCAGCTAATACTGGGGTCAGGGTATGTGGCCAATCAGTGCACATAAAGACCTAATGGATAGAGACATGTACTGGCAGCAACGTGGAGGCCCTCTTACTTACAAAATCCACATCTTACATGTACGTAAATGCAACTAATTGGAATAGTAATTTACAAGTTTTACTTATTTATACAGGGTTTTTTTTACAGCTGGACATCGTCACAACCTTCTGCACAGTGTCGGGGGCCTGGGAAGGGGGGGCACTGCAATGTGCTATTTTAGTGGCAACCACCATTGCTGCATTAATGTCAGCTCAGACTTGGCAAAATATAGCACTCAACCTTGGCACCGTGAGGTATCCGAATCCGGATACAATGTTTTTCGTATAGGTTATTAAAAAGTGATAATAATAACCGACTTACTGTTATACTAAAGTGTTTTTGTTTTGTTTTTTTAAAATGTCTAGTACTGTATGTTAACAACAATTTGGGGTGTTTCTTCTACAAATAGCACAAAATTCAGATGGCAGTTTAATGATATGTATCAGCTACAAACGTATTTGTTATATTCTCTGCAGTTAATTTACCTTTTGGCCCCAGTTTTTTTTATTGATTTACTGGGTAACATCTGTTGCTTACTGTCCATGCTACGCAAATGCATTTTAATTCTAGATATAAACCACTATATACTGCGTATAAACCAGCCAATCGGGTGACAGTATGTCACAGTTTGAATATAAAGGCTACTGGATTATAAAAATACTAGCAGAGTACCCGGCGTTGCCTGGTTTTTCTGAATATCAAACCCGAACTTGCATCCAAAATTCAACAGACCTGGACCCGCAGCTTCAAACCTGACCCATTCAAACTCACTGTGGGTTAGCTGAGCCGCAAATCTGGTAAACTTCAGGGGGGACACAACACAATGGAGGATTCAGTATCACACCAACTTCCCCTTTGACGCATTCCCCTTTGACGCATATCGCATCAACTACCCCTTTACCATGTATCACACCAACTTCCCCTTTAACGCATATCGCACTAACTTCCTCTTTAAGGCATATCGCACCAACTTCCCCTTTAGCGCATATATCACATCAACCTACCCTTTAGCATGTATCGTATCAACTTCCCCTTTAAAGTGTATCGCATCAACTTTCCCTTTAATGCGTATTGCATCAATTTTCCCTATAGCGCGTATCGCATCAACTTCTCCTTTTAGGCGTATCGCATCAATTTCCCCTTTAGCGTGTATCGCATCAACTTCCCCTTTAGCGCCGATTCCATCAATTTCCCCTTTAGTGCGTATCGCATACATTTCCCCTTTAGCACGTATCTCATCAACTTCCCCTTTAGCACGTATCGCATCAACTTCCCCCTTAGCGCCTATCGCATCAACTTCCCCTTTAGCGCCTATCGCATTAACTTCCACTTTAGCTCCTATCGCATCAACTTCTCCTTTAGTGCATATCGCATCAACTTCCCCTTTAGCGCCTATCGCATCAACTTCCCCTTTAGTGCCTATCACATCAATTTCCCCATAAGCGTGCATCACATCAACTTCCCCTTTAGTGCCTATTGCATCAATTTCCCCTTTAGTGCATATCGCATACATTTCCCCTGTAGCACGTATCGCATCAACTTCCCCTTTAGCACATATCTCATAAACTTCCCCTTTAACAATGGGGTACAACATCTCCCATTAATTTATTTTTTACTGCAATCCATCAAATTGAATTATTGACACACAATGTCTCCCAGAAAAGCACCTATCGCATCAACTTCCCCTTTAGCGTGCAGTGCATCAAATTCGCCTATAGCACATATCGCATCAATTTCCCCTTTAGCGTGCATCTCATCAACTTCCCCTTTAGCGCCTATTGCATCAATTTCCCCTTTAGCGCCTATTGCATCAATTTCCCCCTTAGTGCGTATTGCATACATTTCCCCTTTAGTGCATATCGCATCAACTTCCCCTTTAGCACGTATCGCATCAACTTCACCTTTAATGGGGTACAACATCTCCCATTAATTTATTTTTTACTGCAATCCATCAAATTGAATTATTGACACACAATGTCCCCCAGAAAAAAAAAAATGACTCATGGAAAGAAAGCAGAGTGAAAAGAGTGTGTACGTGGCCTTTGTTTGTTGGGAAAAGAGACACAAGGTGTGAAGTGAAATCAACCCCTTACAGTGCAGTTGTATTGCAGTGTGGCAGCTCCATCCCATTCACAGTTCTTATTGTCTTTACTTAAGTAAAATGGGATTTATTACCTTGTGCTGTAAAATTACATTTTCCTTAGCCGACTGTGATCTCCATGAGTAGCTGCCTGCCCAACCCCAGTAACATAGTAACATAGTAATTAAGGTTGAATAAAGACATTCGTCCATCAAGTCCAACCTATTCCCTTTTTTTTTTTTTTTTTTTTTTTAACCCTACCTAACAGTTGATCCAGAGGAAGGCAAAAAACCCCAGCTAAAAAAGGGGGGGAAAAATTCCTTCCTGACTCCAAACGGCAATCGGAAAGTATCCCTGGATCAACCAGATCTATATGCATTAATACCAGTAATTCTCAATATTTTTTCGTTTTAGAAACTTATCCAGGCCTTTTTTAAAGTTATTCAATGAACTTGCCATTACCACCTCTGCTGGAAGACAGTTCCACAGTTTCACCGTTCTCACTGTAAAGAAACCTCTCCTAACCTGAAGATGAAACTTCTTTTCTTCCAACCTTAAAGGATGTCCACGAGTCCTCTGATATGACCTATTAGTGAACAATGCACCAGAGAGTTCACTGTATGGGCCATTAATATATTTGTATAAGGTTATCATGTCCCCACGCAACCGCTGCTTCTCCAATGTAAACAGCCCTAACTTGTCTAATCTGCCTGCATATTCAAGCCCCTCCATTCCCCTTATTAATTTAGTTGCCCTTCTCTGAACTGCCTCAATTTCCAAGATGTCCCTTTTGTATATGGGATTCCAAAACTGCACCGCATATTCCAAATGTGGCCTTACCAGTAAAGAGGGAGAATAATATTTTTCTCTCTTGATTCCATTCCCCTCTTTATACAAGACAATATCTTGCTAGCTCTAGCTGTTGCTACCTGGCATTGTTTGCTACAGCTAAGTCTGTTATCTACCAGAACCCCCAAATCTTTTTCCATTTCAGATGCACTTAACACAGAGTTATTTATGGTTAGTGATGGCCCAGTTATTTATGGTGTAGGTGGCACAGGGATTATTAAATCCCAAATGCATCACCTTACATTTATCAACATTGAATCTCATCTGCCATTCTGCTGCCCATTTTGATAATCTATCTAGGTCTGCTTGCAGCACTTGCACATCATTGGAAGTTTCCAAAGCTCTGCATAATTTAGTGTCATCAGCAAACACAGAGACCTTGCTCTCAATGCCCCCTTCTAAGTCATTTATAAACAGATTAAACAGAAGCGGCCCCAGTACAGAACCCTGAGGAACTCCGCTTAGAACTTTAGCCCACATAGATGTAGCTCCATTAACCACCACTCTCTGTTTGCGGTCCAATAACCAGTTCTCTATCCATGAACAAATGTTTTCTTCAAGGCCAACAGTCCTCAGTTTATACATTAGTCGCCTATGTGGTACAGTATCAAAGGCTTTTGCAAAATCCAAATATACCACATCCACAGCTGTGCCTGAATCTAACTTCTTACTCACTTCTTCATAAAAAACAATTAAATTTGTCTGGCATGATCTATTTCTCATAAATCCATGCTGACTACTACTAATAAGATGATCTCTGGAGACAAAGTCAAGGATATGATCCCTTAACAAAGTTTCCATCACCTTCCCTACCACTGATGTTAGGCTTACAGGTCTATAGTTACCAG
The DNA here is from genome assembly GCA_019447015.1 of Hymenochirus boettgeri. Taxonomy (NCBI): domain Eukaryota; kingdom Metazoa; phylum Chordata; class Amphibia; order Anura; family Pipidae; genus Hymenochirus; species Hymenochirus boettgeri. Next base: position 316,281,567 of record CM033469.1, read on the forward strand.
GCTGTGAACGACTACCTTTTTTGAATATTGGTATTACATTGGCTTTTTTCCAATCCAGCGGCACATCCCCAGACAAAAGCGAATCTGAAAATATGAGACACAGTGGTCTTGCTAGAACTGAACTAAGCTCTTTTAAAATCCTAGGATGCAATCCATCTGGTCCTGGCGCTTTATTGATATTAACTTTGTCTAATTGATTCCGTACCATATCCTCTGTTATCCAATGTGAAAACTCTTCATTTCCTCCCTGCACATTGTTACAATCCCTACTGTAAGGATTCTCAACAGTAAAAACCGATGTAAAAAAACGGTTTAGCAGATTAGCCTTTTCGGCATCCTCTACAACCACCTCAGCTCCATTATTTAATGGTCCCACATTCTCAGTCCTCATTTTTTTACCATTTATATACTTAAAAAACCTCTTGGGGTTGGACTTGCTTTGTTCGGCAATCCGTATTTCATTTTCTATTTTAGCTAGTTTAATTGCTTTCTTGCACTCTTTATTACAACTTTTGAAGTCCCTGTAAGCCTGTTCTGTGCCTTCTGCTTTCAAAATTTTAAAAGCCCTTTTCTTTTTTTCCATTTCCCTTTTTACCTGAGCATTAAGCCATGCAGGAGTGGACCTAATTTTTTTACACTTGTTTCCTAAAGGTACCGATTTGGAAATGTTATAGTTTAATATCCCTTTAAAAGTGGTCCACATCTGCTCAGTATCTTTACCTAGAAACAGTTCCCCCCAGTCTATGAGCAGGAGCGATTCCTTTAAAAGCATAAAATTAGCTTTCCTAAAGTTAAAAGTATTTGTTAAGCCAGTGCACTTTAGTTTTCTGCAACCTATATTAAATGACACTATATCATGGTCACTATTCCCTAAGCTTCCCATTACCTTCATCTCCAAAATGAGCTCTGGGTTATTAGATATCACCAGATCCAACAACGCATTCTTTCAAGTAGGAACTTCTACCATCTGTGAAAGAAAATGCTCATACAGGAAATTTAAGAACTTTATACCTTTTGAGGTGCTGGCAGTTCCATTACTCCAATCTATTTCAGGGTAGTTAAAATCCCCCATAACCAGAACATGCCCCATACCAGCAGCCTTCGCCAACTGCATAAGGAGATTCATTTCCACCTCTTCCCCGGCATTTGGCGGCTTATAACACACTCCAACAATTAATTTACCCACCTTCTTGCTTCCTGTACACAGTTCCACCCATAATGTTTCTGCCGCATCGTTTGCTCCCCCATCTATTCCATCTTTTAAATTTGGCTTCAATTCCTGTTTAACATACATACATACTCCTCCTCCTTTCTTATTAACTCGGTCATGTCTAAATAAGGAGTACCCTTCAATATTTACTGTCCAGTCGTGTGAATCATTAAGCCATGATTCTGCTATACCAATTACATCATACCTTTCCTTTAACGCTATTATTTCAAGTTCGCCGGTTTTTCCAGCCAGACTCCTTGCATTTGTAAACATACATTTTAGATTATCAATTGATTTACTTCCATACATGGTCGTACATGCCTCCTTATCCTCTATGCTCCCCCCTCCTCCTTCTCCTCCCTCCGTTGTGTTACTAGCCCCCAGATCCCTAACTTCTCTATCTACCCCTGTGTAGTTAAACTTTCCCTCCCTCCCCCATACCTAGTTTAAAATCTCCTCCAACCCCCTAGCCATCTTCTCCCCCAAAACAGTTGCACCATCACCATTGAGGTGCAATCCGTCACTACTAAAGAGCCTGTAGCCAACAGAAAAGTCAGCCCAGTTCTCTAAAAACCCAAACCCCATCTCCTTACACCACTCTCTTAGCCACGCATTTATACTCCTGAGCTCCCGTTGCCTCCCTAGCGTAGCACGTGGCTGCGGTAGTATTTCTGAAATTACTACCCTGGAGGTCCTTGACAAGAGACTTATCTTGGATTGGTCAGTTTACCTCTCAATCTTGACTATTGGGCAAACCACAAGTGAGAGGAGGTGACCGAGTGTGTGGTCACATGACATTGTTACATTACATGATCTGCTGCTCCTTGTGATTGACAGCTCTATCCTTCTATCACAGCAACAACAGAACAAAATTAAGTAAAGCATTGTACTGCCCTGAACAATCTGTGACATTTGGAATTAACTTGATTTACTCGGTTCACCACCAGATGGCAGCACACAGGTTAATTAACTTACAAAATGGGGGAAAGGGGGGTATGGAGGCCTTTTTAAAGTAGCTTATGCTTTACCCTAGGTCCTTATACTTAAGTTAATCTGGAACATACAAACACACACATACACACATACATTGAGTTTTATATATATAGATATTGATTCTAAATTACTTTCAGAAAATAAATACTTTTGATTAATATAGGTTAAAAACAACCTTGAATAATTGAAGACAACTTTATTAAAAAAAAAAAAAAAAAAAAAAATATATATATATATATATATATATATATATATATATATATATATATGTATATATATTGTGGCCCAAGGTGATGAGGAAATGCTTCATTGCCTTGAGCTAGATATGACACATTGTGGGATTATGTTCTCCAATATTACTTCACCTCAGCTTTATATTGTTTTTAGCTTTCTCGGTTGAGTTTTGTTTTTTTTATTTTTTATTTCTGTTTACAAAATTGTCCCGTATACACAGTTTTAAAAAAAATGGTATCACAAGCTAAAAGTATTTGCTGCAAGCTTTCTTCCAGTTTTATATAGGATTGGGGCAGGTTTGTAATAGTTTTATATTGAGCTACAGAATTGGGGGAATTGGGCCTTACAGATCTTGTTCCACAACCATTTAGAACATTCGTTCAGGGAGATTCAATAAAAGTGCTAATTTTGCCCTAACCAATCAGATTTTACTTAACATTTGAAAGCTAACATCTGATTGGTTGGGGCAAAATTAGCACCATTTTAAACGATAAGAACTTTTATTGAATCTCCCCTATCCTTCTGCGAATGTTTTCCTAGCAGTCTCCCAGCGGTTGACGCTCACGAAAGGCTGCAAAAGTAGACATACTCATCAGTTCGCCATAGGGAAATGCACGATCGGCCGTAATTTTCCCCGTCGTCTGTTCTTCTGATCATAAGCCTATGGATTAGCACAAGGCTGTTTTTTTTTTTAAGCTTTGTGCACAGCTATATATACCTACTATGTGTGCTCAGACCTAATATACTGGATTTCATGACATGTCAGGCAAGACATCAGAATGCAAATTCAAGTGAATATCTTAGTTTGATTCGTGTCTATTTCTAACACCCTGGTACAAACACAATTCAGAGGAAGAGGAATGTAGAATGTGAGTTCTAGGGATAATTGTCCAAGGTGGGTTGTGTTTTTTTTTTTTTTACTTTTGAAACTTCCTAAGGGCTAGGCCACACTGCTGCGTTTTTTTTGCGTTTGCGCTTGCGTTTGCGATTGCGCTTGCGATTTTCCAAAATTATTGAAAACGCGGCAACGCAAAAAAAGCGCGTTTTTCATTGCGATTGCGTTTTGCGTTCTGCATTTTTAATCGCAATCGCATGCGTTTTCCTATACTTATTGAAGAAATCGCAATCGCAAACGCAACGAAAATCGCACATGAAATCGCATGCTATTGCGTTTGCGTTTCAGTGTGGCCTAGCCCTAAATTGGTGTTTAATGGGAAAGCATCAAAGGTGAGGAATGTACAATGCTTGAGGAATGTTTTATCTAATAATGTGAGGGCAGGTCTGTGCACACAGGTTAAAATAGCAAACATGCTACAAAGGGCTTGTGGTATGTAGCCAAAATGCCATTTTGTATGTAATTAAGTATCCACACAGGTGTTCAAAACTGTGTTTGTACCAGCTGGTACAAATTAGAGGGAACATTACAGGAGGAATATCAAGAGGAGCAGTTAGGTTACAGTTCGCCCATGGGTGTAAATATGATTGTAAATATCTGTGCAAAACTGATGAGTTTTTATGCCTGCAAGGAACATGGATGTGATGTTTCTATTTTACTATTGAGATGAAAGTCATGGAGACTGCATGAAAGCATTACAATTGATGAACAAGTACGACTGACTTTGTCCAACCCTAAATTACTATGTAACTTCAAGGTTTAGCCCCCCCCCAGAACTCATCTCTAATTATGTCTGTTATTAATTCATGAAACTGTATACAAATATGAAAGCTCTACTAAAGTATAATAAAGTATAAAATATATAATAATAAAATGCATTCATATTTGTCACATAGGTGGATCTGTGTAAGGAACCCATCAGATAGCAATGTCCATTGTAACAATGTTGATATCAGACATTCGTTTTTGACATTTAATCAACATTGTTACAATGGGATGTTGCTATCTGGGTTAGCAACCTCTCAGCAACTCCTTTGGGATCCCTGGAAACCTGGTTGAGATATACTGTCTATGGTTATTTATTTTTGTACCTTAGTTTGTCTATTTATTTTAAAGAGCGTGCTGGTAAGTCACCCCCGATAACCAAAAACAACAGATGTAGGTCTTACCTGTAATGCAGCCAAATGCTTCCCCCCCTTCTAAGCTCCACATGCTTTTTTTTACAAGTTCACACATACCCAGAAGAAGCAGCTAGTAGAATAGCATTTCGCTATTGGCAGTCGTCTGTCACATCCATGACTGACAGCTGCTAACCATTAACAGAAAAAGGGGTAACAGAACACTGTGCAGCCTTTTAGGTTAGTCTTACATCGCTGTAGTTTAAGGGTTTTGGAGGGTATTAATACAGTATATATACAACTTTTCATTTAAGGTGTAAACTTGCCCTTTAAACCTGATCACAGTGCAGTCTACAAGCTATTCAACTCCAAGCTACGGTATTGAAAAATATATTTTCAGGACACGGGGGGAGTGGTTTTAAATGTATCCCAAAAACAGCAATACGACTAAAGATAAGGAATGATGATATTCTAGTATTAAAGGGGAACCAAAGTAGCAAGCAGAGCACAGCTTCCATGAACTATAAACTTGACTAAAGATAAGGAATTATGATATTCTAGTATTAAAGGGGAACCAAAGTAGCAAGCTGAGCACAGCTTCCATGAACTATAAACTTGCACAGGTACACATATGTGTAAACCTATTCTCAATGTGGGATGCTTTCTGTTGTTACTTATTGCTACATTTCTGTTTCAGCCTGGTTACACTGAAAGCTTTGTCCCCTGCACCTTTGATGCAGGTAGCCATTTTTAATGTTGTGTGCTATCATGTTGTACGGGATGGTTCAGAACAGGCACACAGATACTGCAAATTAGCCATTCACTAGCCATTAAACGGTCTTTTAAAATCCCTTTATTTTTACACGGAAACAAAAAGTTAAATAAAAATGATTTTTGTTAGAATCCTTGAATGAAATATACTATCCACATTATTATTGCTGTTTATCACCGTTAGCCACAGAACACAAATGGCTTATGTTTATTAAGTGACATACAGTGCAGATACGATCTTATCCTTCTACTGTAGGGACCAGATCCAATTGAGCATTCAGTGTGCCTGCACTTTGCTTCCTTTTCTAATTCAATAGGTACTGACAGTTTCAGAATAATGTAATAATGATGGACGGCTCTCGGCCATGTGGTGACAGATAAGTCTGTCTAAGTTTATACATTTCATTCCAGTGAAAAGTCCAGTTGGAAAGTCAGTTCAGTAATAGGAAAGGGTGATATATATCTAGGAAACCAGCAAACTCCTCTACATGTCACAGGGCAAACCTACCCTGTTGGGTAGAGCAATCAGAATGTTTAAAAAGTGGCTTTAAATAGAAAATCTAACAGTTTTGTTTTCTAATTGTTATGGCATCACCCAAGAGAATGTGGACAGAAAGACTAATTGAATGACTAGATGATTAATAGTAATATATACTTCTGTCCCACAATGCATCTTTTGTTAAAGACAAGACCTGCTCATTATTGTAAATACTGGTGGTGGTGGTGCCACTCTAAACAGCAGGAATGCATTGTGGCACAGAAGAGAAAGAAATGGCAGCAATGAATTTGAATGCAATGCACAACAGAAATTTAACATGGAAGACAAACTAGATGACTCTTCACCTTTTAAAAGGGGAAATTTATTCAACCAATTATGTAGCAAGGCTTAAAAAGCAAATAACCGTATTAAGTGTCCAAGGGGTGTTTACAAATACCCTGCCCTAAGCCATTTACTTCAATGGGATCAGCCACTTAAAAGTTGCATTATTTCAGACTTCTGTGTATAGACTCCAAACAACAGGTTCAGGCTGATTACAAGTAAATCCATGAATTACATCCTCTATTTTAACCTGTCCCCTTTTTATCCTGTCCTCTTAAGAACTGCTTCTAAATGTAAAATCCCCCATACAGTACCACTCCCACCTCCTATCACCCTCTCTTCCTTGCTGCTGGGAGAATAACCTTAAATCCTGGGCCCTCCCCTACACATACATCCCAAAATTCACCTTTAAATATGGACAATCATTAAATATACATTGTATAGAGCTTTTCTGAAATGTAGGTTCTCTTCATTCACCATGTTGCTTTAAGATGTGCCCCTCAATGTACATGCACTTACCACCACCTTATCCACCAAAACTCAAAATCCAAACATTATTCAAAACACTCCCCTTCCTGCAATAAGCTTTCACACATACATGTTTAACTTATTTACTTTCACTATCACTGAATTTCGTCTGATACTCTGACACTACTTTGCCTGCTTCATTCTCATATAGATGTCTACATTTAAGTCAAACTAACAAGGTTCAAAAAAACATGGTGCTATAGATGATGGTCTCCTATCAGAGTGCTTTACTTTCAAAGCTTTTACACCTTCACATGCCTTTTTAAGACTCATTCCATCCCTAGTCACTCTCCTACAGATAACTCTGACAGGAGACTATCAACTCTAGCCCACTGTAAACCAGGCCCAACAACTACCTTATTCAATAATTTCTCTGGTTGGTTGTCACATTTCGTTTTCACGGTCATTTCCACAATGATTTAAAGGGATTTTAACACCCCAATTTATATTAATAACTCTATTATCCCTAAATTTCCCTTGCTTCTCTTTTCCCTTACAATAGGGTCCTCTGCACTCATCCAAAAATGGGTGCTCGCTCCTCCAGGTAATCCAACCCTTAAATGGATATATGATACAGGAAAAGTGCTACCCTCGCTTTTTGCTGTTCTCTTTTCCCTTACCCTCTCACAACAGTCCTCTGTAAAAATTCATAGCAATGGACACACACTTAAGACCTAGTCTTCATTTACGTAGCAACGTATACATTTAGTCCAACCTGTATAGCCTACTCATTAACTCTTCCTAACAGTTGATCCAGAGGAAGGCAAAAAAGGATCCCTGAATCAACCAGAACTATATGTACCAGTATGTAACTATATAATACCAGTTATTTTCCATTCCCCCCCCTTTTTTTTGCTCTTCTCTGAACTCCTTCCATTTCGAAGATGTCCCTTTTATATTTGGGATTCCAAAACGGCACCATATAGTCCAAATGAGGCCTTACCAGTGCCTTGTAAAGAGGGAGAATAACATTTTTCTCTATTGAATCTATTCCCCTTTTTATACAAGTCAATATCTTGCTAGCTCTAGCTGTTGCTGTCTGGCACTGTTTGCTACAGCTAAGTCTGTTATCTACCAGAACCCCCAAATCTTTTTCCAACTGAGATTCATAGAGCCATTTATGGTGTTGGTGGCACAAGGATTGTTAAACCCCAAATGCATCACCTTACATTTATCAACATTGAATCTCATCTGCCATTCTGGTGCCATTTTGATAATCTATCTAGGTTTACTTGCAGCAATTGCACATCATTTTCCAAAGCTCTGCATAGTTTAGTATCATCAGCCAACACAGAGACCTTGCTCTCAATTCTCTATCCGTGTACAAATGTTTTTTTTTTTCTAGGTAAACAGTCCTCAATTTATACATTAGTTGCCTATGTGGCACAGTATCACTGTTACACCAGAATCTAAATTTGGGAATTTGAGGGAATGTCAGAGGGGACCCAATGCCGTCTCCTCTGACAGGTCCCGGCTATTTCTGGCTTTACTTAACTATAGCACACATGCACGCTAATGCGGAAAAAACGGAAACATTTGGAAAATGCCAGAGGAGTTGGTGGCCGGGGGGTCGCACTCGAGGGGTAAGTACTGCACCTTCGTTCTGGCTCCTGTTAGATTAATTAAAGAACGGTAGGTAAACTCCCATTTTTCGATTAATGCAATAAAGGAATAGCTCACTTTCTGAGTGAACTATTCCTTAAAGGGCATGTCCACCCCCAAAACTATAATCTCCCCAACTACTGGCCCCACCATGTAGTGTAGTTTAATCCTTACCTCACATCCCAGCTCCATAGGGTTCTCCTGTAAACCCCCCCCCCAAAGTCCCAAAACTAACCACCAGGAGGATAGCAGGGCTCTGCCTGCTATCTTGCCTCCGGTAGATATTTGCCATGCGCACTGCAGCCCTTCTCCCCCCTCCCTCCCCCTCCCTCTCCCTCCCGTTCTACTATCCCTCCCCCTAGCTTCATCCCCTTTAATATGCTGTCCCCCCATGTCCCCCAGCCCCAACCGCATCTTTTTTTTTTTCAAAAGCCCCCAAACTCTTACTTACCTCTCCCTTTGCTCCGCTGCACTGAATGACCGGCAGCCGTGTCCGTGATTGGCTGCCGCTCAGCCAATCACAGACGCGACTGCCGGTCCCGCCCCTCTGCTTGCATTCTCGCAAGCAGAGGGCCGGCAGTGCGGCGGAGGAACGAGGGGAGGTAAGTAAGAGTTTGGGGGGCTTTCTGAAAAAAATATTTGTGCGGTTGGGGCTGGGGGACCAGGGGGAGCAGCATATTAAAAATAAGTTTATGGGGTGGACATACCCTTTAAGTCAACACAATTCTAAAATCTTAACCACTTAAGGTGACCATCCACACTACAGATACTGTACCTCACAAATCTTGTTGTTCCGAGTATCTGCAAGGATTGGGGGGCAAAAACAATGTAGACATACTACCACCGTCACATCTGTGTTAGTCACAGGGGGAGACGATACAATCGGCCTAGTATATAGCCACATTAACGATCGATCCACATACCGCACAAGAGGACTGGTCAGGAATGTTTATGTGGTTACCACCACATGATTCCAGTGGTATCTGTTGGTATGCAGGCAATGGTAATCCCATGTGTATGAGCACCGTTACATAGTCCACCGTTATCAAATTCTGTTTATAAGTCAAAGAAATTGCTACATGTGTTGGACCTCATTTACCCAGAGATGAGGTGGCAAAAATTTGCACTAACCATTTTAATATACTTTACGATAGCACTACTTTAACAACAGGTTTGCAGAGGCTTTATCGGTTTCTGGAAACTAACCGCGCAGCCCTATTTAATATTACAATAGTGACTTTAATAATAACTTTTTTTCAATAATCTATGAGACTGGTCTTAAATTTTTTCTAAAATAAGATGATTTACAGAGAGACGCTATTGCTATATTGAATAGGTGTGGGAAGCACTTTTTGTACTGATAGCAACTCCTGGTAAAGGCCCTTTATGTATAAAATGGCAATATTGGCTTTTCCTCTTTAACGATATACCCTGACGTGCTTTACCCATCTTAGGGACTCTTTTCTGCAAAGCACGTCTCAACACATGCCTTCTTATTCCTAACCTTTCATTCTCCTATCCTTATCTCTTTTAAACCTCTCTACTGGCTACTTCTTTCACTATTCAAACACAAAGTCAGAACACCCATTCTCGTGAAACCCTCTTTAGACCCATCAGTTGTATGATGCCTGTCTCTCTTCAATCGCCCGCTTCAGATTTTGTCAACCAGAAGGGCATTAACGGGTATTTACAGGCGGCCGCATTGCTCTTTTTTAATAATAATGTTGCGCTAACCAATCCAATATCAGTTGCAGCAGCTGTGTGCGTATCGGAAGAGACACACTATTTACCAGAGGCTGTAAAATACTTAAGCAAGGGTGAGATTTATCCAAAGCTGTGCAGCCTCTGGTAAATCTCTTCTGGTAGATTTGCCTAGAGCATGTGCGGCTCTGGGTGAATCTCCATGTTACTGTTTAACCCCCCCCTTGCCCCCTCATTGTAGGGGTACCACAAGGCTCAGTCCACTTCCTTCTGAAACTTGAATGCAGGGAAGTATTGCAACATGCTAAAAAATTAGTGTAAAGGTGCTGGACTGGCCAAGCATGTCTCCTAAACCTATTTGAGCATCTTTGGGGCATTCTCAATAGAGTGGATGAGGATTCCAGTGGCAACCTGTGAAGCTCTAGTGATCTAGAGTTAAGGCTGGAAAATAATGGTTACCATTATTACCATTATTATGTGGTTGACACTTTGGGCACAATTTGGACATTTTTCACTAAGAGGTGTACCCCCTTTGTTGAGTTAATTTAAGGGGACAGCAAATTTACACTGTTATACAAGCTGTACACGGACTACCTTATATTGTGTCATATCTTCAGTATTGTTCCATTAAAAAATGTGAGGGTTTACTCACTTTTGAGACATTCTGTGTATGTATAAAGCTGGGATCATTTGCATCGGTGCTACCAACACCCAAAATAAATTATATCCAAAAAGGAGAATTCGTAAAATAATGTGACATTTTTTTCAATCCTTCAACCCCCTTTTTCTGGAAGGCTTTCTGTTGCCAAACCTTTCTTAAAAATAGGTGAAGAATGTTCCCATTGGTGGCAGACACAGCAATGAAGACGTTTTTGTGTGATTGGATGTATGTGATGGTACGTTGCCCCCACAAAATCTCTATAACTCAAGCTGTTTTCAAATCACGCAGATGAAGAGATATCCATTAAGGGCTTGTTCACACTAGAGTGCAGCGGAACATTGCGTTTGTGATGGCGTGCGTTGTTCTGCTGCGTTAATGCACAACACATGGCATTATTTTCAATGGCAACGCTGTGAGTTAATGCGCCAAAATTCTGCATGGAGAGCTAGCGCGCAACGCACTATATCGCAGTGTTTTAATGTGATCGCCACCATTCATTGTATGTGCACTGCATTTTGGTGCAATGTAAAATGCACCAAAACGCGCTTTAGTGTGAATGAGCCCTAAACAGCCCAGAGAAAAGAAATCTTTTTTTTTTCTTTCTTGGTGGAGTTAAAGAAAGTAATAGGAGGGTTCGGGCCCTAATGTTACATATGTAGCAGATCATATAAGAAGCAGCCGCATACAAATAACTAATATTTGATATAAATTCATATCCTGTGATTAGTCCTGTCCCTTAATGTGTATATATATATAATCAATACAAATCTGCTAAAGAGGAAGAATAGCCAGTTGGAATGGAGGATTAATCACCCCATTTCAGTGTATAATTTATATATCTACATCCCAAAGAGAAACTGTTGGGTTATTAGGACTTTTGTCAGCAGAACTAAACCTGTCATCTGCCTTGGTTTACTTCATATCCCACTGAGTTGTAATCAAATGCCTACAAATACTGAAGCCACAAGAAGTAAAGAGAGTCAAAGGAAAAACAGCTGAATCAGCATGCTAGTTATTAGACCTGGGAGCAGCAGATATACAACTACAAAAGAGACCAAATCACAGAAAAATACGGAAGTTGGAGAATCACAATTTTACTATCCTCATAGTCTAAGAATTACAGTTTTTGTGTCAAATAAAATGTGATACAATCAAAAAAATTGTGAATTTAAATGTTAAGTCCACCCATCCGATAAAATTGTATGCCTTATCTTCCCCATCCCCAACTTCACAAACCTTACTTACCTTCCCAGTGTTCCTGGACTAATATACTTACCCTGCAATCTGCCACACTCCTCCTTGGTTGCTGAAGCCTCCTGTTAGGCTAGTTTTACCTCCTCAGAAAGGCTGGGGGGGAGGTAAGTAAGGTTTGTGAGGCCAGGTTTTTTTGAAGAGGGGAAACTAGGTATAAAGTTATGTGGAAGAGTGGATATGTCCTTTAATGCTTAATTACTAGACTTATTGATGTTTCTTTGCAGCCAAAACCATGATCATATGTACAGGGCAGAGACTTTAATGTAATTGTGCAGAATACAGCTAAACACTAATACACAAGTAGGCCCTCTCCATAACTTAACATTGGTGCAATGGCTACATCATAGCGTCATTTTTCCAGTAATAGGCTAGGAAGACTAAGTAACGATTGTATATTATAATATGGGAGCCACGTTTAATCAGAAAGACTTGTACATTCTTTTAGTAACTCATATTAACCTGGTTAAGTTTTCAACCAGGTTAATAAACTGCGAATCTGCAGCAGTAATAAGATAGTTGAATAATTTAGTAATCACTTGCCCACACACACACAATAAATATTAGTATTCTACTTACCTTTGCCTTTTCTGTATATGTTTCCCCTTGTCTGTGTAGTTGGGGCTGCATGAAGGCCGAGGCTGGATAATAATGTCACCTTGCACTGTATGTGCTGACCAGGATCAAATCTATAGTCATTGCAGGGAAAATGAACTTGTTGTTTGCGCTTTCACACACCAGCAATTGCCAACACAAGTTAAAAGTGAGTAGAGCTGTGGGGGAAGAGTGAGAACAGACAGGTGACCAAATATTCTTCTCAGCACTTTGTTCTATCAGAGTTTCCTGTAGGCATCCTGGCATTGCCCATATCTAGCACACACACACGGAACACAAACCACACAAATGATTTCAGATATAGAGGAAATCTCTCACTGCATACCGGGAAGTTTGAACTGCTATATCTTTTGTAGCTAAGCTTTCACCATCTGTTGTCATGTTTAATTTCAACCTCAAGAAATCTCATAAATCCCAAGAGTTGTTTTTTTTTCCCTGTCCTAGAGAATTAAACCTGAGAAATGTTGAGCATTTCTATTAACTGTGAAAAACATACACCTTAAAGGAAATGTCATGGAAGTACAGAAGTAGCAGTAACTATTTTACCAATCATACGCTAACTGGCTACAAAGGAGAGTATTGTTCATAGGATCATGGGGAAAGATTTGTTATACAAATGGAAAAGTTTATAGTTTGGATGTTGCACCTCTGTTAGATGTCAGTGTGGTGGAACATGTGTCACTTTTAATCCCTTGTATGTGTAATGTCCAGGTAATTAATGAAATGAGCTAGTTATAAATAACGGGCCTTATTCAATAGGAGGTGCAAAACTTGTCTGGGGTTCTAAGTCTGCAGCAACCAATCAGATGTTATTAAATGTTTTCTAACTGTAGTAGACCAGTAAAAATGTAACATCTGATTGGTTGATGTAAATTAACAGCACCTGACTTTATTCTATAATAGGCTATCCCCACTCTTAAAGGCAGAGGCCAAAAGGATTTTTTTCATTAGATACCAAAGGGCTTAAATTTCGTAGAAGACATATCTCATTATGTAGACTTAATAGATTATAAGGTCTATAATATATCTATTAATTCATATTTCCTTCTATAGGTTAGATATTAAATACACATGATATTGTTTTATGTACAGACTTCATTTTTTTATAGCGATAACAGTATTTTTATATAATGTATAATATAATCATGCTTTCTGAAAGCTTTTTGATTCTTTTTAATTCTGTTTCCTTTAAGATTTTTAACTCTTGCTGCATTATGGGGTTGGGGTTTACCTTAAAGTGAAAGACATGTGAATCACATTAGTACTGTATACCTATGAGTAAAGGTTCGTACACACTTGCGATCGCGGGTGCTGACCCGCGACGCACGTAATGTATGAAAGGCCGTTTCACCCGATAATTGTGCCATGTATGGGTACTTTATCGGTTGAAATGGCTGCTTGTTCGGAGCTCCGTCTGGCCGGTGGGGCAATGATCCCCGACAGAACATTTCTGTCATTTTGGGCGATAAAACGCCCATACACGGCATGATTACTGGCCAAAACGCAGTTCGTACACTTTGTGCGTTGCGGGTCGGCCCCCCCTATTGCACATGCGTACGAACCTTTAAAACGTCGACAGGCCAGTCTTTTTTAATTGTGTGTTTATTGCCATGGTCAAATAAAGATTGGCTTTTAAGTTTCTAGTAATATGGCAACTTTTTAGTTTCTAGAGTTGCGGCAGATTTTTCCTTTTCCTTACACGGACAGTATATGGAGCGAGCGGAACAGTGAGTGATTATATACGTTAATTGACACACATGAGAGGATCACAGTGTGCGGGCTAAAGAAATGGGTTTGGGGGTTGAGCACTCGGACCAGCGTAATTTAGATATATCTGTCTTGATATATAAGCAGACTGAGTGATTTTTTAGAGGATGCTCAATATTTTGTTACAATGTATAGCTATATCTGCACACCGGGTTGCCAGATATATAATCCATATAGGAACACCAATTAAAACCACACGTAGCATTGTTAAGTTAGAATTAATGTTAATTACAAACACAATTATAGGTGTCAGACCTATCAGACCAGATAAACTAGAAACCCAACATTTAGTACCTGAATAGAGATGAGGAAAAAAGTACATGTTAAGGAGCCCGTTGCTATTGTCAAAAAAACAAGGATTTCCAGCTGAAGAAATTAGGGAAAGAAAATGGTTAAATTACTCCTGAGCCATCTGCTTTACCTTGTTATAGGAACCATGGTCATTTAAAGGTCAAGTAATGTTCGGATTGTTTTTTTCTAAAAAATAAACATAGCGGTTGGGGGTGGGATAGGGAGCGCTACATTACATCAGGGGTTTTGAGGGAGGGGGGGAGGGGGGGGGAGGGCTTCAGTGCGCATGATATAATTCTCCCGGGGAGAGGTAAGAGGCAGAAACCTTTTGTGACGCAACCAGGCTCCTGCCCTTTTTTTTGGTACTTTGCAGCAACATTGCAGGAAAGCCATTTGGAGCAGGGATGTAAGGTAAGGATTTTTCAAGACTACACAGTGGGCCCAGTAGTGGGTTAAAGTATAGTTTTTGGGGTTGACATGCCCTTTAAACAGATTGGAAAGCGAACTTTCTTTAATGGTATGAATGCTCATTTAACTGTGGCAACCACTGCTGATATGTAAGGTTTTCTTCTTTCTTTATGACTAGAGGGAAATATAAACCTCATTGTCTGGGTTATATCCCCCTCTGTATCTAGATACAGATAAAGACACTTCACTAGCCTTGTGAAGGTTCTCATTAATCTGGGTCGTGGTATATCTATTGTATTCAATTAGATCAACTGGACTTGAAGTTTAGTTCTTGAAAAAGTTTCGCTAGTTATCTGACTGGCTTTCTCAATTCAGAATGACTACAAGAATCTGTTGGCAATTATGTACCCTGGAAAATCCCAATTAGCTTTGACAGCCAGGTGTTAGGGATCTTCTGAATGCAAGGTGGGATTTAGAGATGGGATCCGGATATGACTCTTACCTGGATCCGATACGGGACCCCTCGGTTCTGAAATCCAAAAGTTTCGTCCAAATTTGGATTTCGGGACTTTCGGAGCACATTTTCAATGATTATCAAACATTCAAGGCTATTTTCGATAATTGTCAAAAATAGACTTGAATGTTAGATAATCATTGAATATGCACTCCGAAGTCCCAAAAGTACGTTCTGTTTTCAGATTTTTGGATCTTCTGGATTTCCCCGAGATTTGTAAATCCAAAAACGGAACAAATCTTACCAGTTTTGTCCATCTTTAATTGCATTGAGGCTGAGAGGTGTTATCGAAACTGCCCAGGGTAAGGTGTCAAAGCAGCCTTGTACGTAGCAGACATGGTGTCAACCCCGCCCACCTCTTTTCAGGCTTGGTTTCTTCATTTACACATAAAAAGGCCTCCTTGTCACCTCTCTTGAACCAGTCCTGTTCCTTTGACAAGATTTTGACATTAAAAGGTATGTCCTTTTTCCTTAAGATGCAGGTACATGGCTTAGTCCTGACCCAAGGAATTGGCTCTTCTGTGCTGGGCATACATTGGTGCAGTTGCTGTTTTGTTTCCCCCGCATACAAATCAAAGCATTCTGCACTGCATATATGATGTTGCTTTTTTTGTGTTCTGGTACTGGGTCTTTCAGATATACCAATTGCTGCCTCAGTGTGTTGTTCGGTTTAAAGCAGACAGGGATACAGTGTTTTTTGAAAATTCTTCTTAATTTCTCAGAGACCCCTGCTTCATATGGGATGACCATGTTCTTTCTTCTGTCTTGCTTTCACCCTTCACTGTTGGTATTCGTGTTCTTTTATTTTCTTCTACCACTTTTGACAAAGGCCAAGTCCGGATATTCACATGTTTTAAGGGCTCCACTGAGCTCCTCTGTCTGCCATGTACAATGCTGTTTTGACACCTTACCCTGGGCAGTTTCGATAACACCCCTTAGCCTTAATGCAATCAACACCTTGCATTCAGAAGGTCCCTAACACCTGGCTGTCATATGCTAACTGGGACTTTTCAGGGTACTTAAATGCTAACAGATTCTTGTACAAGTCATTCTGAATTGAGAAAGCCAGTTGGATGACTAGCGAAACATCTTCAAGGACTAAATTTCAAGTCCAGTTGATCTAACTGAATACAACAGATAGACCCTTCACTAGGATAAAATCTAAATTATTTATTTACACAGGAGAATTATCTGTTGCAGGACAAAACTACCTTTGTACCAGGACATTCAGTTTACATTCCTTCCCAACATTAACAATTAATATAATACTTCTAAATGCATATCCTCTAGCACAGTGGTTCTCACACTTTTTCAGACTGTGGCGCACACGGCAAATGAAAGTTATATTGGTGAAAATTGTGAGGCACACCTCTGCCTCTTTGAAGTCACGTCAGTGTGCCTCGGCACACCCTTTGAGAAACCCTGCTCTAGCATTCACCATTTAATAAGAGCACTTATAGAAACAACATAGTGCAGAGCTGCAGGGGGAGGATAATGTAGAAAAGGAAAATCTGTCCTGTTGGAAACTTGTGTTTCTTTTGAAATTCCTGGTTTGAATAATGACATTGTTATATGGTTGTCAAGGCGTATTGAGGTACTGAGAATATCATAACACTGATATAAATTAAAACTGTCTGAATAATCAGTTTGAACCATCAAATCATTAACCTACTCAACATTCACCTTTAAATAGGTACGCTTGACAAATGCATTGAGCAGAGTTGTGCTAAGATCAGATTCACTTCATTATCCTCCACATGTAGCTTTGCACCTTGTTGTGATTTCTAAACGTATACACTTA
Source organism: Hymenochirus boettgeri (assembly GCA_019447015.1). NCBI lineage: Eukaryota > Metazoa > Chordata > Amphibia > Anura > Pipidae > Hymenochirus > Hymenochirus boettgeri. Next base: position 316,298,747 of record CM033469.1, read on the forward strand.
TATAACTATACCTATTAAAGGGGAGATATTGGAGGGTATGTATTTGCAACGGATTATGTTAATTGAAAGATTGCTTTGATTCATTCTGGTGGCAATCTCAGCAGTCATACAACTTCTTGAACATAGTTGTAAATAATCCTATTAGGTAAGTTAAGAAAAGTGAAGATAAAGTTTAATATTAATTTGACATGAAAAAGACAAATGAATGTTTTCTCCTCCTCTTATTCTTTTTTTTTCACATTTTTTGGACTGTATCTCGTGTGAAATCTTGTAGCTCAGAACTTTGTAAAAACATTTCCGTGTTATCAGCATTTTTTATGTATAGAATTTAATGGGCAGAAACTTTAAACATGAACATCCCGTGGTTTGTAATCTTAACTTTAACCTTAGATAGATGCAAGTATACACTCCTACTGCACCCCTACACCTTACCTTCCGCTTCCATGGCAACCATAACTTAATCATCAAAAGAGTTTTATGGTCAGAAACACAAAGGGCCTCATTTACCCAGACTCGCTGGGCAAATATATGGAGGTAAAGTCGCGCTAATCGGTTCACGACTTTAGCTCCATTTTGGTGCCGGATGCGCGAGTTATGCAAAAATCATCCGATGCTTGCGATTTAATATCGCATTTGCGCTAGTTTTAGTGCCGGATTTTAACGCCAGCAAATGGCTGGCGTTAAAATCCCGCAGTGGGTAAATCGCAATATCACAATATTGAATCGTGGAAGGAGCATTTACCCAGAGCGAAAGCTGCTCTGGGTAAATGAGCCTGAAAAACTTTTGCCCAACACATACACAGGTACGCACACTCTGCTGATGCACCCCTTCACCCAACCATTACGTTTTCATGGCAAACATGCCTAAAGCATAAAAAAAGCTCAAACACATACCGTAATGCCATACAGACAAAGGTACACTCGGATATTGATCTTCCATTATGTCTATGAACTACTGCTGCTGGCATTGCGGTTGGTCAGCACTGATGTTAAATGTCCATTTACTTTGAAGTAAAGAGACCCTATAGGTTTGATCTGTGTATTGGTGATGTTTGGGGCCATGTATACCATGTTACCACATCAAATTGCAGATGGATTCCAACAAACTGTATAAATATATTCACCTTTACTTTTTATATTGCATGTGATATGATCTGATGTTAAATTTAATTGTAAAGTTTGATTGATAATTAAAATGTATTTTAGTACCCCTTTAGCAAGTTGTCAATATAAATTTGCATTTTCTTTTCAAAAAGCTTTCACTTCTATTAAAAGAACAATTTTACTTACCCATATGTCCCTAGGTACTTTACCAATCAGCTGATAAATTAACAAATTTCCCTTACTGATCTGGTATATGAACTTTCCCTTAAGTTTCCCTTACTAATCTGGTATATGAACTTTCCCTTAAATTTGCCTTACTGATCTGGTATGCTCTGCCACTCTGTCAGTGGCATTCCACGATGTGGCCAATGGGAACACATGCTTCTTGCATAGTGTGTCTTCCCATTTGCTACATCATGAACTGCAGGGAATGGAAGCAAGAAGACCTTAGCATGAGGAAAACTTCATGTAAGTTTGACAGCTGATTAATAAAATACCCAGGGGTGAGGGCCTAGTTATCTGAGGTCCCACCCTGGATACTATTAATGGGTGGAGGAAAAGGCGGAGGTGAGTTTAATTATCCTTTAAGCAGAAATATTGTTTATTACAGTGTGTGGAGGATATTTTGTTTGTACACAGAAAGGAGGAACATTTGACTCTCCTCGTTAAGCTGGGGCACTTTGAGTAAAAAAACAAGGTTACGGTAAATTCCTTGGAGTGCTGATTAGCCCAGAGCAATGACAGTTAAATTTGTGTCTTGTATTCCAATAGCTCATAAAGCACACAGAGAATTCTTTAGGTTTCTTGAATTTCTCTAGGGCATTCATAGAGTGATTTGCCTTTTTATGTTTTTCTTAAAGACAATGACAATGCTACTTTTGGTCCATAGGAAGAAAAGCAATAACAGGTTTTTGGAAGAGGAGATTTGCAGACAAGACACACAACATTGAAAAAAGGGGGTGCCAGAAACAGCTGGGGTTGGTATAAACTAAGTACAGGTGGGTGCTAATTAGGGATAGGGAACTACTACATAGAAAAAACACACAAAGGATGGTCGCTTACTTATACACAAGGCAAAAGTCTTGTGGCACTCAAACACCAATAACCCAAATCATATTTGTACACAGGTAGGGGAGGAAAACCTCCATAACCTACCTATATCTAATAATAAGGGTCCAGTGATGCACACCTTACTTCATTACATATCAAAAATAGTTGTAGCACATAGAATTAATAATAGTTAAAAGCACATATCATAGTTAAAAACAAATAGAGTAAAACAATAGAGTAAAAGCTTTTCCTGTAGATGGAGGTATCCAGGGGCTGGATGAAGAAAATAAAAAGTCACTATGACTCCACAATACAGGTACTGGATGAAGTCAAAACCTCAAAGTCCCAATCCACATGTTAGTCCCAGACTAACCCCTATGGGTTTGAAAATATAAGTGGTGAGTGCGTCCGCCCACCGATAACAGTCAAATTGTAAGCATGACAGTTAGGTACAAGAATCATACATGCATCAATTTCACCCACAAGACATAGTCTCGTCCAAAGCGTCCACGTCCACACTCTGTGCCTCAGGGGGAAATCTGCTTTTTTTTTCTTCTCTGACCTTCCTATCCTTTTATTTTAGCTCTGGGAATATTACTTTTTAAAGAGGGCGAGACACAGCTAGTCGGTAATGAAGAATAGAGATGAACTAGAAGTTCGAGCTGAACTTATTGAGTTCGAATGGACTCGGACTTCTCGAACTATTCCGGACCCAGATTTCTCGGCCTTTCGAACTTTCCGGACTTTCGATTATTATCGAACGTTCGTTGTCGCTATTTCGAGAATTTTTGAATTTATGAGCTGTTTGCTAACCCATGAAAGTATCATTCGGTAACCCTCGAAAGTATCGTTTGGTAACCCTCGAATTGGCCTTAACCATCAAATGTAGCTGGTGAAAAACCCGACAATTTCTCGCTCGTATTTAAGAAGTGTTTTAACAAGATTTGGTGATAGTGACATGTTCCCCAGACCATTTCCCAGGTGTCACAGCCATTTACAGTAAGTTACCATTGTTAGTTTAGCTGAAAATCATCCAGACTTTTCAAACAATAACTCCCCATTGACTGGGTCTGAATTCGAACTTTTACTGAAGTTCGAAAACAAACCGAACTTTATGAAGTTCGTCTATCTCTAATCAACAATAGGAATAAGCATTATTTGTTACTCTGTGCTCTTTCTGTGCAGATAAACCTAATCCTGCAGATAGCTGCTGTCTGTGTTACTTGTAGCACTGTAGCTAAAGAAATCAATTACAAAGCCCCCACCACCATCACACACACTCCTTCAAACTTCTACAGCTAAAAGAAAATCTTACTTTATTCAAGCAGTGATTACAGCTCCCAGAGCCGCTTACCTTCCCACAGCAAAGCAGTTTTACTTTCACTATAACACAAAATCACTGGGTGAATGCTATTGTCTGTAGTGGGGCACAGATCATCCCTACTGCACATGCTCCACACTCTAGCTGTGCCTCAGTTTTGGGAGGGGGTGGATACATAGAGAGGAGACATGCATACTAACTAGGAGTGAGCTGAACAGGACATGAGGAGATCTAGTGACAGTGAACACTAAGAGCAAAAAGGGATTGAGTTCTTGACAGAACTAAAAATATAGAAAAGGATAAAGGCAAGTCATTTTTTTCAGTTTTGTGTCCCTTTAGGTTTTGATGTTTGTGTGGGTGTTTACTACATTGTGTTGGGTGTAATAAAATAATCTTACAAACCCCATTCTCAACAAGTGAAACTTCTTTTAGAAAACTAGATTCCAGGTATTGAATCAAAGATTCTCTAGCTTGTTGTTGTCATTGTCAACAGGGCAAAGCCAATTAGATCAAAAAGCTAAACATGATGCAACATCAGTGAACTTTTTCCGAGGGAGTGAGGAAAACTAATGAGCCAGTGTTGGTTGATTTCTTTTATTTTCTGCTTAGAGACAAAGTATTATCTTCCCTATTTATTTGGTATGCTGAATGTAGATATGTGCAAAATAACAATATTAATAATAAACACTGTAGGAACTAATGAATAACATAGTAACTTTTGCTTATGTAGACATGTCCACCCCATTTTCAGAATTTTTCCATATAATAGCTTTCCATCCCCCAGCCCCAAACGCTATAAAAGATTTTACAGGAACTCCCCCAATCTTTACATACCTTACCTCTTTCCCGCAGCATACTGTATCGGCCCTCTGCTTGCATGGAACTGCAAGCAGGGGGGCGGACCGGCAGCCGCATCTGTGATTGGCTGAGAGGCAGCCAATCACGCACGCGGCTGCCGGCTGCAAGGAACGCCGGGGGAGAGAGGTAAGATAAGTAAAAATAGGGGTAGTTCCTGTAAAATCTTTAATAGCGTTTGGGGCTGGGGGAAGGAAAGCTATTATATGGCAAAGGGATTTTATGGTAGGGGGAGGGATTGCAAAACGGGAGGGAGAGGAAGGGGGGTGGGGAGGCCTGCAGTGCCCAGGACAGATTCTCCCGGAGGAGAGACAGGAGGCAGAGTCCTATATGGTCTCTGATGGCCAGTTTTTGGGACTTTGGGGGGATTACCGGAGAACCTTTTGAAAGCTGGGATGTGCGGTAAGGATTTTTACACATTACATAGTGGGGGAAATAATAGTTTTGGGGGTGGACATGCCCTTTAAGGGCATTCTCCTATCTTGCCATTGTCTAATCCTATTTATTTTTCCTCCCTCGCCACATTTTTTCTGTTACAACTAGAATGATGCAGGTAGCATGCCTGCAAATTGAATAAACTGTGACATTACAGAAATGATTACAAACTGAAAAACGGTAGGTCAATGGTAATCTATAGTGATAGTTCACGTGTAGTACCTTCAATTATTTGGCAGTTTGGAATTTAAAAAAAGGGTTTGTAGATGCTTCTAATAAAGGTTTAGCGTGTAAAGATTAAACGTTAAATACAGCATTTAAAGGGTATGTACACTGGTAAATTAGTTTTTTTTAAAATTGCCCATTAGTGGAAACTACATAGTTCATCACAACTATCACTGTACCATTTTTTTGTTAATTTGCCTCTATTTCATTAGATATCCAATCTGAAACATCTTACGTTGATTAATTCTGTAAGCAGTTTTGCTGTAGCAGGAATGGTTTGACTGTTGGTGTGCTGTATACTGTATGCAGTTTTGACAGTTGGTTTGTGGGGGAAAAAGTCAGGACAGTGGTCGGAGCCTGAGCAAAACAAGTATTGTATTGAAGGCATGCAGCAACACACACCTCATGTGTGTGTTGCTGCATGCTACTTACATGTATTTATTTAATGATTTAAGATGATGCAAAGTTATTTTTTCAGTATACATACACTTTAAACTTGCTGTTAAGAGTTCCAGTGCTTATGCCAGAACACATGAAAGGCAAAGATGAACTAACCATAGTTGGCTAAGCCAATGTCGTAGCTGTAAAAGTAGCTTTGGATGGTGAGACAGGCAATTAGTTTCCATAAATGCAAAAAGGAAAACAGAAACCAACCTGCTTCTTTTCAGGTTGGTCCAAATGTTCCCTTTGTGAAAATGACATTTTGTGTTCTCCACCCTGTAGTACAAGTAATTACAGACTGAGTTTACAAAATACATTCGCAAATGGTTGGAAAAAGATGAAACCTAGACTAAAGAACACCACCTGCAATTAGACCTTCTCCTACGATGCAGATTGATTACTTTGGACTGTTACCAACAGAAAAAAGTTTTACAGTGAAAACATTGCAAGCAATTAGGCATGCAACATCTGTTCCATGTTCCATATCATCCTTTAGCTAGAAGTATTGCAGAACTAATTAACGGAACAGTTAAATCCAGAAGAACAAAGACATTACTAGAAAAGTGGTTTGACACGTTATACTCATGAGTAATAGAGATTAAACTGGCAACTTTCCTTTTTTAGGTAGTGGTTTCCTAAAAGTTCTGAAAATATGATTTAAACCCAATTGAATCACATTTCAAATTCCTCACAAGCCATCACCAAGTGGATTATACCTTACCAAATGACCACCACGATTTTAAGGGGCCACACCATAGCAGAGAAGTGCAACTTCTACAACTGCTAATTGACTGTTTCTACAAGGTTTTTTAGTGCTTTTTATTGTTTTTAATTGCATTAATAAAGATTGTTAGCAACCTTATTCCTGTGTGCAGAGGTTTTTGGGTGCTATACAGTAAAACCCCGAAACATTGTGATTTTGTGGTTCACTAATGAATAAATCCAGCCCTGCATACTGTTTAATTTAATAGTTTAATTTCATCAGCAAAGACAGAGACCTTACTCTACGTTGGCCTCCTTCTAAGTCATTTATGTATTAAGATTAAAAAGAAATAGCCCCTGTACGGAACCATGAGGAACTCCACTTAGAACATTAGCCCACGTGGATGTAGCTCCATTGACCACTACTCTCTGAGATCCAATAACCAATTCTCTATCCACATACAAATATTTTTTTCTAGGCCATCAGTCTTCAGTTTATACATTAGTCGCCTACGTGGCACAGTATCAAAAGCTTGAGCAAAATCCAAATATACTACATCCACTGCTATGCCAGAATCTAAATTCTTACTCATAAATTTGTCTGACACAATCTATTTTTCATAAATCCATGCTGACTACTACTAAGATCAGTTCTGGAGACAAAAGTGTGGATTCCCTTTCATTTGTGCATCCAAGATCTGCTGATCATGCTTACAAACATGACTTAAAGGGGAACTGTGGTCCAAAAATGACTTTAGGTAAATTAGTAGGAATTGCTCTCCTGAAAATTTTTGCTATTTACTTTCATTGTTTATTTTGCATAGTTTTGAAGATACTCTTGAAAGCCCCCTTGGTCCCTTCCACTCATGAGCACCATGGCCCCTCCATTTGCAGGCCCCCAGTGGCCACTTCCCTTACAGCCCAATTTGGCACCACCCACTCACGGGTGTCGTGGCCCCACTCATGCGTGCATTGGCCCCGCCCACTCGTGCGTGCATTGGCCCCATCCACACATGGGTGCATTGGGCTCCTGCCCACTCATGGGGGCCGTGGGCCCCTCCCCACTCAACCCCCACCCTACAGAAAACTGTGTGAGAACTGTGCTTGAGAAGGCTTTTTTCACACAGTGGAAGGTAGGGCTGTAGATTCTCTTACCTTTTCTGTGGGATTTTCACATAGCAGGGAGGGGGAGGGACTTCCTGTTTCCTTTACACATTGAAGTGTGAGGCTGTGCTCTGCCACCGGCAATGGGGAGGAGCAGCCTTAGGAATGTAAAATATCAGCCTCCCACCCATTAGCTTTCTGGTCTGTAATGTCTTTATATCTTTGGCTGTGGAGCACGTAGAGAGGTGGTTGGTGGCTTGTTTTAAAAGGTAGGAAACTGACGTTTTAATTTAAAATCAACTTATATGGAGACCACAGTTCCCGACAAAGGACTTGTTTCCTTACTGCAAATGAAGAAAAGGTTCACTGCTCAAATCTTTGCAAGTAGTGCAGAAATGGTGATAGGAAACTGATGTCCTACATCTAAAAAAAATTAAGATATGGGGGAGCAGAGAGGTAACACTAACTGAAGGAAACACTTTATTTTAACTAGAGACACACTGGACATTTTTTATTGCTCCCATAAAGAATCACTAGCGTGCACTACAGAAAAAATGGCTTAGACTTTGCACATATAGCTTTCAACATACAAAGGTGTCAGTCATAATTAAAATAAAAATTTTAGAGCTTAGTTAAAACACTATGTTCTACAAATTAAGTAATTCAAACACTGGGTTAAACACTCTAGCAATTTATATTAGTCACCATTTACACAGCTTGCTGACCAGCAAGATGAATTAACAGTAGTATAACAAATACCAAAAAAAAGAGACATATTTGATTGGAGGCCTATGCACAGTGGAAAAGAATGTGTTATAATACATAAGTGTTATTTTATAATGGGAGCTGCGTAGTATATATCCTTATAAAAATCACTCAGCTATGTCACTAAGTGACTATTCTTTATTTCATATATCCCACTACTCCCGCCCACTCCAGTGTTAATGCTGCCTGAACAATGACACAGCATTTTTTGCAGTGTTTGCAGCTGGAGCTGCTCCTGTGCTAAACAAGTCTCTCTCTCCTCCACAAAGATCTGTTTAACCGCATAGATGCTGGGCTGGGATGTTCATTCTACTGATTTTAAGTTATGGACGGTTAGCTTTGGGGATTTAAGGTGGAAATAGGGACAAGGCTAGAATTTAAAATGTAAATGGGGTGAAGGAATCCAATACTTATGTATTATAAGAATAATGCGCCCCTTCACATTATAATGTGAGGACATACTCCACCTTGGAGTTCCCTGACCTGTGGAATTATGGTGGTGTAATATCCTATATATCCTGTAAGAGGCGTATTATCCCTTATATCTTTCATATCTATATTAGAAAATATGGATTTTCTTTCCTAGGCCCAGGATTTTTAGGGGCTGTAGACTCAATCCTATTAGTGTTTAAATAGCGCCCAAAAGATAAAAAAGAAAAACACTAAGACGTGTAGAGGATATAAAGGGCTAAAAGCATGTATTTATATCACAAATAGTAAAGCGATCCACAACTGATCATATAAAATATTTAAATAACATGGTCACATTAATTATATACTTCATTATCTTGACTATCAATTAATCCCCCTATAACAAAGTTGGGTGGTAGATACCCCCTGTCGCTACCCCACTGTGATTGTGATACCTTAGATTAGGAGTTGGGGATACTTTACCTTGTTAATTGGTTCGTGCACGGACTATTGGACTGACTTCTTTATGACGGATAAGTATCGTTCTCCTTTTACTGTACTGACTTATAACTTGGATATAGCTGGGTGGTGGCTTTGTATAGGGGGATTAATTGATGGTCACTATTAATTATATACTTCATTATCTTGACTATGTTATTTAAATACTTTATTATGATCAGTTGTGGATCGTTTACTATTTGTGATAATAAATACATTGCTTTTAGCCTTTATATCCTCTACACGTCTTAGTGTTTTTCTTTGATATATTATATGGATAGGCTTTCTTACAGCTATTTATAGGGACATTGTTTGGCTCCAAAAGATAAAAACACTTTTCGGGCTATGTACCGAGAGCCACTATCGCAAAATTGGGTCTAAAGTTCCGTTAATGACTTAAAGGGGATTTACTTAACGTGACTTTTAGATGTAACTTCCGATGCGTGCGTTTTTCTCGTATCATTAAGTAATGTACGAAATTTTAACACCATTAATGCGGGAACGGAACGTGATTATTAGAGCGTTTGTAACACCACCACAATGATGGTCTTAATCAGACGTTAACAGGACATTGCTCTATGTGCTTTCACCTTTATGATTGGCCCAGTTTGTAATGTGTAATTGGTTGACACAGACCAATCACAAAGCACACATGCATGTAGCAAGCAAGCTTTTCTTATGTTACTGTATATATGCAACACAAATAATTTGCTGCATATATATTTATGAATGCATGTCATTCTGAACTATTGTTTGTTGGTAAGCCAATTAGTTACCTACTTACCAGCTACTACTTACTACATAAACTGTTAGTTAAAAATAATTTGGTTTAAAGGGTATGTCCACCCTAAAATGGAACTTTTATATAAGGTCTCCCCTGGGCACCCAGCCCCAACCGCTATATTTTTTTTTTTAGAAAGCCCCCAAACTCTACTTACCTCCCCTTTTCCTCCGCCGCGCTCCCGGCCTCTGCTTGCAAGGAAATGCAAGCAGAGGGGCGGGACCGGCAGCCGCGTCTGTGATTGGCTGAGCGGCAGCCAATCACAGACGCGTGCCGGCAGCTCACTTCGCCGGAGGAAGAGGAGAGGTAAGTAAGAGTTTGGGGGGAGCTTTATAAAAAAAAAAAATATGCGGTTGGGGCTGGGAAACATGGGGGAATAGTGTATAAAAAGGGTTTTATGCTAGGGGGAGGGATAGCAGAACAGGGAGGGAGAGGAGGAGAGGAGGGGGAGGGAGGGGGGAGAAGGGCTGCAGTACGCATGGCAAAAATCTACTGAGGCCAGCTAGCAGGCAGTGTCCTATAGGACCTGCTAGCCTCCTGGTGGGCAGTTTTTGGGACTTTGGGGGGGACTACAAGGAGAACCCTATGGGCTGGGATGTGAGGTAAGGATTACACTACACTACATGATGGGGCCAGTAGTTGGGGGGATTATAGTTTTGGGGGTGGACATGCCCTTAATATACAAAAACTATACATATATATATGTGTCTTTGTAGGAGAAAATGAACACATTCATACATGTACATTTTTATGTGTATAAAGGTCTACAAATATTTTAACACATCTTCCTTGCTGGAAAGTGTTTTCCTCACGTTTACAATAACATAAGAATAATAAATTCTATTAACAACCAATTTTATGGCTTTTAATTCGGCAATAAATGGTGGTGTGAGAAAATGTTGTTTATTCTATGTAATGAAATGTACCACAATTTACGCATTCCACTACTAAAACACACGCTAAGCTCTTTACCGCTATGTATCAAGACTTACACAACTGTAGACTAAAATACACGTTAAGCTCTTAACGTGACTTTCTAACGCAAACACTTATGTACTATTAAATCGCAAAGGTTTGTCGAATACAAGTAACGCTCGTTCACTTTACACCATCTTTGCGATAACGGCTCTCGGTACATAGCCCTAATTTCCTTTAAAAAAACAAATGAGCAGCACATAATTCATACAATAAAGAAGAAGGGAATCCAATCATACTATTGGTGTATTTAACTGATTTTTGCTTGTGAAGATTCTCATTATCCAGGTCATGGTCAAAAGAGTAGAAGGAAAGAAAAGAACACGAATACAAAGTAGTGAAGGGGAAAAGCAAGACAGGAGAAAGAACATGGTCATCCCATATGTAGCAGGGGTCTCCAAGAGAAATTAAGAAGAATTTTCAAAAAACATCGTATCCCTGTCTGCTTTAAACCTAACAACACTGAGGCAGCAATTGGTACATCCGAAAGACCCAATACCTAAACACAAGAAAAAGCGACATCATATAGCAGTGCAGTTGCAGTGAAGAATGCTCTGATTTGTATGTGGGGGAGACCAAACAGCAACTGCATCAACGTATGGCCCAGCACAGAAGAGCCATTCCTCGGGTCAGGACTCAGTCGTGTATCTGCATCTTAAGGATTAAAGGACATACCTTTGAAGATTGTAATGTTAACATACTGGCGAAGGAACGGACTGGTTCAAGAGAGGTGTTAAGGAGGCCATTTATGTGAAAATAAGAAACCAAGCCTAAATAGAGGTGGGGGGGTTCGACACCAACTGTCTGCCATGTACAATGGTTTTAACACCTTACTCTGGGCGTTCCCATAACACCTCTTAGCCACTATCTAATCACACCCTTAACACCTGGCTGGGATATGCTAATTGGGATTTTCCAGGGTACATAATTGCCACAGATTCTTGTACAAGTCATTCTGAATTGAGAAAGCCAGTCGGATGTCAGCGAAACGTCTTCAAGAACTACATTTCATGTCCAGTTGATCTAATTGAATACAACAGATTTAACTGATTTTCTTTTTTTTTTACTATTTTGAATACATAGTTTATAATCTACAAGTCTATACAACATTATAAGGGAATCTGCCATTATTTTAAGTGAGTAGTAGGTGAACGCACAACTTTTTCCTCCTCCGTGAATGTTGTTACACAACAATCCTGTTTTCGTTGTGCAGTCTCTGACACGTTAGCAATTTCTCCTGTATAATCAATCATTGGGGATTATGTTTGTCACAGAATCATTTGCATGAATGACTTCAAGAGTGGCCAAAGGCTGTCTACAAAAGGTGTAAAAAGCCTATCTTGTGGGGAACATGTTAGCTAGGATTTCCCCTATGCTGGCCATACACTGGCTGTGGCTGAACATCAGATTGATTTGACGTTCAGTCTGTCGTGAACGTCATATCGATCATATTGGCGGTAAGTGCAGAAGTTTTACCTGGTGGTCTTTCTTTGAGTCTGGATCATGTGTGATGGATTTTATGAACGTAATGTCTTTTAACAAACTGATTGGCCTGGTGGTTTTGAGAGCATTGCAGGAATATAGTCAAATGATGTATAGGCGCTTTAGCAGTATTTTTTATTAAATGATATTGCCCACAGATTTTAAGAAATGGCTGAGAGGTGTTATCGAAACTGCCCGGTAAGGTGTCAAGCGCCTTGTACGTAGCACATGTGTCAACCCCGCCCCACCTCTTGTCAGGCTTGGTTTCCTTCTTCATTTACACATAAAAAGGCCTCCTGTCACACTCTCTTGAACCAGTCCTGTTCCTTTGACAAGATTTTGACATTAAAAGGTATGTCCTTTTTCCTTAAGATGCAGGTTACATGGCTTAGTCCTGACCCAAGAATTGCCTTCTGTCGGCATACATTGGTGCAGTTGCTGTGTTTGTTTCCCCCGCATACAAATCAAGCATTCTGCACTGCCTATATGATGTTGCTTTTTTTTGTGTTCTGCTACTGGGCTTTCAGATATACCAATGCTGCCTCATTGTTTTTGTTCGGTTTAAAGCAGACAGGGATACAGTGTTTTTTGTGAATTCTTCTAATTTCTCAGAGACCCCGGCTTCATATGGGATGACCATTTTCTTTCTTTCTGTCTGCTTTCACCCTTCACTGTTGGTATCGTGTTCTTTTTATTTTCTTTCTACCACTTTTGACAAAGGCCAAGTCCATATTCACATGTTTTAAGGGCTCCACTGAGCTCCTCTGTCTGCCATGGTACAATGCTGTTTTTGGACACCTTACCCTGGGCAGTTTCGATAACACCCCCTTAGCCTTAATGCAATCAACACCATTGCATTACAGATGGTCCTTGCCACACCTGGCTGTCATATGCTACCTGGACTTTCAGGGTACTTAAATGCTAACAGATTCTTGTACAAGTCTTCTGAATTGAGAAGCCATTGGATGACTACGAACATCTTCAAGGACTAAATTTCAAGTCCAGTTGATCTAACTGAATACAACAGATAGACCCTTCACTAGGATAAAATCTAAATTATTTATACACGGAGAATTATCTGTGCAGGACAAAAACTACCTTTGTACCAGGACATTCAGTTACATTCCTTCCCAACATTAACAATTAATATAATACTTCTAAATGCATATCCCTCTAAGCAGTGGTTCTCACACTTTTTCAGACTGTGGCGCACACGCAAATGAAAGTTATATTGTGTGAAATTGTGAGGCACACCTCTGCTCTCTTTGAAGTCACGTCAGTGTGCCTCGGCACCACCCTTTGAGAAACCCTGCATCTAGCATTCACCATTTCATAAGAGCACTTATAGAAAACAACATAGTGCAGAGCTGCAGGGGGAGGATAATGTCGAAAGGAAAATCTGTCCTGTTGGAAACTGTGGTTTCTTTGAATTCCTGGTTTGAATAAGACATTGTTATATGTTGTTTCAAGGCGTATTGAGGTAACTGAGAATATCATAACACTGATATAAATTAAACCTGTCTGAATAATCAGTTTGAACCATCAAATCATTACCTACTCAACATTCACCTTTAAATAGGTACGCTTGACAAATGCATTGACAGAGTTGTGCTAAGATCAGATTCACTTCATTTCCTCCACCATGTAGCTTTGCACCTTGTTGTGATTTCTAAACGTATACACTTTATAACTATACCTATTAGGGGAGATATTGGAGGGTATGTATTTGCAACGGATTATGTTTTTGAGATGCTTTGTTCATTCTGGTGGCAATCTCAGCAGTCATACAACTTCTTGAACCTAGTTGTAAATAATCCTATTAGGTAATGTTAAGAAAAGTGAAGATAAGTTTAATATTAATTTGACATGAAAAAGACAAATGAATGTTTTCTCCTCCTCTTATTCTTTTTTTTTTCACATTTTTTGCACTGTATCGTGTGAAATCTTGTAGCTCAGAACTTTGTAAAAAACATTTCCTTGTTATCAGCATTTTTTATTTATAGAATTTAATGGGCAAGAATTTAACATGAACATCCCGTGTTTTGTAATCTTACTTTAACCTAGATAGATGCAAGTATACACTCCTACATGCACCCCTACACCTTACACTTCCGCTTCCATGGCAACCATAACTTAATCATCAAAAGAGTTTTATGGTCAGAAACACAAAGGCCCTCATTTACCCCAGACTCGCTGGGCAATATATGTAATATATGTAATATAGGTAGTCGCGCTATCGGTTCCACGACTTTAGCTCCATTTTGGTGCCGATGCGCAGTTATGCAAAAATCATTCCGATGCTTTGCGATTAATATCGCATTTGCGCTAGTTTTAGTGCCGGATTTTAACGCCAGCAAATGGCTGGCGTAAATCTCCCGCATGGGTAAATCGCAATATCACAATATTGACTCGTGGAGGAGCATTTACCCAGAGCGAAAGCTGCTCTGGGTAAATGAGCCGTGAAAACTTTTGCCAACACATACACCAGGTACGCACACTCTGCTGATGCACCCCTTCACCCAACCATTACGTTTTCAGGGCAAACATGCCTAAGCATAAAAAAAGCTCAAACACATACCGTAATGCCATACGACAAAGGTACACTCGGATATTGATCTTCCATTATGTCTATGAACTACTCGCTGCTGGCATTGCGGTTGGTCAGCACTGATGTTAAATGTCCATTTACTTTGAAGTAAAAGACCCTATAGGTTTGATCTGTGTATGGTGATGTTTGGGGCCAGTATGCCATGTTACCACAACATCAAATTGCAGATGGATTCCAACAAACTGTATAAATATATTCACTTTACTTTTTATATTGCATGTGATATAGATCTGATGTTAAATTTAATGTAGTTGATTGATAATTAAAATGTATTTTAGTACCCCTTTAGCAAGTTGTCAATATAAATTTGCATTTTCTTTTCAAAAAGCTTTCACTTCTATTAAAAGAACAATTTTACTTACCCATAGTGTCCCTAGGTACTTTACCAATCAGCTGATAAATTAACAAATTTCCTTACTAGATCTGGTATATGAACTTTCCCTTAAGTTTCCCTTACTAATCTGGTATATGAACTTCCCTTAAATTGCTTACTGATCTGGTATGCTCTGCACTCTGTCAGTGGCATTCCACGATGTGGCCAATGGGAACACATGCTTCTGCATAGTGTTGTCTTCCATTTGCTACCATGAAACTGCAGGGAATGGAAGCAAGAAGACCTTAGCATGAGGAAAACTTCATGTAAGTTTGACAGCTGATTAATAAAATACCCAGGGGTGAGGGCCTAGTTATCTGAGGTCCCACCCTGGATACTATTAATGGTGAGGAAAAGCGGAGGTGAGTTTAATTATCCTTAAGCAGAAATATTGTTTATTACAGTGTGTGGAGGATATTTTGTTTGTACACAGAAAGGAGGAACATTTGACTCTCCCGTTAAGCTGGGGGCACTTGAGTAAAAAAACAAGGTTACGGTAAATTCCTTGGAGTGCTGATTAGCCCAGAGCAATGACAGTTAAATTTGTGTCTTGTATTCCAATAGCTCATAAAGCACACAGAGATTCTTTAGGTTTCTTGAATTTCTCTAGGGCATTCATAGAGTGATTTGCTCTTTTATTTTTTCTTAAAGACAATGACAATGCTACTTTTGGTCCTAGGAAGAAAAGCAATACAGGTTTTGGAAGAGGAGATTTGCAGACAAGACACACAACATTGAAAAAAGGGGGGTGGCCGAAAACAGCTGGGTTGGTAATAAACTATTACAGGTGGGTGCTAATTAGGGATAGGGAACTACTACATAGAAAAAAACCAAAAGGATGGTCGCTTACTTATACCAAGGCAAAAGTCTTGTGGCACTCAAAACCAATAACCCAAATCATATTTGTACACAGGTGGGAGGAAACCTCCATAACCTATCTATATCTAATAATAAGGGTCCAGTGCTGCACACCTTACTTCATTACATATCAAAAATAGTTTGTAGCACATAGAATTAATAATAGTTAAAAGCACATATCATAGTTAAAAACAAATAGAGTAAAACATAAGTAAAAGCTTTTCTCGTAGATGGGGTATCCAGGGGCTGGATGAAGAAAATAAAAAGTCACTATGACTCCACAATACAGGTACTGGATGAATTCAAAACCTCAAAGTCCCAATCCACATGTTAGTCACATAAACCCCTATGGGTTTGAAAATATAATTGGTGAGTGCGTCCGCCCACCGATAACAGTCAATTGTAGCATGACAGTTAGGTACAGAATCATACATGCATCAATTTCAACCCACAAGACATAGTCTCGTCCAAAGCGTCCACGTCCACACTCTGTGCCTCAGGGGAAATCGTTGCTTTTTTTTTCTTCTCTGACCTTCCTATCCTTTATTTTATAGCTCTGGGAATATTACTTTTTAAGAGGGGGCGAGACAACAGCTATTCGGTGAATGAAGAATAGAGATGAACTAGAAGTTCGAGCTGAACTTATTGAGTTCGAATGGACTCGGGACTCCTCGAACTATTCCGCCCCAGATTTCTCGGCCTTTCGACCTTTCCGGACTTTCGACTATTATCGAACGTTCGTTGTCCGTATTTCGAGAATTTTTGAATTATGAGCTGTTTCTAACCCTGAAAGTATCATCGGTAACTCCTGAAAGTATCGTTGGTAACCCCTCGAATTGGCCTTAACCATCAAATGTAGCTGGTGAAAAACCCACAATTTCTCGCCGTATTTAAGAAGTGTTTTAAAACAAGATTTTGGTTGATAGTGACATTTTCCCCAGACCATTTCCCAGGTTTCACAGCCATTTACAGTAAGTTACCATTGTTAGTTTACTGAAAATCATCCAGACTTTCAAACACTAACTCCCACTCCCATTGACTGGGTCTGAATTCGAACTTTTACTGAAGTTCGAAACAAACCGAACTTTAATGATTTCGTCTATCTCTAATCAACAATAGGAATAACATTATTTGTTACCTGTGCTCTTTCTGTGCAATAAACCTAATCCTGCAGATAGCTGCTGTCTGTGTTACTTGTAGCACTGTAGCAAAGAAATCAATTACAAAGCCCCCACCCACCATCACACACACATCCTTCAAACTTCTACACTAAGAAAATCTTACTTTATTCAAGCAGTGATTACGCTCCCAGACGCTTACCTTCCCACAGCAAAGCTTTTACTTTCACTATAACACAAAATCACTGGGTGAATGCTATTGTCTGTAGTGGGGCACAGATCATCCCTACTGCACATGTCTCCACACTCTAGCTGTGCCTCAGTTTTGGGAGGGGGTGGATACATGAGAAGGAGACATGCACTAACTAGGAGTGAGCTGAACAGGACATGAGGAGATCTAGTGGACAGTGAACACTAAGAGCAAAAGGATTGGTTCTTGACAGAACTAAAAATATAGAAAGGATAAAGGCAAGTCATTTTTTTCAGTTTTGTGTCCCTTTAGGTTTTGATGTTTGTGTGGTGTTTACTACTATACATTGTGTTGGGTGTAATAAATAATCTTACAAACCCCATTCTCAACAAGTGAAACTTCTTTTAGAAACTAGATTCCAGGTATTGAATCAAGATTCTCTAGCTTGTTGTTGTCATTGTCAACAGGGCAAAGCCAATTAGATCAAAAGCTAAACATGATGCAACATCAGTGAACTTTTTCCGAGGGAGTGAGGAAAACTAATGAGCCAGTGTTGTGTTATTTCTTTTATTTTCTGCTTAGAGACAAAGTATTATCTTCCCCTATTATTTGGTATGCTGAATGTAGATATGTGCAAAATAACAATATTAATAATAAACACTGTAGGAACTAATGAATAACATAGTAACTTTTGCTTATGTAGACTGTCCACCCCATTTTCAGAATTTTTCCATATAATAGCTTTCCATCCCCAGCCTCCAAACGCTATAAAGATTTTAACAGGAACTCCCCCAATCTTTACATACCTTACCTCTTTCCCGCAGCATACTGTATCGTGCCCTCTGCTTGCATGGAACTGCAAGCAGGGGGGCGGACCGGCAGCCGCATCTGTGATTGGCTGAGAGGCAGCCAATCACGCACGCGGCTGCCGGCTGCAAGGAACGCCGGGGGAGATGTAAGATAAGTAAAAATAGGGTAGTTCCTGTAAAATCTTTAATAGCGTTTGGGGCTGGGGGAAGGAAAGCTATTATATGGCAAAGGGATTTTATGTAGGGGGAGGGATTGCAAAACGGAGAGGAGAGGAAGGGGGGTGGGGAGTCCTGCAGTGCCCAGGACAATTCTCCCGGAGGAGAGACAGGAGGCAGATCCTATATGGTCTCTGATGGCAGTTTTTGGGACTTTGGGGGGATTCCCGGAGAACCTTTTGAAAGCTGGGATGTGGCGTAAGAGTTTTTACACATTACATAGTGGGGGAAATAATAGTTTTGGGGGTGGACATGCCCTTTAAGGGCATTCTCCTATCTTGCCATTGTCTAATCCTATTTATTTTTCCTCCCTCTCCCACATTTTTCTGTTACAACTAGAATGATGCAGGTAGCATGCCTGCAAATTGAATAAACTGTGACATTACAGAAATGATTACAAACTGAAAAACGGTAGGTCAATGTATCTATTGATAGTTCACGTGTATACCTTCAATTATTTGGCAGTTTGGAATTTAAAAAAGGGTTTGTAGATGCTTCTAATAAGGTTTAGCGTGTAAAGATTAAACGTTAATACAGCATTTAAAGGGTATGTACACTGGTAAATTAGTTTTTTTTAAAAATTGCCCATTGTGGAACTACATAGTTCTCACAACTATCACTGTACCATTTTTTTGTTAATCTGCCTCTATTTCATTAGATATCCAATCTGAAACATCTTACGTTGATTAATTCTGTAGCAGTTTTGCTGTAGCAGGAATGGTTTGACTGTTGGTGTGCTGTATACTGTATGCAGTTTTGACAGTTGGTTTGTGGGAAAAAAGTCAGGACATGGTCGAGCCTGAGCAAAACAAGTATTGTATTGAAGGCATGCAGCAACACACACCTCAGTTGTGTGTTGCTGCATGCTACTTACATGTATTTATTTAATGATTTAAGATTGCAAATTTATTTTTTCAGTATACATACACTTAAACTTGCTGTTAAGAGTTCCAGTGCTTATGCCAGAACACATGAAAGGCAAAGATGAACTAACATAGTTGGCTAAGCCAATGTCGTAGCTGTAAAAGTAGCTTTGGATGGTGACAGGCAATTAGTTTCCATAAATGCAAAAAGGAAAACAGAAACCAACCTGCTTCTTTTCAGGTTGGTCCAAATGTTCCCTTTGTGAAAATGACATTTTGTGTTCTCCACCCTGTAGTACAAGTATTACAGACTGAGTTTACAAAACATTCCGCAAATGGTTGGAAAAAGATGAAACCTAGACTAAAGACACCACCTGCAATTAGACCTTCTCCTACGATGCAGATGATTACTTTGGACTGTTACCAACAGAAACAAGTTTTACAGTGAAAACATTGCAAGCAATTAGGCATGCAACATCTGTTCCATGTTCCATATCATCCTTTATGCTAGAAGTATTGCAGAACTAATTAACGGAACAGTTAAATCCAAAGAACAAAGACATTACTAGAAAGTGGTTTGACACGTTATACTCATGAGTTAGAGATTAAACTGGCAACTTTCCTTTTTAGGTAGTGGTTTCCTAAAATTTTCTGAAAATATGATTTAAAACCCAATTGAATCACATTTCAAATTCCTCACAAGCCATCACCAAGTGGATTATACCTTACCAAATGACCACCACATTTCAAGGGGCCACACCATAGCAGAGAAGTGCACTTCTACAACTGCTAATTGACTGTTTTCTACAAGGTTTTTTAGTGCTTTTTTTTATTGTTTTTAATTGCTTAATAAAGATTGTTGCAACCTTATTCCGGTGTGCAGAGGTTTTGGGGTGCTTATACAGTAAAACCCCGAAACATTGTGATTTTGTGGTTCACTAATGATATCCAGCCCTGCATACTGTTTAATATTTAATAGTTTAATTTCATCAGCAAAGACAGAGACCTTACTCTATGCCTCCTTCTAAGTCATTTATGTATTAAGATTAAAGAAATAGCCCCTGTACGGAACCCTGAGGATCTCCACTTAGAACATTACGCCCCGTGGATGTAGCTCCATTGACCACCACTCTCTGAGATCCAATAACCCAATTCTCCATCCACATACAAATATTTTTTTCTAGGCCATCAGTCTTCAGTTT
Organism: Hymenochirus boettgeri; assembly: GCA_019447015.1. Taxonomy (NCBI): domain Eukaryota; kingdom Metazoa; phylum Chordata; class Amphibia; order Anura; family Pipidae; genus Hymenochirus; species Hymenochirus boettgeri. Next base: position 316,319,133 of record CM033469.1, read on the forward strand.
ATACATTAGTCGCCTACATGGCACAGGTATCAAAAGCTTGAGCAAATCCAAATATACTACATCCACTGCTATGCAGAATCTAAATTCTTACTCCTATATTTTGTCTGACACAAATCTATTTTTCATAAATCCATGCTGACTACTACTAGATCAGTTCTGGAGACAAAGTGTGGATTCCCTTTCATTTGTGCATCCAATCTGCTGTCATGCTTACAAACATTACTTAAAGGGGAACTGTGGTCCAAAATGACTTTAGGTAAATTAGTAGGAATTGCTCTCCTGAAAATTTTTGCAATTTACTTTCATTGTTTATTTGTTGCATAGTTTTGAAGATACTCTTGAAGAGCCCCCTTGGTCCCTTCCACTCATGAGCACCATGGCCCCTCCATTTGCAGGCCCCCAGTGGCCACTTCCCTTACAGCCCAATTTGGCACCACCCACTCACGGGTGTCGTGGCCCCACTCATGCGTGCATTGGCCCTGCCCACTCGTGCGTGCATTGGCCCCATCCACACATGGGGGCATTGGGCTCCTGCCCACTCTGGGGGCCGTGGGCCCCTCCCCACTCAACCCCCACCCACACAGAAAACTGTGTGAGAACTCTGCTTGAGAAGGCTTTTTTCACACAGGGGAAGTAGGGCTTAGATTCTCTTACTTTTCTGTGGGATTTTTTACATAGCAGGAGGGGAGGGGGAGGACTTCCTGTTTCCTTTACACATTGAAGTGTGAGGCTGTGCTCTGCCACCGGCAATGGGGAGGAGCAGCCTTAGGAATGTAAAATATCAGCCTCCCCCACCCATTAACTTTCTGGTCTGTATGTCTTTATATCTTTGGCTGTGGCACGTAGAGAGGTGGTTGGTGGCTGTTTTAAAAGGTAGGAAACTGACGTTTTAATTTAAAATCAACTTAATGGAGACCACAGTTCCCGACAAAGGACTTGTTTCCTTACTGCAATGAAGAAAAGGTTCACTGCTCAAATCTTTGCAAGTAGTGCAGAATGGTGATAGAAACTGATGTCCTACTCTAAAAAAAATTAAGATATGGGGGACTTTTCTTAAAATCCTGTGGGCATATCATTTTATAAAAATTATACTGCTAAAAGCGCCTATACATCAGTGACTCTAAATATCCTGCAATGCTCTCAAAACCACCTGGCCAATCAGTTTGTAAAAGACATTACGTTCATAAAATCCATCACACACCATGATCCAGACAAAAGACCACCAGGTAAAACTTCTGCACTTACCGCCGCCAATATGATCGATATGGCGTTCACGATAGACTGAACGTCAAATCAATCTGATGTTCAGCCACAGCCAGTGTATGGCCAATAGGGGAAATCCTAGCTAACATGTTCCACAAGAATAGGCTTTTACTAAAACCTTTTGTAGACAGCCTTTGGCCACTCTTGAAGTCATTCATGACAAATGATTCTGTGACAAACATAATCCCCAATGATTTGATTGGCTAACGTGTCAGAGACTGCACAACGAAAACAGGATTGTTGTGTAACAACCATTCACGGAGGAGGAAAAAGTCTTGCGTTCACCTACTACTCATTAAATAAATGGCAGATTCCCTTATAATGTTGTATAGACTTGTATTTATAAACTATGTATTCAAAATAGTAAAAAAAAAAAGAAAAATCAGTTAAATACACCAAATATATGATTGGATTCCCTTCTTCTTTATTGTATGAATATGTGTGCTGCTCATTTGTTTTTTTAAAGGAAATTGGGGCTATGTACCAGAGAGCCGTTATCCACAAGATGGTGTAAAGTGAACGGCGTTATTTGTATTCGACAAACCGTTTGCGATTTAATAGTACATAAGTGTTTTCGTTAGAAAGTCCGTTAAGAGCTTAACGTGTATTTTAGTTCTACGTTGTGTAAGTCTTGATACATAGCGGTAAGACTTAGCGTGTGTTTTAGTAGGTGGAATTGGCGTAAATTGTGGTACATTTCGTTACATAAATAAACAACATTTCTCACACCACTTTATTGCCGAATTAAAAGCCATAAAATTGGTTATGTGAATAGAATTTATTATTCTTATGTATTGTAACGTGAGGAAAACACTTCCAGCAGAGGAAGATGGTTAAAATATTTGTAGCCTTTATACACTAAAAACGTACATGTGTAATGTGTCATTTTCTCCCAAAAAGACACATATATATATATATGTATGTTTTTGTATTTAACCAAATTATTTTAACTAACAGTTTATGTTAGTAAGTATTAGCTAGGTAGTAGGTAACTAATTGGGCTTACCACAAACAATAGTTCAGAATGAACATGCATTCATAAATATATATGCAGCAAAAATTATTTGCGTTGCATATATACAGTAACAGAAGAAAAGCTTGCTGCCTACATGCATGTGTGCTTTGTGATTGGTCTGTGTCACCCATTACCAATTACAAACTGGGCCAATCATGAGTGGAAGGCACATGAGAGTAATGCCCACATATACCGCCTCTCTGTACATAGGACTTTTTCCTGTTAACGTCTGATTAAGACCATCATTGTGGTGGTGTTACAAACGCTCTACAAATATCACGTTCCGTTCACGCATTAATGGTGTTAAAATTTCGTACATTACATATGATAACGAGAATAACACACGCATCGGAAGTTACAATCTAAAAGTCACGTTAAGTAAATCCCTTTAAGTCATTAACGGAACTTTAAACCCAATTTTGCGATAGTGGCTCTCTCGACATAGCCCGAAAAGTGTTTTTTATCTTTTGGGATGAGTCTAGGATTGAGTCTACAGCCCCTAAAAATCCTGGCTCTAGGAAAATGAAAATCCATATTTTCTAATATAGATATGAAAGATATAAGGGATAATACCCCCTCAGGATAATATAAGGATATTACGCCACCCCATATATCCCCAGGTCGGGAACTCCAAGGTGAGTAATGTCCTCAACATTATATGTGAAGGGGCGCATTATTTCTTATATACATAAGTATTGGATTCCTTCACCCCATCACATTTTTAAATTCTATTTATAATTTTAAAAAAACACCCCATAAACAACCACACACAGGTACACACACCTACTGATACACCCCAACATCCACCCCACTTTTCTGTTTCCATGGAAACCATACACACCGTAAAAAGATTATTTATCAGAATGGATTATAAAATGTAAATGTCCTCTTTCATTGCCTAACACAGGGCTATTGGGTTTTAACATCTGCACATCTAACATATAATATCTGTAACAAAAACACTCCCTTCCAATATGCAACTTTTCAAGCCAAACTTAAAGTTTATACTAAAACTTTCCTTTTACAGTTATGTATTGTCTATCAAAAATGGGAAAGAAATTTAGAGACCAGCTTATCAATGACCAACATCCTCTTTTGCAAAACAACAATGTATTGTTTAGAATAGATAGATACTGTTGAAGCCACTTGTAGTAAATATATGATCTCCAAATTAATGACATTTCTTTGGAAATTGTGTTAAAATGTCAAGGTTCTTCTTGTTTTGGAAGCTCTCTGTTTTGATATTAGCTTTATGAATTCATTATCTTAAGCAGAGCACCTGAATATTTTCTATTTAATTTGCTGCCCTATAAAATTCTGGAGGTTTTGTACAAAGGCCCAGATATATAATGTGGAGGATTCCAACATAAAGTGCAGATGTGCACAGTGTAAAGCATTTATTAATCATGCTGAACAATAATAGCCGAGTGTAAATTTTGGGCACAGTTGAAGGTTCCCATATCTGTACAGTTGGATTCTATTGGCTTGGCCTTTAGTTTTGAATAAGCTACATTCTCATCAAAGGGAGAGTGAAAACAGCATCTGCTTTTTGTTACTAGTTTTTGATTCAGTTGCTGTGATTTTAGAAGACAATTGTGTTCAGGAATTATAAAGGAGCTTTGTCTGCATAGGAGCAACTATTTTGATGAGAACAGTCTGTGTTTTGTCTGAAAGTGACGATAGTTTATATTTCTACATTAGAAGCTCATTTTATTAGGTTTATTTATTCAATTGGAAAAACTCTCTTTAGCAGATTTTATTTTGTATTTCCAGAGATTTTATTATTACCGTATGTATAAACCAGCACCAACCTGAGACCTCTAAATTCCAAACAGGAATTGATAAAAGCCAGAGGTTGTACTATTGCTCTTCTGCCCCCCAGCCCCTTGCACCAGAGACCTATGTAACTGAAAGAGAGTAAAGCCTCATACACATGTGCGATTGCAGGTCCCGACCCGCGAAGCACGATGTGTCCGAACATTCGTTTTGGCCGATAATCGGCCCGTGTATGGGCCGATTATTGGCCAAAACGAACGTTCGATTGCACGTGTATACGTACCTTAAGGCTACAGATTTTTAACAACACAAATAACAATTTAGTGTTGCGTTCCAACCTACACAAAGGAGATTCAGCATTCTCCAGTAGTTTAACTTAATCTCACACAGTTTCTAAAGGAGAATTATAATGATGTATCTTTTGACTTTCTAAATGAACTTCAACCTTAAGAAACATTGTTTGATTGAAATATGTTTTCCACAAAATGTTCCCAGTCACTTTTTAGTAATTCTCTATGTTGCTTCAACCAGTGGTGCAGACATGCTCAGTATGATCCAACCCGTAGTTTCTGAGCTATAATGAAAGAAAATCTATTTTAGTTCAAACTTCTACTGTAATCTCTATGAAATGTTTCTAATATATTGTTTGTCCATAAAGGCAATAGTGGTTGAGTTATGACAAGTGGTCATTGGTCAACAAGAATCCTATAACCGTATCTTTCGTAAAAATATTGACATATTGTTGTTTTCTGTGTAGGTTTAATTTTTATTTATGCAGCTAATGGCACATCATTTATTTCATTAGCACGTTGCCACTCAACTGTATTCAGAAATATAATTTGTTAATTTTCCTGTTGACTGCAAGTTCATTTTTTTATTTTTCCCTATTGTAAGGAAGCTCTGTTGTTTTCTGTGGGTGTATTACTCTAATGCTCTTCTGTGACTTGCATGCTGATTGATGAACTTTCCTGTACATTGTGAACTATAAAATAAAGTTTTTTATTTTTACAACACATATAGTGGCCCAGCAGCAAGAATGCTTGCTGATTTAATGCTTCATTAATCTGTATCTTATTCCTCTTTCCAAAAATAATAATTCTTTTAATTAAATAACAGATTCCCTTCACTAAAATGCAGTGATAAAGGACTATTTGAACTACAGTGGAACAATACCGTTAGTAACAGTAACAGTTGTGTGTTTTATGTGTAGCGCAATAAACAACAATACAGTGAGTTATTAGTGTGTGGCTTAATTTTTTTTTTATACTGTAACTTTTTCTAAAGGCATTAAGGTGGCCCTTAGAATGCCTTACAGGGGAGGTGCTAACCTAAATAATAGACTAATAAACAAAAAAGGTTCAACACTCTAGGCATACAAAGCTAAAAATCATTTATTTGTAGAATAGAGGGACAAATCTGTTAAGATAAAAACGAACTGGATAATTCAATATGGGTCCTATCTGTGTAAAAGCCACGTTAACCTCAAGTAGTATCAGGTTAACCTGTGTTTTACACAGATTTTAGGGCACAGCGTCACTTCCAATTGTTTTTGGAAATAGCGCAGTGCAACCGACATAAAACCCCTTTTTGTTAGGTTTAGCCCTACCTCGTAACGCAAAACTTAACGGGGTTATGTATGGTACTTTAATCTGGCACTACCGGAACTTCTTACCTTTACACTACTCCTCGTTTACACACAGAAACCAGGGTGAATTTAGGTAATAAGGTATGTGAAGCAGAAACTTTGATTTTGTGTTCACATATATGATATACATAAACACGCACAGTGGGGGAAGCATTGCTTCTGCTTTTACACTTTATTTATACTTTATTTCACATTTTATTAATTCCTTTAGTAGGTGCCCTCCTTAATCGTTTGATTCTCCTGTTCACCCATCCAGTCACAGCACAGTTTCATTAAGAGTAATTTATTCCATGTGCATCTTGTCTACTCAGGGATATATCAGATTCTGTTATGTCTTTGGCATGTTCAGCTTAATGTCCACTTTACAGGGCACCCGTGACAGTGGCTCCATAGAGTAAGTATTGCAAAATATTATATTTGACAAATTGCACTTACCATCTCCTTTAATTTACAAAACTCCAAAGATACTGTATTTCAAAGGGGTGATTCTTTTTGAAACAGGTAGTCCACTGCTTGAGGAAATATTTCCAGCCCCAGTCAGCTAATCTGGTGGGGGCAAAGCTAGGGGGATTGGCTTATGGGGGTGTCATAATAGTGAGGATTAAGCTAAGCATAGACAGGAAGAGGTCAACCGGGTCAGATCACCAAAGACGCCTGACAGAACACCCATACACGAACCAATTCTGAGCCCTACTGTCTGCACCTTCCTGTCTGTACCTAGCTTTAGTGTGTCATGTTTTCTGTATTAATAAATTAAGATGAAAATCTAGTGCACTAAATGGGTAATACTAGTTTACAAACAATGTTATATGATTTGTTTACATTTATATACTATTTGTACTTAAAGGGCATCTATAGTGGGAAAATGAACTTTTTTTTCTTTCTTTCCATGAGTTCTATAATTCCCCCCCAACCCCCAGAGTGTCTGTATTTTCTTAAGTTTTCCTCTCTGTCCTGAAATACACAAGTTAGAAGAATACCTGATTGCATTCCTCTACTCCTACTTGTACTGTCAATCAAATCCCTGTGATGTGATATTCTTCCCTGCTCAAGTCCCTCCCTCCTCCATGCTCTGTAACAAACATAGAGATAAGAGCATTAGCAGGGGGAGAGAGGTAGCTTTGATGGCAGAGAGGGGGGGTGTGTGCTGCAGAGAGATCTGACACCATGGAAAAACAGAGTCACTGCCAGATATAGGTGAAAGGCAGCACAGGGTACATGAATTTAACTTTGCAATGGGCCAATGTGTTTTTTTCACTATTGATAGCAATAAATATTGCTTTATTAGAAAAACTACCAAAGCCACATGCTAGGCTTGGGAGGCAGTGGGAGCTTAGGAGTATTAATGCATGGCTAAGAGGCTGGTATAAGGAAGTAGGGTTTGGGTTTTTAAGCTGACAGGCTTTACTGTCAGCTACAGGCTCTTAAGTAGTGATGGGTTGCACCTCACTGAAGATGGTGCAGCTGTTTTGGGGGAAAATATGGTTTGAGGGTTGGAGGAGATTTTTAACTAGGTTTGGGGTGTGTGGGTAATATTAGTCTCACTAGGATTGATAGCCCAGGGGGTAAGCAGTGTCTAGATTGGCCAGTGGTGGGTGGAAATGGTATATTAAAGAGTATAAACAAAATTACAAGATCATGATCTAAAATGTATGTTTTCAGATGTGAGAAGCTTGGCTGACAAAATGGGAAAATTGGAGATAATGGCGTTGACTGAAAAGTATGATGCAATAGGTATAGGAGAAACAAGGTTGAACAATTCTTACGACTGGGCTGTAAATTTAGAAGTATACTCCTTGTTTAGACAGGATAGAGAAAATAGAAAAGTATGTGTTTTAAACAGGAGTTAAAGAGATGACTGGCGACATGGATGTTAAAACAGAGGAAATATGGGTGGAATTGGGCAATAGGAAGGGGGGTAATTTCATTGTTGGTGTCTGCTACAAGCCGCCAAATGCTAGCAGGGAGGAAGTGAGTCAGCTTTGTATGCAGATGGCAAGGGCTGCAAGTTTGGGGAGTGTTCTGATTATGTGGGACTTTAATTACCCTGACATTGATTGGAACTGCCAATACAAAAAAGCGTGATGGGTTCCTGAATTTGCTGCAGGATCACTTTTTCTCACAGGTGGTTCAAGTTCCTACTAGAAAAGGAGCACTGTTGGATCTGGTAATATCTAACATCAAGGAGTGTATTATAGATATAAAGGTAACTGGAGGCTTGGGGAATAGTGACCATGAAATAGTTAAGTTTAGTGTATGTTACCAAAAGGAAAAGTGCACTGGGTTAACTAATACTTGTAATTGCAGGAAAGCAAATTTTCCCAAAGGTTAAAAGATGCTCTTCAGCAGGTCAATTGGGATGATATATTATCAGGTAAAGTTACTGAACAGAAGTGGACTGTGTTTAAGAGGATTTTAAGCCATTTCACATCTAAATGTAAAAAAAAAAAAAAAAAGCCTGCACCCATGTGGCTTAATTCTAATATAAAGGGGAAATGGAAAGGAAGAAAGGGGCATTTAAAGCCTTTAAGTCAGAGAGAATGTAAAGAGCCTTTAAGAATTATATAAACTATAACAAGAATTGTAGGAAAGCAATCAAGCTAGCTAAAATTAATAATGAAGTTAGGATAGCTGAACAAAGCACCACTAACCCTAAACCATTTTTAAGGTATATTAATAGTAAGAAGATGAAGATTGAAAATGTGGCACCAATAATTAATGGGGATAAGTTAGTTACAGAGGATGGTGAAAATTGTTCAATTTCTTGAACAATTTTTTCCCCTCTGTATACACTATAGAAAATTAAAGTACAGATAGCATAGAGTATAGTAGCAATAATAGTGTAAAATATGCAGGTGCCCTTTGGTTAACCAAGGATATGGTGCAGAAACAACTAAATGAGGTTAATATTAATAAATCCTCTGGACCGATAAAATACATCCTTGGGTCCTTAGGGAGGTAAGTTCAGTTTTATCTAGGCCATTGTTTCTTATTTTTGCAGATTCCCTCATGTTTGGAAGTGTGCCTCTGGGTTGGAAAAAAGCTGATGTAATTCCAATATTCAAAAAGGGTAGTCGTTCACAGCCGGGTAATTACAGGCCTGTACGTTTAACATCAGTAGTGGGTAAGATACTGGAAAGTTTAATAAGGGAACATGTTATAGAGTATGTTTTAAGGACTGACCTTATAAGAAATAATCAACATGGATTTAGGAGGAATAGATCTTATTAAACTAACTTGCTTGGCTTTTATGAGGAAGTGAGTAGAAATTTAGACTCTGGCATAGCAGTAAAGGTAGTATACTTCGATTTTGCTAAGGCTTTTGGTACAGTCCCCCATAGGTGACTTATGTATAAGTTGGGATGGGGTGGCATATTTGTGCATGGATAGAAAGTTGGTTGATGGATAGGATGTAGAGTACTTGTTAAAGGAGAACTAAAGTCTCCAGACAACATTGTCTCAATAGACAGAGCATATCTGTTGTATTCAATTAGATCAACTGGACTTGAAGTTTAATTCCTGAAGACGTTTTGCTAGTCATCCGACTGGCTTTCTCAATTCAGAATGACTTGTACAAGAATCTGTGGCAATTATGTACCCTGGAAAATCCCAATTAGCATATCACAGCCAGGTGTTAAGGGCGTGATTGGATAATGGCTAAGAGGTGTTATAGGATCGCCCAGAGTAAGGTGTTAAAACAGCATTCTACATGGCAGACAGTTGGTGTCGAACACCCCCACCTCTATTTAGGCTTGGTTTCTTTATTTTCACATAAATGGCCACCAGAACTCTCAGGATTACACCAACAAGATTGAAGATATAGTACTCGGTGCAAAAGAAACTATGGTGTCCTATGATGTGACATCTCTCTTCACCTGTATACCCACCAAGGTGGCTGTTGACATGGTGAGAAAACGGCTAGGCCAAGACAGCATTCTTACCAGCAGAACTGATCTCTTACACTGACTGGTAAATAAACTGCAGTGTAACAAGCAGCTTTCAAAGTCTTTTCAGGGACTTCCATATTGGTGTGTAGACATCTGTATAGAAAACCCTCTGTGCATAGAGACAGTGAATAGTGGGGTCAGGGGGCGTGGTTCTTTGATGACTACATGGGCTGTGGGTTGTACTAGCAACAACATGGAAGCCTTCTTACTTAATGAATCTATTTCTCACATGTACTAAATGCAACTTACTAGAGAATAATCTTACAATGTATAGGTGTTCTGGGGGAAAAAACGTTCACATATTACATTTAAAAAAATTTAAGTTTAGTTCTCCTTTAATGGGGCTTCATCAATATGGACTAAAAGTGGGGTGCCACAGGGTTCTGTGTTGGAGACACTTCTATTTAATCTTTTTATAAATGATAATAATGTGGTAAAACCACATAAAACGTGTTTTGTGTATTTACTTCATGCTGTCAGGCAGTAGCATGTTTATATAAAAAAGGAGGTGGCTGTTCCAAAAAGAATTAGAAAACATCTAGTTGCTTTAAAACTGTAATTAATAAGATTTTAGAAAAATGCAAAATGCCATACTGCGACACAAAATGAAAAATGAAAGATTCTTTATTTAAACACTGGGATTAGAGATGGACACAACCGAACTCAAACCCGAGTTCGAGCCAAACTTTATCAGTTCGGACGAACTCAAACTTTTTGAACTAGCTCGAGTTTGAACTAGTTAGTTTTTCCGGCTGTATTTTCAACAATTATAGTAACATAGTAACATAGTAATTAAGGTTGAATAAAGACATACGTCCATCAAGTCCAACCTATTCACCCTTTTTTTTTTTTTAACCCTACCTAACATTTGATCCAGAGGAGACAAAAAAAAAAAAAACAGCTAAAAAGGAGGGGGGAATTCCTTCCTGACTCCAAAACGCAATCGAAAGTATCCCTGGATCAACCAATCTATATTCATTAATACCAGTCATTCTCAATATTTTTTTAATTTTAGAACTTATCCAGGCCTTTTTAAAAAGCTATTCTATGAGCTTGCCATTACCACTTCTGCTGGAAGGCAGTTCCACAGTTTCACTGTTCTCACTGTAAAGAAACTTTTCCTAACCTGAAGATGAAACTTCTTTTCTTCCAACCTTAACCCTTTCCCTGCCACAGATCGTATATTCACGATCTGTACGAGAATGCTTTAACTGCCACAGATCGTGATATACGATCTGTGCCTTCCCTTCACCTAAAAAAAAATTGGCCCCCCTAAGGGCGATCGGGGGCACATTCAACTGCCCCCCTAGCCCCCTCGATCCCCCCTCGTTTGCGTCCAAATCCGAGGGGGGGATCGGGAGTTACGGTACCTTTTTGGCCGTGACCGTATAGGGAGATGGCTGGTCCCACGTGGGCTTGTCGATCCGGAAAGGAAGACCCCGTTGACTTCGCGAGACTTCCTCCTTCCCCGGGGTCTTCCTTGAAAGTGGTAAGAGGCTGCCCCTGGGTGTCTAGTGGAGGTACTGCAGCTTGATCTCCATTTAGATCAGGCTGCAGTACTGTATAGTAAAAGCTGTCAAGCTGACAGCTTTTACTATACATTTGTGAATGGAACTCAAAGTTCCATTCACAAATAGGATTTTTTCTAAGTCTTTGCTACTTAGCGAAGACTTAGAAAAAAATGGGGACGAGATCAAAATTTGGTGATCACTTCTGATCACCAATTTATTGATCTTTGCCAATGAATGAAAAAACACTTCCTGGAACTTATTTCCGGGAAGTGATTTTTCCGATCGGATTTCGAATTGGAAAACGGGCATTTATGCCGTATTCCAAGTTCGGTATCATCCTTAAGATGATTTGATGATCATCTTGGGAATGATCCCCCCAAAAAAGGGAAAATGCACACAAAAAAAATCTTAAAGTGATACACACACTTTTTTTTTTTTTTACCCTAAAACTATAATTAGCAAAAACGTTGTCTTCTCCAAGCTCCCAATGTCCCTGGTGATATCGGTAAAGTAAACGCGGATCATATATTTGTTGGATTTCAAGGGACCTAAGCCTATTTTAGTAAGAAATTTTGCAGAGGTACCAAAAAAGACCGTATTGATTTTTTAGGATCAGTAAGTGTGCAAAAACTTGTGTGACTCTCCGTACTAACTGGTTTTCCACTAAAAGGGGAGTGGGATAGGGGTGGGGGTGGGTTGTGGCATTTTTTAATTTTTTCTTGTAATTGCAATTGCGCATGGATCCCATTTGAGCTAGTTGGGTGGCCCCGTCTCTGTTTGCACCCACCCTTATGGCATACCGTTTGATTTCAGGACATGTGGGAGATTGCCGTTTAGTGGGTTTTTTACTTGTCGAGTGGGTTTAGGTAGGATTTCAACCATTGAGTCCTCTTTATTTTATTTTTCACAAAATCTCCTAAAAGCACAAAGTTCTATGGATAACAGCGCCTGGAATTCTTCATGTTATACGAAAGCATGATACCATCACGTAGCTGAAGGTGTGTAGCTTCCAAAATAATATAGTGTGGGGGGTATTCCAAGTTGATTAGGCTGTTCAATTACAGAACACTTTGATTTTTTTCTTGTAATTGGACTTGTGCATGCGTCCAATTTGAGCTAGTTGGTGGCCCCGTTTCTGTTTGCACCCCCTTATGGCATAACCGTTTGATTCAGGACATGTGGGAGATGGCCTTTTAGTGGGTTTTTTACTTGTCAGTGGGTTTAGGTAGAGTTCAACCATTGAGTCCTCTTATTTTATTTTTTCACAAAATCTCCTAAAAGCACAAAGTTCTATGGATAACAGCGCCTGTTCTTCATGTATATCGAAAGCATGATACCATCACGTAGCTGAAGGTGTGTAGCTTCCAAAATATATAGTTGTGGGGGGGGTATTTCCATTTGTATAGGCTGTTCAAATTACAGAACACTTTGATTTTTTTCTTGTAATTGGACTTGGCATGCGTCCAATTTGAGCTAGTTGGTGGCCCCGTTTCTGTTTGCACCCACCCTTATGGCATACCGTTTGATTCAGGACATGTGGGGAGATTGCCTTTTAGTGGTTTTTTACTTGTCGAGTGGGTTTAGGTAGGATTTCACCATTGAGTCCTCTTATTTTTTTTTTCACAAATCTCCAAAAGCACAAAGTTCTATGGATCACCGCCTGGAATTCTTCATGTATATATAGAGCATGACCATCACGTAGCTGAAGGTGTGTAGCTTCCAAAATATATAGTTTGTGGGGGGTATTCCAAGTTGATATGCTGTTCAAATTACAGAACACTTTGATTTTTTCTTTGTAATGGACTTGGTGCATTGTGTCCAATTTGAGCTATTGGTGGCCCCGTTTCTGTTTGCACCCACCCTTATGTCATACCGTTTGATTCAGGACATGTGGAGATTGCCGTTTAGTGGTTTTTTTACTTGTCGAGTGGGTTTAGGTAGGATTTCAACCATTGAGTCCTCTTATTTTATTTTTTCACAAATCTCCTAAAGCACAAGTTCTATGGTAACAGCACCTGGAATTCTTCATTTATATACGAAAGCATGATACCATCACATAGCTGAAGGTTGTGTAGCTTCCAAAATTATAGTTTGTGGGGTAATTCCAGTTGATTAGGCTGTTCAAATTACAGAACACTTTGATTTTTTTCTTGTAATTGGACTTGTGCATGCGTCCAATTTGAGCTAGTTGGTGGCAACGTCTCTGTGTGCACCCACACATATGGCATACCGTTTGATGCAGGATATGTGGGAGATTGACATTTACTGGGATTTTTTGCTTGTCAAAAGGTTTTAGGTAGGATTTCAAACCCTTGAATCATCTTATTTTATTTTTCCAATACCTCGTAAAAACACGGACTTCTTTGGATCAGTGGGTCTGGAATTCTTCATGTATGTATGAAAGCATGGCATCTAACGTAGCTGAGTTGTGTAGATTCCAAAATATATAGTTTGTGGGGAAATTTCCATGTTTCGGGACTGTTTCCTTAGAAAAAGTGTAGGCTGTTCAAATTACAGAGCACTTTGATTCTTTCTTGTAATTGCATTGTGCATGCGTCCCATTTGACTAGTTGATGGCCACATCTCTGTGTGCATCCACGCATATGGCATAACGTTTGATTCAGAACATGTGGGAGATTGATATTTAGTTGGGGGGTTTTATTTGTGGGGGGCATTTCCAAGTTTTGGGGCTGTTTGAAATTACAGACACTTGATTTTTTTTCTTGTAATTACCTTGTGCATGTGTCCCATTGAGCTAGTTGGTGGCCATGTCCCTGTGTACATCCACGCATATGGCTACCGTTTGATTCAGGGCATTTGGAAGATTGATAATGACAAGTTTTTTTTACATGACATGGAAATTTGCCATGATTTTTAACTTTGATTGTATTTTTATAAAATTTTCCTGAAAATCTGTAAAAAAGCATAATTTTAAATGAACACTGCGCTCATACCATTGGTGGTATGCTAAAAAGAATCACACATTGTGTAGCTGAGATTGTAGATTCCAAAAATATAGTTTTGGGGGGTATTTCTAATTACAGGGTTTTTAGTCTGACACTCTGAAAAGTTGCTGTAATGGGCCTTGTTCATTGGCCTCACTTTGTGGCTAGTTGATTCCACGTTTGCGTGTGTAACCATACATGGGCATACCGTTTGATTTAGGACATTTGGGAGATTGATATTTGGTCCTTTTTTTTACATTACTTGGGATTTGGCAAGATTTCTACCTTTGAGAGTGTTTTTTTCCAATTTTTTAGAAAATCTGCTAAAACTGTAAACTTCTAACGAAGAACTGCGCCCACACACCATTGATGGTACGAATGAACAAATACAGAATTTCGTAATAAAGGTATGTGGATTTTAGAAATATATGGTTGGGGGTTGTTTTGTGGGGAAAATTGCAGACTGTTCAATTCCAGATTTGGCTGAATATTTTTGCTGTTTCTGAGCCATCGTGCATTTTTTCACTTTGTGGCTTTTGCCTTCACGTCCACGTGTGTAACCACACATATGGCATACCGTTTGATTCAGAACATTTGGGAGATTGATATTTAGTAACTTTTTTTTACATTCCATGAGGTTTTGGATGATTTCTACCTTTTGAAGTTGTTTTTTTTGTTCATTTTTTCAGACAAATGCGAACTTCTACGAAGAATTGCGCCACACCATTGATGGTATGAATGAACAAGCTACTGTGTTACATAGCTGAAGGTGTGTAAATTTCAGGAATATATAGTTTGTGGGGGTTATTTCTAAGTTACAGGGGTGTTTTGTGGAAAAATGTAGACTGTCCAAATTCGGAGTTGACTAAATATTTTCGCTGTTTCTGAGCCATCGTGCATTGTCTCACTTTGTGGCTTTTCGCTTCCACGTCCGCGTGGTTAACCACACATATGGCATACCGTTTGATTCAGGACATTGGGAGATTGATATTTAGTACTTTTTTTAGATTCCATGAGGGTTTGGCATGATTTCTACCTTTTGAAGTTGTTTTTTTGTTCATTTTTCAGACAATGCGAATTCTACGAAGAATTGCGCCCATGCATTGATGGTATGAATAACGAAGTACAGTGTTACATGCTGAAGGTGTGTAGATTCAGGAATATATAGTTTGTGGGGTTATTTCTAAGTTAGGGGGTGTTTTGTTGAAAAAACTGCAGACTGTCACAATTCGAATGGCTAAATATTTTCGCTGTTTCTGAGCCATCGTGCATTGTCTCACTTTGTGGCTTTTCGCTTCCACGTCCGCGTGTGTATCCACACTCATGGCATACCGTTTGATTCAGGACATTTGGGAGATTGATATTTAGTAAGTTTTTTTTAGATTCCATGAGGTTTTTGGCATGATTTCTACCTTTTGAAGTTGTTTTTTGTTCATTTTTCAGACAAATGCGAAATTCTACACGAAGAATTGCGCCCACGCCATGATGGTAAGAATGAACAACTACAGTGTTACATAGCTGAAGGTGTGTAGATTTCAGGAATATATAGTTTGTGGGGGTTATTTCTAAGTTACGGGGTGTTTTGTGGAAAAACCTGCAGACTGTCCTAATTGGGAATTGGCTAAATATTTTCGCTGTTTCTGAGCCATCATGCATTGTCTCACTTTGGGGCTTTTCGCTTCCATGTCCGCGTGTGTAACCACACATATGGCATACCGTTTGATTCAGGACTTTGGGAGATTGATATTTAGTAACTTTTTTTTAGATTCCATGAGGTTTTGGCATGATTTCTACCTTTTGAAGTTGTTTTTTGTTCATTTTTCGACAAATGCAAATTCTACGAAGAATTGCCCCACGCCATTGATGGTATGAATGAACAAACTACAGTGTTACATAGCTGAAGGTGTGTAGATTTCAGGAATATATAGTTTGTGGGGGTTATTTCTAAGTTACGGGGGTGTTTTGTGGAAAAAACTGCAGACTGTCCTAATTGGGAATTGGCTAAATATTTTTGCTGTTTCTGAGCCATCATGCATTGTCTCACTTTGGGGCTTTTCGCTTCCATGTCCGCGTGTGTAACCACACATATGGCATACCGTTTTGATTCAGGACATTTGGGAGATTGATATTTAGTAACTTTTTTTTAGATTCCATGAGGTTTGGTGCATGATTCTCTACCTTTTGAAGTTGTTTTTTTTCATTTTCAGACAATGCGAACTTCTACGAAGAATTGCGCCCACGCCATGGATGGTATGAATGAACAAACTACAGTGTTACATAGCTGAAGGGTGTAGATTTCAGGATATATAGTTTTGTGGGGATTATTCTAGTTACGGGGGGTTTTTGTGGAAAAACTGCAGCTGTCCTAATTGGGAATTGGCTAAATATTTCGCTGTTTCTGAGCCATCATGCATTGTCTCACTTTGTGGCTTTTCGCTTCCACGTCCGCATGTGTAACCACACATATGCATACCGTTTGATTCAGACATTTGGGAGATTGATATTTAGAACTATTTTTTACATCCCATGAGGTTTTGGCATGAATTCCTTTCTCTTGAATGTTTTTTTTGTTCATTTTTCAGACAAATGCGAACTTCTACGAAGAATTGCGCCCACGCCTTGATGGTATGAATGAATGAAGTACAGTGTTACCATAGCTGAAGGTGTTTAATTTCAGGAATATATAGTTTTGTGGGGGTTATTTCTATTTCGGGGGGGTTTTGTTGAAAAAACTGCAGACTGTCCAAATTCGGAGTTGGCTAATTATTTTTGCCGTTTCAGAGCCATCGTGCTTGTCTCACTTTGTGGCTTTTCGCTTCCACGTCCGCGTGTGTAACCACACATATGCAATACCTTTTGATTTAGGACATTGGGGAGATTATATTTGGTACCTTTTTTTTTACATTCCATGGTTTTTGGCATGATTTCTACCATTTTGAATGTTGTTTGATGTTATTTTTTTTTGAAAATCTGGTAAAAGTGCAAACTTTACGAAGAACTGCGCCCACACCATTGATGGCATGAATGAACGAACTCACTGCGTTACATAGCTGAGGTGTGTAGATTTCAGGAATGTATAGTTTGTGGGGGGTATTTCTGAGTTGGGGGGGTGTTTTGTGGAAAAACTGCAGACTGTTCAAATCACAAACTGGCTATTTTTTTTTTGCTGCTACTGACTTTGGCACTGGTCACGCTCTGGGTTATTTGTCCATGTCTCTGGTACACCCATGAATGTGGCATACCGTTTTATTCGGAGGGGTTAGGCTTTCATATTTGAGATGTGCTTGAACTTTCCTCCACAGTTTTTAGCTGAATTCGCATTTGATTTTGTCTCTGTTTTACAGTTGAGGAAAAAAAGGAAAATGTGAGAAAATAACTTACAATGGACGAAGAGCTGCGTCCGGGTATCTGCATTTGATAACATCACTCATAAAATCCTGCGGGTGTGGTAGTTCTAAAAATATCTCACTTGTGGGGATATTTTAGTTAATTTGGAAGATATTCTATGTTAACTGCGTATGGTTATACATTTTAATTTGTTGTAATATTCTTGAGGTGCAGTTTTAGTTTGGGGGGGTCCCTGTACAGGAAAAGTGGGGTACCTACATATATCTGGTACCGTTGTACTTGGGAGTATCTGAGCTTTAGAAACATTGAGATTTTTGTGTGTAACCTTAAGATAACTATAAGTAAAAATGGGAAAATCCATGAAATTTGCAATTTTTCATTTTTTTTACATATTTACCCATAATTCCAGTAAATTTCCAGAAAAGTTCAAAATCTGTTACCATGTTAAAGTAGACTTTGTGCTGAAAAAAAACAATGTTAATATTCCTGATTTACTGCAGGTTTCCTACTGTAAATTAGTCTAAAGCGATTGAGGGCAAAATCCGAAAATTCTTCTGGCAGTTAACAGCAAAAAAATGAAAATCTCCTGGCAGTGAAAGGGTTAAGGATGCCAACGTGTCCTCTGATATGACCTTTAGTAAACATGCATCAGAGCTTTATTGTATGGCCCATAATATATTTGTATAGGTTATCATGTCCCCACGCAAGTCGCTTCTCCAATGTAAACAACCCTAACTTGTCTAATGGCTGCATATCTCAAGCCCCTCCATTCCCCTTATTATTTAGTTGCCCTTCTCTGAACTGCCTCAATTTCCAAGATGTCCCTTTTTGTATATGGGATTCCAAAACTGCACCGCATTTCCAAATGAGACCTTACCAGTGCCTTGTAAAGAGGGAGAATAATATTTTTCTCTCTTGAATCTATTCCCCTCTTTATACAAGGCAATATCTTGCAAGCTCTAGCCATTGCTACCTGGCATTGTTTGTTACAGCTAAGTCTGTTATCTACCAGAACCCCCAAATCTTTTTCCATTAGAGATTCACTTAACACAGAGTTATTTATGGTTAGTGATGGCCCAGTTCGCGGATCCGAACCCGGATCCACAGTGGATTTACCTCGTTCGCGAACGGTGGATGTCGTGGATTTTCCCGTTTACCGCCTTCCAAACTTTTCCGAACTGCGCTTTTGAAAATGAATGCGTGAAAAACGTATTTTCGAAATTTTTCGAAATTACGAGGATTTCACGTAATTTTGAAAACACGTATTTTCGAAAATCTTCAAAATTACTAGGATTTCTCGTATTTTCGAGAAACTTCGTATTTTCCAGGATTTTTTCATTTTAATGGGTCCGCTCATCCGAAAATTCGCGGATCCTCAAGCGGACCAGATTTTGCGAAGTTCGGACATCTCTATTTATGGTGTAGGTGGCACAGGGATTATTAACTCCCAAATGCATCACCTTACATTTATCAACATTGAACCTCATCTGCCATTCTGCTGCCCCTTTTGATAATCTATCTAGGTCTGCTTGCAGCACTTACACTTCATTTGAAGTTCCCAAAGCTCTGCATAGTTTAGTGTCACAAACTTCAATGGCGGCTCCTGTCCATTCCCTACCGCAATCCTCTTTTGGACTTCAGCGTTCTCCTACCGTCCGGTGTGCCCACGGAACAGAAGGTCCCACCTCTGTATATAACCAGAACCAAAGAAAAGGGTCCGCCGCACCAACCAGAATCAGGTAGATATGATCTCCAGCAAGAATCAGGCCTTTTATTAAAAGACATCTTTTATTTCCAAAGTTATTTAAAACCTTAGGCTGGCCGCCTAGGGTACAGGTGTAAAAGGTCTAACGCATTTCGGGCTTACCCCTTACTCATAGAGTGTTTATGAGTAAGGGGTAAGCCAGAAACGCGTTGATGATCTACCTGATTCTTTGGTTATAGTTTAGTGTCATCAGCAAACACTGAGACCTTGTTCTCAATGCCCCCTTCTAAGTCATTTATAAACAGATTAAACAGAAGCGGGCCCCAGTACAGATCCCTGAGGCACTCTGCTTAGAACTTTAGCCCACATAGATGTAGCTCCATTAACCACCACTCTCTGTTTGCGATCCAATAACCAGTTCTCTATCCATGAACAAATGTTTTCTTCAAGGCCAACAGTCCTCAATTTATACATTAGTCGCCTAGTGGCACAGTATCAAAAGCTTTCGCAAAATCCAAATATACCACTGCTGTGCCTGAATCTAACTTCTTACTGCTTCTTCATAAAAACCAATTAAATTTGTCTGGCATGATCTATTTCTCTAAATCCATGCTGACTACTACTAATAAGATGATCTCTGGAGACAAAGTCAGGATATGATCCCGTAACAAAGTTTCCAGCAACCTTCCCTACCATGATGTTAGCTACAGGTCTATAGTTACCAGGCTGTGAACGACTACCTTTTTTGAATATTGGTATTACATTGGCTTTTTTCCAATCCAACGGCACATCCCCAGACCAAAGCGAATTTGAAAAGATGAGAAACGGTGGTCTAGATAGAACTGAACTAAGCTATTTTAAAATCCGAGGATGCAATCCATCTGGTCCTGGGGCTTTATTGATAGTAACTTTGTCTAATTGTTTCCGTACCATATCCTCAGCCAATGTGAATACTCCTCATTTCTCCCCTGTAAATTATAACAATCCCTGCTGTAAGGACAAGGATTCTCAACAGTAAAAACCGATGTAAAAAAACGGTTTAGCAGATTAGCCTTTTTCTGCATCCTCTACAACCACCTCAGCCCCATTATTTAATGGGGCTGAGATGATAATTAAATTAGTTAATTATCGAATTTTCGGACCGTTTGCCAACACTAGAATGTATAATTCACTAACCCTGTAGCCTTAGATTTTTGCTAACTCTCAAAAGTATCGTTCATTTTCGGTAACCCTTAAAAAGTATGGATAATTTTCGCTAACCCTTGAAAGTATCATTCTTTAACCATCAAAAGTATTGTTCGTTTTCGGTAATCCTCGAATTTATGGTTCTATTTCCACTAACCCTCAAAAGTACTCTCTCAAAAGTACTCTCAAATTGGCCTCGAATGTAGCTTGCGCAATACCTGACAATTGCCCAAGTTTTGGTGATAGTGACATGCTCCCCAGACCATTTCCCAGGTGCCACAGCCATTTACAGTAAGTTACCATTGTTGGTTCAGCTGTAAAACATCCGGACTTTTTGAACTATCACTTCCCCATTGACTTTAATGGGTCCGAATTCGAACTTTCACTGAAGTTTGAAAATGGACTGATCTTTATGAAGTTTGGCCATCTCTGACTGAGAAGGGGTATTGTCAATCAAGGATGTAACTGGAAGTAGAAGCAGGCCGGGAGTAATGGAGACCAATAATGTACTGAAAGCAGGAGCAGGCAGGTGGTAATGGAGACCAATAATACACTGAAAGCAGGAGCAGGCAGGTGGTAATGGAGACCAATAATACACTGAAAGCAGGAGCAGGCAGGTGGTAATGGAGACTAAGTGATGGCCGGTTCACGGATCCGAACCCGATCCACCACGGATTTTATCCCGTTCGCGAACGGCAGATTTTTCCGGATTTCCGCCTTCCGAACTTCCGAAACTCGGATTCCTCGTATTCAGAAAATTACGAGGATTACTCGTATTTCCGAAATACGTATTTCGAAAATTTTCGAAATACGTTTTTCGAAAATTTTTATTTATTATGAGGATTTCTCATATTTCGATGTTTATTTTCCATTTAATGGTCTGCTTGCGGATTTCGATTTTTCGAATTTTTTCGAAAATTAGCGATCCTTGAGCGGAAAGGATTTTGCGAAGTTCGACACTCTAATGGGAGACCAATATACACTGAGAGCAGGCAGGTGGGAATGGAGACCAAATAGTACACTGAAAGCGGAGCAGGCTGTGGTAATGGAGACAATAGTACCACTGAAAGCAGGAACAGGCAGATGGGAATGGAGGACCAATAGGACATGAAAGAGGAACAGGCAGATGGGAATGGGGACCAATAATTACTGAAAGCACAGTCGAACAGATCCAGAGCACAGCTCACAGGAGCTAAGGTTAGAGAAAGCAACTTGAACGGCAGCAAGCAAGAACCAGGCCCTGAGGAGGATCTTAAGAAGGGAGAGAAGCGTCATCTGGATGTGACTCGCGCGCCCCCCTGTAGCCGCAGGGTGCGGTGCGCACCAGAAGGAACCTGCCCTGAGTCAGGAATGCCAGACCGGGAACCTGACCCCGCGTCACGAGGGCCGCATGCACAGTGGGACGCTGGCCTGATCGCAGTGAGCGCCCCACGCGTGAACGCCGTGCACACCCCTGCGCTCGAACCCAGAGGAAGGACCAGGATTATAACACTTGTTAGGAGGCAGTCAATAAAATGAGAGAGAGTATAAGAAGAATTGGCATATGCTTAGCCAATCTTACCCTGAAGTTGAGGAATTCAGAGTTCCCCCATTGATTTCCTACCGCAGGGGCTTCACACTGGTTAACAGCTTAGTCAGGTCTACTCCTTAAGGGGGATAAAAAACAGGAACGTACGTTCCAGGGTAGAAGAAAAGCTAGGGATGTACTCGCGTTTACATTGTGTTCAATGCAGATTTGTGAAAGGGTTTTGTTTTAAGCATCCCAAAACGGGGAAGGAATATTTTTGCAGGGAGTTCTGCACTTGTGATTTGATGTTTGTGTCTACGTGCTGTGGTGCCCTTGTGGCCTATTATATGTAGTTGAAACCACCCAGATGGTGAAAGCACGTGTATCACAGCACGTTGAGTATCCGCAAGAGAGAAGTGAAATTTCCTGTCCCAAAACATCACGTAGAGGCAGGGCATACAGATAATGGCTTGAGATTCAGGTACTTGAGGTGGTCCCCCCCCATTAGATTGGGATGGAGACCTGGGTTATTACTATTGAAAAGGGGAGGTATGGTGGGTACACCATCTTAAAAGTATGTATCGGAAAATCTCAATAGGGATTCGATTTGTACCATTTTTTATAGGGAATATGTAGTGTGTCTTAAACAGTGTCAATTTTCCCAAGGTATATGGTAGTTGATTTGCAGTTATTATGCAAGTTGAAAATATATAATAAAATGAACAGTAAAGGGTTACAAAAAGTCTAAACAAATGTAACCAGTATAGGGTTAATAGAAATGGGTAGGTGCTTTGAGAAATGGGTTGGGCATGAGATGTCATATCCTGTGTGGGAGGGTATATCATTAGGGGTAGGGTGGACATTAACTTTTGACCTAAAGTTGACTGAATTGTAGTTTCACAGTGCTCGATAAGAACTTCAAGCCAAATCTGTGCGCAGTTGAGGTTTCTATTGTATATGGAGAGCAGGCAACTACTCTACACACAGTACTGGATTAATATATCTTATATATATACTATTATACCAGATAAAAAATATGCAGCTGAAACCTTAATTATAATTACTTTTAGGTGCGGTGCAATGAGATTGGCAATAAACATTACACAGAAGTCTCCAGCACCCTAATACACATAGTCAAAAATGAATAGATGTAAAAGTTAAACATATATATAATTAGCAATGAGGTTAGCACACACATAAAAATAGAGTATTGCCCTGGTGCATATCCAATATAGGTTTAGAACAGTAGAAAGGTAGTAGAACAGTAGAAAAGGTCAGTAGAACAGTAGAAAAGGTCACGGAAAGGTCACTCCGATGGGTATATGATTCTATTTATTTTATTGTATACTGATCGGTATACGGTAAATAAATATGATTTTTATAGACCAGTGAGTTGTAAGTATACAAGTTGAAAGTAAAGGGGCACTCCAGGGGCTTCTCTTCATAAATATTCTACTTGTTTATACCCATATTGGGCCATAATCAAGGTCCATCTTACCTCTACTGTATATACATCGTTGGGATGCACCCAGGCAAGTCAAACTTCTGTACTGATACCTTTGAAGTTATATATATTTAAATAATGGATTTGATTTTTCATTTGATATTAGTTTTGCATTATGACATTTTGTATTTTTACACTTGCATCTCTCCAAATTCAGGGTTACAACAACAGTGCTTTTAACTCTTTAACCAACAACAAAAACAGATGTTAAATACATCCCTTTTGAAGTAAAAACAAGCAACTATCCAACCTTCAAATACAAATGTCAAAAGTGAATATAAATAGCAAAACGGACTATTTCTAGATCGTATCTGACTTTTTATTACCATAAATGTTTCGGAGCCAAAAAGTCTAGAAACGCCCCTGCCTTAAGAAGGTTCTGTTAATAGAGATTTAATGTTGTTGCTCAGGTGAACACAGGTTTATTTCTTTAGAAAGCTGTCAATTTGGTATGTGTGACTATACTGGTTATGGAATAAGCACAGCTTACTGCACATAAAGATGTCAACAACAAACAGCAGCCTCCTTATCTCCATATAATAACCTTTAGACAATATCTTCTGAGACACTTTATGTAATTGTCCTAAGAGTGAAGTTTACTGAAATATTAGGGAAACACAATAGTTTCATTGAGTAATTCCCATAAATCCCAATTATGGAAGTAATTGGTCACAACTGTAACGGTTTGATACAGTCATGTCTCCTAACCATAAAGTGTTAAACACGTAACACAGAAAATTGCATTTTATGCTATAAAGACTTTACTTCCTCACCTTAGGGGCTTCAAAAGATACAATGGTTGTTTTGTATGTTTGAGATACACCAGCTGAAGATTAGGAATACTTGACAAGCTGAATGTCTCAGAGAAGAAGAAGTACTCAGGGACTTGAATTATCTAGTCTATTTTCTTTCTTTCTTTAAGATGATGTTGACATTGACCATGTTATCTGCATCTGCTTTTGTATATATTATGATGAATAGGGCAAATGCTTGTTTATGTGAAAAGTTTGGAAAACATTTAGAAAGGACATCTGGATCTGAGCTAGCTCATATAAATGAGGTTTTTAATGTAAGAATTCATGTATTGAAACCTGCTACAGGTTAGATGCAAATTATATAAGGGGTAAGGGGCCCTCTAGGGTAATTTAAGTAAATTATACTAACCAATATATATTTATACAGGTCAGGGAACACCAATTTAAAATAATTTCTTTATAGGGCATTATCTGGGTGCAATGTATGCTGCTAAGGAGGACAGCGCTGTCTCGGGTTTATTGTTATTTACAATTGGTTAGTGTGACTTATATCCATAGTAAATACTTAGTGTGGGTGAGCACCCAGAGCTGCACAGCTTTTGGTAAATCTCTTCTTGCAAGTGCAGCTCGGGTAAGTCCCCTTGTATCTCTTAAATTTAGTACATTTAAATGCTTGTTTTAAATTACTATTGTGTGTGAATTTAATTTGCATCTTTTGGCTCCTATCCGAACCGATATATATAGAATCGTATAATAGATTTGCATATTATGGATGATTTAATAAAGGTATGTAGTGTAATGGGAGCACCAGTAGAATTGAAGTTTTATATTGGTCTATATCAGGAAATATTCACTGATGCTCCCACTTGAATTTTGTTCACTTGTGCAAAAACAATAGAAAATCCCAATAAAAAAGGTAGACTGATCAATATTGGCGACGGTCAGTAGGAACAAAAATGTTACCGTGTGCACCTGCCTAACCGACTTCTCGGTTATGCAATCAATACAAGCATGGTCACATGACTACTAGAAACCTATATATTATAGCCAATAAGGCACCAACTACTTTAAAATAAGAATAGTAAAAGTCCCCTTAGAGTTCATGACCTTTATAATATTAATTGTTGAATATAGCACTTCCAAGCTTCAATAGAACTTCCATTCAGGGAAAGACATGGACTATAAAGTTATATAGTCATTCAAACATTTATAATGTATATGAATAAATACAAAAATATGAAAGCCAAGTTCTAAAAAGTTGGTCTGATATTAAAACTTTACATTCACAAAATAAGCAGCATTCAGAATCTAGGCAACTATCATACTAACATCTGAGAGAATGAGCGACTGGGATTTAGTGCAGCTGGCCCCATTCAAAGATCTGTCCAAACAAATTAGGTGGAAGATACATGGTTCCAATTGAAATGCTACTTCCATGCACATATTTCAAACACAAAAATGACTGTGTGACAGAGTCAAATTCCAGGCACAAGCTAGAGGCAAGCCAGGGACATAGATACTCACCCTGCATTAGAAAATGGCTAAATATGGGCATATGGTGGTAAGTCCACACATGTAATTGGTAGGAGTTAGCTTCTAGTCATTAATTATCTGATCATTCAATTATAAACACGCCAATCTAAATTTGGCCATAAATCATTATATATTAATATATGGAATGCTTAGAGATATTTTCTGAACCTGTTAAACACAGAAATTCAACATCTCATACATATCTCAAATATCTACAATGTTGTCTTAAAATGTCAAATTAATTTGAAGTGGAGTTTTTTTTCAGTCAAACAGACATAAATAAATTCATATGGGGCCCTAGGCAACTGTCATTTAGGTGCCTGGGTGCCTTGTGATAATCCCCCCATGACATCAAAGCCAAAACCACATATTATAAATGGTTAAAATATTTATGTGTTGGAGACCATGGGGGAAAAAAAAGAACTTCAACATTCAAAACACTGATGTAGAAATGACTGCTTGTTGAGATTTAATGTAAACCCCCCCCTTTCCCATAGCATTTATTCGACCTCCCTGTGTGCAGCAAAATACAAACAGTGCATTTGTGAACTTGCTGCAAATGCTGCACTGTCTCCTTCCAGCTGTCCTCCCAGCCCATCCTCCCACCTGCACATATAATAAGATAGGCCAGTCAGCAGATGGAGGAGCAAAGGGAGCACTAATGGTAGGTTTACCACTACACTGCTGTCGCATTTTGCTGCACGCCCGGGAGACAGGGAGTTGCTATCCTACCTCCATGTGTCAATATATTTTCCCCAGCCACTTGGTTAAAAATATGGGTTTAGTATTATGAAAATAATTCTAAAATATATTTCAGCATGTTAATTAGAGAGATGAATCTCATACAATCCCATACAGTCATCCATGATGATACAAACAGCTGTGACAGATAGAGTGTGTTCTACCCGTCTATCTGCATTATCTCTGAGACATTATGTTCTTCACATAAACTATGAAAATCAATTGGTTTGAAAGAACCAAACTACTGTTTTTTTCTATTCTTCTTCTCTCTTTTTTCCCACCATTTTACTGTATTTCCTCCACAGTTTTTAGTTTGTGGGACACAGAAGTGTGCGTTACCTAGCTTTCTGTCAAAGGGTTTCCATGTTATTGGCAAATCTACACATAGACTTTGTGTGTACTAATTAATACGCGTTCCTGAAGATATGGCATATCTTCTACAAATTCTAAGTCAATGCATTGGAGGTTTGACCAAGCCTCTGGGAAATGTGTGCTCCACCCCGTGGTCCATGTGTTTCAAGCTTAAAGCTGGAGAGTAGTCCTTAGACAGTAAGCGAATGAGCGACAGGGATTTTCATTTCATTAAAAGCAGGTCTGTTACTAAGATAAAGTTTGAGATTACGTCTCTTATAAGGAAAATTTACTAAGATAAAGGTTAGGACCCAGCAGAAAAAGCCAAACCGTGAGTGGTTCTGGCTTAAAATTATTTGGCCAGTTATTGAACTAATTGCTTTAAATTCACTGCAGGCTTTTAAGACGCAATTCACTGGTAACGTTAAATGTAAGCAAATTAGTTGCATGTGCACTAGGCTTCTATTGTTTGTATATATACTTAAAGAAGGAATAAACCTATATTTTTTAAATCCTTATGTGAAAGCTTTTCTCCCCCAGAGCACCTATACATTGGAAGAGTTTTTTTTCTAGTAAGTTGCATTTAGTACATGTGAGAAATAGATTTTATAAGGTTTTATGGTTGTTGCCACAGCCATGAAGTTCAAAGAGCCATAACCCCTGACCCCAGTATTCATTGTCTCATATACAGATGTCCACACATCCTGATAAGACTTTGTGTTGTTTGTTAGCCTGCAATTTATTTACCAGTCAGTGTGGTTTCTATTCAGACTTCCTGGGGCATGCAAAGTTTTATTTGCATCTGCAGTAGTTGCTCAAACTGGTAAAGCGCGTGTTTTAGAAAGACAAAAGATCCCAGTTTAAATCCCCAACCATTATGTTCTACATGCACTATGTCATAAAGTATTTTTTACCGAAAATTCTGTTGTTATATCAATGGTAGAAATGGTCAATGGTATCTGTTATCTTTACACTGCAAAGATACTTTTCTTGTATGAAAAGCAAAGGATAGATCACTGTAAGGACAGGAGCATTGAATGTGTTTGGAAAAATACTGAAATCCCTGTCTGTGTCAGGGAGAGGGAGGATCTCTGTGCTGTACTGTGATTGACTGTCAGCTTGTTGAGCACTGCTAAACATTGAAGAGTTCAGTGTACATTTAGCTGGGTTCACCCAGCTAAGGTGGATTATGCGAGTTGACTCCTAGTACCCACAGGTTAATTTCATAAATCATTCAGCAGCACAGCAGGGAGAGGTTAGACACAGATTGTTGAATGTTTGTAAAAGGGCTTGTTCATTGGGACAATGGTCTGGAAACTTTAGTTCTCTTTAAACTTTCCCTTGGTCACTCTGGAACCAAACATACTTGCCTGTCTTTGAATAAAGACAAACATGCCATTGTGGATGTATAGGAGGGCCACAGCTTTATTAAACACACTCTTAATAATTAACAAGTTGTGCCAACAGATATACTACAGTATCCAACATGATTTAAAACCATAACCAGGTGTCTCCAGCTTCAGGAACTAGCCTTGCCAAGAGCCCCACACAACGAAACACCCAACTGCAATTAATTCAGCAATGCTGAAACTACAAAACACCTCCAACAAACACCCATCCAATGCACCAGCAATGTCAAGCCCGTTCAATACCAGTTTGAATAATTATATTCATAATATCTAGGCTTATTGATTAAGATAGACTAAGATGGTCTTGATGCAAGGGGGTCGAATGCTCCCTCCAACTCTCTGTCTCAAGGAAATCTATCAAATGTATAGACACAATGGAAAACTACTATTTTTAACTTTGGCACTTTTCATTCCTCCTGGGTTTTCAGCTCCAGCCAAAAGGAGCCTCGCACACTCCTTTGCCCAAATCAACATAGGTATTAATGATCACAGCATTTGGCCCAATCTTTTAAGAAATGTTCTGATACGACCCAGACCATTTCCACCCACATGAATTAATAAATCTTGGGCCTTCCCGACTCCAAACGGCAATCGGAAAGTATCCTGGATCAACCAGATCTAAATGTATTAATACCAGTAATCTCAATATTTTTTAGTTTAGAAACTTATCCAGGCCTCTTTTAAAGCTATTCAATGAACTTGCCATTACCACATCTGCTGGAAGACAGTTCCACAGTTTCACCGTTCTCACTAAGAAAGAAACATTTCCTAACCTGAAGATGAAATTCTTTCCCAACCTTAAACATGTCCAAGTGTCCTCTGATATGACCTATTAGTGAACAATGCACCAGAGAGTTTATTGTATGGGCCATTATTATTTGTATAAGGTGATCATATCCCCATGCAAACGTCGCTTCTCCAATGAAACAGCCCTAACTTGTCTAATCTGCCTGCATATTCAAGCCCCTCCATCCCCTTATTAATTTGGTTGCCTCTCTGAACTGCTTCCATTTCCAAGATGTCCCTTTTGTATATGGGATTCCAAAACTGCACTGCATATTCCAAATGAGGCCTTACCATGCCTGGTTAAAGGGGAGAATAATATTTTTCTCTCTTGAATCTTCCCCCCAGCAATCATCTGCTAGCTCTAGCCGTTGCTACCTGGCATTGTTTGTACAGCTTAGTCTGTTATCTACCAGAACCCCCAAATTTTCCATACAGATGCACTGCACAGAGTTTTTATGGTGTAGGCGGCACAGGGATTATTAAATCCCAAATGCATCACCCTACATTTTTCAACATTGAATTCTCTCTGCCATTCTGCTGCCCTTTTTTATAATCTATCTAGTCTGCTTGCAACACTTGCACATCATTTGAAGTTTCCAAAGCTCTGCATAGTTTAGTGTCATCAGCAACACAGATCTTGCTCTCAAGCCCCCTTCTAAGTCATTATAAACAGATTAAACAGAAGCGGCCCCAGTACAGAACCCTGAGGCACTCCGCTTAGAAATTTGAGCCCACATAGATGTAGCTCCATTTACCACCACTCTCTGTTTGCGATCCAATAACCAATTCTCTATCCATGCACAAATGTTTCTTCCAGGCCAACAGTCCTCAGTTTTACATTAGTCGCCTATGTGGACAGTATCAAAAGCTTTCGCAAAATCCAAGATTACCACATCCACTCTGTGCCTGAATCCAAATTGTTACTCACTTCTTCATAAAAACAATTACATTTGTCAGGCATGATCTATTTATAATCCATCACCTTCCCTACCACTGATGTTAGGCTTACAGGTCTATAGTTTACCAGGCTATGAACGAATACCTTTTTTGAATATTGGAATTACATTGGCTTTTTTTCAATCCAGCGGCACATCCCCAGACCAACCTGAATCTGAAAAGATAAGAAACAGTGGTTCTAGACAGAACTGAACTAAGCTCTTTTTAAAATCGAGGGTGTTTCCATCCAGTCCTGGGGCTTTACTGATATTAACTTGTCCTCATTCTCCTCTTGTATATTATTACAATCCCTGCTGTAAGGACTAGTATTCTCAACAGTGTGAAAAACCGATGTAAAAAACGGTTAACCTTTTTGGCATCCTCTACAACCATCTCAGCCCCATTATTTAATGG
Source organism: Hymenochirus boettgeri (assembly GCA_019447015.1). Taxonomy (NCBI): domain Eukaryota; kingdom Metazoa; phylum Chordata; class Amphibia; order Anura; family Pipidae; genus Hymenochirus; species Hymenochirus boettgeri. The sequence continues at coordinate 316,349,409 of CM033469.1, forward strand.
TCCCACATTCTCAGTCCTCATAGTTTTACCATTTATACATAAAAAAACATTTTAGGGTTGGACTTGCTTTGTTCGGCAATCCGTATTTCATTTTCTATTTTAACTACTTTAATTGCTTTCTTGCACTCTTATTAGAGCCATGCAGGAGAGGACCTATTTTTTTACACTTGTTCCCTAAAGGTACAAATTTAGAAATGTAATCTTTTAATATCCCTTTAAAAGTGGTCCACATTTGCTCAGTATCTTTACCTAGAAACAATTCCCCCCAGTCTATGAGCAGGAGTGATCCTTTTACAGCACAAAATTAGCTTTCCTAAAGTTAAACGTTTTTGTTAACCCAGTGCACTTTAGTTTTTTGCAACCTATATTAAATGACACATATCATGGTCATATTCCTAAGCTTCCCATTACCTTTATCTCCAAAATGAGCTCAGGGTTATTAGTATCACTAGATCCAACAAACGCTTCTGTCTAGTAGGAACTTTTACCATCTGTGAAAGAAATGCTCATATAGGAAATTTAAGAACTTTATACCCTTTGGGGTGCTGGCAGTTCCTTACTCCAATCTATGTCAGGGTAGTTAAAATCCCCCATAACCAAAACATGCCCCATACCAGCAGCCTTTGCCAACTGCATGTGGAGATTAATTTCCACCTCCTCCCCAGCATTTGGTGGCTTATACATACACCCACATTCCTGTACACAGCTCTACCCATATTGTTTCTGCCATATCGTTTATGTCCATTATTTATCTTTTAGATTTGCTTCAATCCTGTTTAACATCATACATATCCTCCTCCTTTCTTATTAACTCTGTCATGTCTAAATAAGGAGTATCCTTCAATATTTACTGTCCAGTCGTGTGAATCATTTAGCCACGTTTCTGCTAAACCAATTACATCATACCTTTCCTTTAAGCTATTAGTTCTAGTTCCCGTTTTTTTCCAGCCAGACTTCTGCATTTGTAAACATACATTTTAGATATCAATTGATTTACTTCCATACTTGGTCGTACATGCCTCTTATCCTCTATGCTCCCCCCTTCCTCCCTCCGTTGTGTTATTAGCCCCCTGATCCCTAACTTCTCTATCTGTCCTGTGTGTTAACGTACCCTCCCCCCAACCTAGTTTAAAATCTCCTCCAACCCTCTAGCCCTCTCCCCAAAACAGGCACATATCATTGAGGTGCAATCGTCTCTACTAAAGAGCCTGAGCCAACAGAAAAGTCAGCAGGTCCTTAAAAACCCAAATCCCATCTCCTACACCACCCTCTTAGCCACGCATTTATACTCCTGAGTTCCTGTTGCCCTTAGCATTGCAAGTGGCTGCGGTAGATTTCTGACATTACTCACCTTGAGATCCTTGCTTTTAACTTGGCCCCTAATTCTGGGAAATCATTTTTAGGGCCTCCACCTCCACCTCTAACTTTGTCATTGGCACCAATGTAAACCAAGACCGCCGAGTCAATTCCAGCCCCACCCAAGAATCTGTCTACACGATCACCACATGTCGAACCCTAGCACCAGGCAGACAACACACTGTTCGGCATGTAGTGTCTTGGCGACAGATTACTCTATCAACCTTCTAATACGGAGCCCTACCACTACCACACTGCTTATCCTTCCTAGCCCCAATTCTCCCTCCTTGTATGGAGATGGCATCCCCTGGGTGCTCAAAGGAACGGCCCACCCCATACATGCTACTTCTAGGCCATCGTCCTCCACATTTTCACCTAACAAGGCAAACTGTTGGGATCGACCAACTAGGAAGAAGTGACCCTGCCCTTCCGTCCCGTACTTCCCTGGGGAGTGGGAACCTTACAAATCTACTTCCTTTAACACCTTATCTGCCCCATTTCCCACCCTCCAGTTAACTGGCCCCTGCCAGTACCTCGATTCCCCAGATTTGGTCAGCCCTGTGATGCTGCAAGTTTCCCCTTTAGATCTGGACCTCCGATTCCAAATGGGCAACACACTCACATCTGATACATATGGTCCCTTGGGACGGCTGCTCCAAGATCCCATACATGCAGCAGAATGCACATGCATGGCCCCAACAACAAGTTCCATACTAAATGCAATACACGCAAGAGAAAAAGCGCCTTGTTCTTAAACCCTTTCTTGTTCTAAATGCTTTGTTTCTTAACGCACCCCCTTAAAACAGACAAACCCCTTAAACAGAAAACATCTGGAGAAATGACTTAAATGGGTTCAAAACCTCCACGCTTATGTGTCAGAAATAAATCTGTGTATTCAATTGATCAACTGGACTTGAAATGTAGTTCTTGAAGACGTTTCGCTAGTCACCGACTGGCTCTCATTCAGAATGATTGTACGTAAGAATCTGTGGCAATTATGTACCCTGGAAAACCCAATTAGCATATCACAGCCAGGTGTTAAGGGTGTGATGGATTGGATAGTGGCTAAGAGGTGTTATAGGAACGCCAGAGTAAGGTGTTAAAAACAGCATTGTACATGCAGACACAGTTGGTATCGAACCCCCACCTCATTAGGCTTGGTTTCTTTATTTCACATAAATGGCCTCCTATCACCTCTCTTGAACCAGTCACGTTCCTTCGCCAACCCTCCCTTGCCAGCAAGTGTAAGTCAGCCCAGTTACCACTTAGTGGCGGAAATACCTCCCCTGCCACCCAGCCCTGAAGTAAGAGGGCCCACAGCTGTAAAGACCGGATCCGAACTTCTGGTTCAGTTCTGGTATAGAAACAGCTGATCGTGCATATGTTTACTTCTGTAAACACTTACAGGGTTATTCAAAAAAGTTCTTATAGTTTAATGGTGTTCATTTTGCCCCAACCAATCAGATCTTATTTAACATTTGAAAACTAACATCTGATTGGTTGGGGCAAAATTAGCACTATTTTAACAATAAGAAAACTTTTATTGAATCTCCCTGTTACTTCTGTGCTAATGTTTAAAACGATGTGTGGACCTTTGGCAGATTGGTAAGAGTGTGTGTCAGGGGCCCAGCCTCCAATCTGGGGATGGGGCCCAGACCCAATGCAGTTAAAACCCCTGCACCACACCTACACCACAAGTAACGCCCAACTCCACAAGCTACATGGGCCACAGTAACGGGCGGCTTTGAATATTTGTTTCAGGTGACAAAGGTCTAGGAACACCCCTGTGTACAAAAGGTAATGATGAGTACACTCCTATGCGTGCCGTAGGCCACATCTTTAAAATACAATCACATGTTTGGGTTATGTGTGTTTGGTATTTGCTCCCCCATCTTGCTAAAAAGAAAACCAAGCAATATAGCTATTTCCGTTAATGACTGTACTTAATTGACTACTGTTTAACAGACAATCTTAATGCAACAGTTATGAATCAAATCAAGTCCTAAAGGGAAAGTACACATGGACTACTTTTTTGTTATGAAAAATTAATTATTTGACCTGCTGTATCTCAACATGACTATAAAGCATCTGCAGTCAGCAAAACTCTGCTCTGGGCATCTAGGACACAGCATTTCAGGAGAATGGGAGAAAACTGCTTGTACAAATAAATCCCTTTAACTGGAAAAAAGGTTCCTTTTTTCCTTCTAAATCCCAGCTTTGGTTTCTGATGCACTTTGCACGGCAGTGTTACAAGCTGGGGCCCATTAAATTCCCACTGTTATTTAGCATAAAAATCATTACAGTAAGTTGGTTTTCTCAGCTGTAAAATGAATACTACATCAATCCAGTCACATTAAAATAACATTTTTTTATAAGGTGTCAATTTTGTTTGTGTTTGGAGATTATTTAATGGCTGGCCTCATGTGGTAATGATGAATAAAATAGTTATTATAAAGCTGAACAGATACAGGGTTTGTAGGGGCATCTGATGTGGTCGATCCTATTAGAAACACATTTCTTCACAGAAAAAATTGACTGTATGTGTTGCACCGCTGTTCAACATCGACCCATGACCTTTGGTTAGATACAGTCTTTACCGAACTGAATTTGTGCTGATTTCCATTCCATCTCCAGTGTAAAAATAAACTCAAGGTTTTCTATGTTGACTGCACAGATCAATTAGTAAAGTCAGCAGTGTGTGTGCTGAGCATAGCTACTGTTTTAAATCAAAGATGCCCCGTCTCTATCCATCACTAGAAACTTCCTTTGTTGCATCACATTTTTCTTTGATATTACATACCGTTATAGTACTATTAGCACTCACACACATAGACAAGAGAATATGCTGATTAAAATTATGTATCGGTTGTTTTCTATGTATCTTTTAAAAAATACAGCATTAAGAAGATACAAAAAAGCTGTTCTCTCACATTCTAAAGCTTACCAAGCATGTCCATGCCAGGGGGCAGATACTAGGGGCATTAATTACGAGAAGAAAAATAACATTATTTAGCTCTGCAAATTCAGCATTAATGGCCAGAACCAGCCTATGACAGAGCTGTTAGTGTAATATGTATTTGGGTTACCTCCAATTCTTGGCTGATATAAAGCTACTGTTCCAATCATTCTTTGGGTTGAAAACCTCGGCTGGGAGGAAGTTTAACCACAGGGGATGATGTAGAGAAAAACGTAATTATTGTCTGAATTGAGAAGGTGGCAGAGGAAAATATTTGCTTATGATTAAGTCTCAATACTTAAGAATCAGAAATACTTAGTTCAAGGTATTTACAGAGAGATATAATAAATGTTCTTATTGTTAAAAATGGTGCTAATTGTGCGCCAACCAATCAGATCTTATTAACATTGAAAGCTAACATCTGATTGGTTAGGCAAAATTAGCACCAATTTAACAATAAGAACTTTTATTACTCTCCCTGTAGTGAGGTCCCTACTGGTATAGTAGAATATATTAACTAATGCGAAACAGCGATTGGGCGTAGACATGATCCAGACATTTACTGAGGTATTATAGCATGACATAATCAATCAATAAGATTATTCGCATTATTCAATGTTCTAGAGACTATACAGCCATATTATACTTTGTGAGAATCTATGTTGGCATATCTCCCGTTCCGGGGTCAAGCAAGTACTTCATGCAAGAATCACTGCTGGCATGTCTCAGTATTTAACTAGCAGCCACAAACATTTTCCTGAGGCTACATCCTATTTAAATGAAAGGGCAATGAAAAACAGTCACTCATGCATAATGATGATTAAGCAACTTATTAAACTTGGTGTTTCGAGTACAAAGAAAGAAGAATAAAGCTGAGCAAAAGGCCAGTCTTCTCCTCTATGGCTAAATAACCAATGGGAGTCTCGTAGGGAATCGATTTCTAACCGACTGTGAGTAATCTCCAGTCAGGTGATGGTGAGGATGTTCAGGGAAGACCGGTACTGTTATGTCAGAAAATAAAAGGTATTCTAGTATTGCTTTCCACATCTCTCATGTATTAAAAGTGTTTAACATAATATCATTTCTAGAAATCAGGATATGTAAAATGAAATAATGTTATTAAACCTCATTCACACCATATGGAGGACAATGAGAAATGTGACTATAACTGGCCTGACTATACGGCATAGTCTACCACAAATAAAAAATAGCATATATTTTTCATGTTCTTTAAAATGATGCCGTTAGACACTTTGCATCATCAATGCTATTATTAATTAATCATATATTTGCTGGATAGTGGACACCATATCAACTGTGGTAACAGCAGATCTTAATACCATAATACTCGAGTATAAGCGAACCGAGGTTTTCAGGCTTAAAAAAAGCCTGAAACCGACACTCGGCTTATATCACTTACCTCTGTGTGCCATCCGGATGTCCCCGCTCTGCATCTGCCGGCTGACTTGCACTACTTCTGCTCCTGTCTCTTCGGCGCCGAGTAGTGACGGCGGGCAGATGCAGCCCGAGTGGCCAGCTGGGCACACTTGAAGCAAGTGACTTACTGGATTGAAGACTGCCCAGGCAGGTAACACTGGACTCGGGGGGGCTTGGGGGATGGGGGGGACAGTAACCCCCAGTTCCTTGCCACGCAGATATTTGAAAACTACAAATCTCAGCATGCTTTAGTTGCTGGTAGTTGAAGAGAAGTTGCTGGAATTGAAGAATCCAACATCTGCAACTAATGTCTCAAAACATTCAGATCAGAAAGATGATATCTATTGTTAAAAAGATTGCCTTTCTGTTCGTATTGTTTGAGGCTTAGTTGCCCTTTAAATGGACAGCAGAATCCCCATACAGTAGTCCCATACAGTAATAGCCAAATCCATTATGGCTATTATGTATGGGACTACAGTATGGAAATTCTGCTGTCAATTTAAAGCCTCAGAACAATACAGAATCAGAAAGCAGTTAGTGGTCATAATTTTTAACCCTCCGGCTTATACTTGAGTCAATCAGGTTTTAACTAGTTTTCATGTAAAAAAAGGTACCTCGGCTTATACTTAGGTCGACTTTATTTGTTGTTATCTACGGTAATTAAGATTTTTGCTTGTGAAGTTTTTACTTTTTCCATTTCCCACATGCAGTTTGTTATGGTCATAAGAAATATACGTTCATGCTTATATAATTATATTTATGTACTGAACTATCTATGTATTTATCCCCCTTGTATGACTTTATTGATTTGTTACTGCGCCCCAAGTGGCGCTTATAAAAATAAACTATACACCACATAACAAAAGGCCTACTACTTCACACCTACATGCAAACAATTTTCCCGAATTCCAAACTTAGAAGTTTGCACGTTCGAAAACAAACGTAACTTCAGGACGTTTGGCCATCTCTAAATTGAAGTGACCCGATACAGAACCCCTGTGGCAACCCATAGAACTTTACTTCACATAGAGAAGGTCCATTGCCAACTCTTCTCTGTACAGCATCAAACAAAACACGTCTGTGATTGCTAGATTAAAGATACTATGTTGCCTTAAAGGGGTTTCACACTCTATATGACTCTATATAATAGACTGTTCAATAGGATACCCAATATGGTGTGCTAGTAAATAAAGTGCACATTCTCAGATAGTAAGCTGTATAAGCTGTAACAGGAATTTCTTTTATTGTGATGTCACTGGTCCTGGTCCTATTTCCAGTTATTTTTATATTCCAATTTCATCTGGTATTGTTGTACATTTTGCATTTTATAGTAACAGAAACATAAACTATGCATGGCTTACTATCGGTGTGAAATTTCAAATAGGGTCCACTATTGGTAATGAGAGAATCCATTGTGGCGCGTGGTTAATGGTAGATTATACTATTAAAAACTGGACTTGTTTGAGTATTTTTTTGTGTGTGGTGTGTGCCTTTTATTTGTAATTTTAGGACATTTGTTCTGTGGTGTGAGTGGGTGTATCAGAGAAACAGTATAATAAGTTAGGGTACCCGCCAATCAGCTGTGTCTAATCAGAGAGGTAATCAGCAACTGATTACTCCTGCAACACTTTAAAGCACTAAAGCCAAAAAAATACTATTTGCCATTCGGTTGTATTATTCACACGGAAGGTGGAAAGCTTATTCTCACCTCCTGTGAATAATATTACACTCGGGGGACCTGGAACTTACCTTACCGCCGCTCACTCGCAGCACTTCTTCACTTGAACAGCTTGCTCTCCGATCGCGCGCCCATCTATTATTGGCGCGCAGGCGCCTAAGATAGGGCGCGCAGTCGAGACAGAGCGGCTGTCAGTGAAGGAAGTGGCTTCGAGTGGAGCGGAGCGAAGGTAAGTTCCAGGTCCCCGAGCATAATATTATTCAGGGGTGAGAATAAGCGTTCTCACCTCCCTGAAAATACAACGAATGGCAAATAGTTATTTTTTGTTGGCTTTAGGGGAGTTTAGTGTCACTTTAAATCTATAGGGGGAAAGGACTTGAAATTCCAAAAAGCCTCCACATATTCCTGAAATTTATTTCTCTAGACAAAAACTGAGGAGATACAATACACAAAATGGGAGGAATATACGAGAAGAAAAAGAGAAAAATTAAGAACAGAAATTTGGCTTTTTTCAAGTAAACTGATCTCAGGCTGTGAAAATATAAATATTTTATTTTGGTGTTCAAAATTTTGAACCTGGTAATCTATATACCTTGGACAGTATAAACACAGCCAGAATCCCAGAGCATTTTTGTCCCATTAATGAAGCATGGATCTTCTCTGTAAGGGCTTCTGTGACCCCGAGTTGTTCAAAATTATACATTCGAATAAAGATTGTAATAATTAGAGAATCATTTTAATGTTGACATCATTGTTTCTTTAAGTAATTGGCAAAGAATGTCAAGTAAACCACAAAGTTCTCTGACTGATATTTTCCATGATTAAGTTCTTGCCACGAAATCTTTATTACAATTTGCTTAGTCCTGTTTAAAATACTAATAAATTGATTAATCACATTCAGACTTAATGAAGTAATTCCTGTGCTATGATGATCAGAAACGCTAAATTTATTACCTTTACGAAATGCCTCAATAGCCCTAAAATTTAAATGGATCGATACTAAAATCTCATTCCAAAATGATTCAGATACGCAAGATCCCACTACTTAACTTGTTTCAATCTGAGTGTAGATTCGAGAATGATCATTTGAAAATCACGCATTTACGGGAAAAAAGACTTCACTCCAGAAGCCGAATTTATTATGTTCCCCCATCCCTGCAAATTTACAAGGATCTGGCTGCCTGCCAGCACCATTTCATGCAATATTAGCAAATAGCAGAGAAAGAAGGCACGGGGGACGGAAAGGGGAGAGTGGTAAGCAGAGCAGTGTCATGGTGTTTGGCTGTGCAGAGAATTCTCACAGGACACACAAGATGAGCGAGGGTGCGTGTGGAGGAAGATTAGAAGCACTCAATAAAATTAAAAATTGGTAATGACAATGCAAGCACTAGTAAATATGTGTTTACCCACCATTTTACTTCTCTCAAAATTGTAGTTTCAGATAATCTGAAGTTGGTTATGTGGTTATAGTGACTCCCTTAAGTTCTTTAAAGGTGACTTTATTATCCTCTTTTCACCCCCGAGATCCCTCTAGCTTTTGGCCTAGAATTCCTAGCGGCTAGAGAAACTTTTATTAGCACCCCAGCTCCTCCCATCAGATAAGTGGACCAGTTTTGGTAATATTAGCAAAGGGAGCAATTTATGGTTTTCCGGCTATTCTGTTTATATTAAAAATAAAAAATATGCACATCAAACACTCACTGAAATTTACATTGTGTTACCGCTTTTATGGGTAAAATGTAAAATTTTTGGTGCTGCAGGTGTACAGTAAATAAGCCTTATTTCTAGTAAAGCTTTGCTTAAGATACCGAAGTCTTTTTCCGTTAGTTAGTCTTGAGTGCCTGATGATAAGTACTGGATCAGAGTACGAAACGCACGAGTCAGGCCTGTTTTATCGGTCCTAAAATCGCGAATAAAAAGTGTATGTTTAATGTGATGGTGTATCTGATGCTGACTATTTCTTCCCCAGCGCGGTGCCATCACCGGCATTCTTGTGGTTTGGTGTTAGTTGACGGTGCTTGCTATACAATGTACAAGCTGTTTTTTATGATCTATGATCACACAATGATCATAAAAAACACTTTGAAAATGATTGCTTCTCTATTCCATGCACTGTACAAAATATATACATTGCTTGTACCCTTGTATTATGTGGGATATGTTTTCTACTAACAAATCCTCCCCGGGTACTTTTCCAACACATCATTCACACAAATTCTCATCTGTATGTGTGTTTCCATTTTGACAAACTTTCTGGCGCCTTCCAAGTATTGCACATCAATCACTACATAGTTTTGTGTTTCTTTGGCCAACAGGGTTCTTTTCTTTCAATATCACACCTAAGATCATAGGACCATGTGTGATCACATACGACATGATGTGTATGCACTTGGACTTTGAGGGCACTTCCCGTGCGGAACAAAACCAGTAATGTTAAGATTACCACCCGGCTGGCGCGGCAACGATCCCTGACCGAACAGGCCATTGAGACCAAATAAAAATGCACATACATCGCACATGATTATTCGGCAAAATGGCCACACGCCTACACTTCGCACGTCTGGGCGTTGGCACCTACGACTGCCCGTGTGTATTAAGTCCTAAGGCCTATTGTGATATAAGATTAAGTGAAGTGGGTTCATCACAAATAATAAAACTGCGCGCTGTCATGTAATTGTAGTTACTGATGACTGTAATGTCTGATTTTGTTTGCATAAATGAAAAGTATCCTACACTAGACTCTTAACTGTGCCAGGCCTGCATTTCGGGTTTATTATTTTGCATAATGCCTAACGAATGGAAATTTAAATTGTAACGCCTATATACATCACATTATATACTTCACTGAGCAGGCCATAGGACATACCCTAGAAAGCGTGCTGTGTCACTGGGACACGTCAGATGCGCTCCCTGACACTTACGAAAAAAATGACACGCTAAATTAAAACATTTCCTCTGATAGCCCTAGGGACAAATCTCTGTTAGTAGAAGGAACCTCGTCTATGCTAGCTAAAAAATTAATGCCACGACACAGCCTTACTATAATATACCTAAATATTCAGCATTTCCACCTGGATACAAAACAGTCATTTCTGAAAGAAAAAGAAGAAAAATTTGAGTTTAAACATCCCGCCTTACAACTTTTTGATGAATAGTTGGCAACAGTGGGTGTCTGCCCTTTAACCTTTTCCACCTGCCCCACGTTCTATTCTGCCACTCCCCCAGTTAAACATGGACACTGATATCTAACAGGTATTAATAGATACTAGAACGTAAAAACCTGGGAAATGATTTCAGTTATAAGCAATTCTTTACATTGCTGCCTTTAAACCACCACTAATTTATATAAAATAATTTAAAACATGAATGTAGATTTAAGTGCAGTACCTCAGGCAGAACCCAATAACACAAACTGGATCTTCCCCCAACAATACAAGAGCATTATTGTGTCTACCTTGCTGATTGTCGTCTCTTTGTATGTCACATAACAAATCTGTTGTCTAAGCAACACTCTCGTACTGGCTCTCCTGGTAAAAAGGGGATTAGTGGGGAACTGTTCCTGATTAACCTTTTGCCATTTATAAACAGTATAATACTATGCTGCAAGAGGAGCCCAATGCCCATTGGGGACATTTCTCTGAGACTAGAAACCTCGAAAGGTGTGGCTGTAGGGAACAATGGTGGTAATGAACAAGACACAAATATGGACATCAACCATGGCTTGCGCCTATCCATTACACCAATTCAGTATATAGTAAGGGCCTCTTTAAAAGGCCTTCGTCTCTTGTATTTATGTCTGTTGTTAAGATACACAGCAAAAAAGGCAATACTTCACTGGATAGCCCTCTATAGGACACCTCTACTAGACATGGGCCAGTCTTTCTATCTAGGTTATAGACATTGTTATGGGTAAAGGACTCACTCAGCAAACAAAAATCCAAACAACTCCCCACTCCCAGTTATACAAAATACATGAAATCTATACAGGCTTAAATGTACAGACGATTATAAATTTAATACTGTTGAAAATCTATAAGTCTCACATTGTCTAAAATTTTTTAGAAAACATAACACCTCCACGTGACAACTAACTAGGCGGTTAAAACTAAAAAATTAATGAAAATCTTACTTTAATCCTTTGGAAACCAAGACTTCGTAAAACCATCTCTGCCTTGGTCTTTATCTTTGCCTTCAGTTTCATAAACTCCACCTCTAATGGGGGCCATCTTCATGCTGAGTTTCTGAGTGCTAATTACTCATGGTGGTGTCCTGTGCCGCTGCCAAGCTTGTGTAACTTGGGACTGTTACTAGGATTTTTAACCTTCTCTCTCTGTCCTAAAGACTAGACCCAGGTTTCCCTCCTTCACACACAATAAGAAATACCGTCATAAAATCCGAACAGATTTACAAAGTCTTATCAGAATACTCAAAGACTTTTTTCCTCGAAAACCCTTGTACACCATTTCTGTCAAATAGACCTACAATAAATTGAGGCTCCCTACAGCCCCCATCCTATAAATATACAGTATACCAATAACTCCTTGTTTATTTTAAGTACGGCATTGATAGAGATGTATGGTTTGTGTGTCTTGGATGAATTAAACGCGTTCATTTATGTGCCTTCTTTCCTATTCTTAGCAATATATTACATGTACAACTTTCAAGACAGCTTAAATAATCTAACCCTTTGATCTCTATAGCCAACAGTTGCTTCTTAAATGATAAGCGAATACCGAAGCACAATTTACTATTTGACACATTTCAACACTCCCCACAGTGAAAGTAAGAACACATTGTTTTTTCATAGAAACGTACTGACAAAGGAGTTACTGGTCATCTTCCATATAGTGGATAACATATATACGTCCTTCACATCTCTCCAGCAGCCATTTATTCTGGAAACTAGAGCGTACATGTGGTTTCCAAGTCGACCTAAAGGTCTTCTTATCTTACTAGCCCCCCTGGCCATTACGGCTCATGTTTATTGGCCTCAACGCTCCCAAATTGTCCCCGACAAATCAACATATTATAGACATGCACATATGTTCTGTAATCCCTGTGTAAGTTCCTCAGGCATAAAGTTACTTAAAAAGCCACTGAAAAGAAATGCTCCACCACCGGTGTACATCGTGTGAAATATCTCCCTAGTCGGTACTGAACATCTAATTAATGGATGGAGCATGAGCCCTATAGGTCAAACACCCAGTGGTTATATAAGACCGTTGAATGTGAAAGTAAAAGATTACCCAGGTAGCCATCTCTGTATTAGTATTAGTGTTCTAGTAGCAAAAAAAGCTTGAAATCAAACCCCCGGTAGACACCAAATTACCCCATTTAACTGCTGTCTTGGCTTGCTCTATATAGATTTTTTGGATTATTAACATTAATTATAAGGTGGAATATACGCGTCAATGAATGTCCCCCCGTGGAATATATTAAGCAGTCTATTTAAGAACAAGGAAATATGTACCTATTAATAATCATTGCCGTGTCATGGGAATCCCCTGTCCCACTTTACCTAAAATGTGTTAATAAGAAGAACCTTGACCGTAAACCCATTGTTACCTGAAAGAACCCCGCCTAATTCTACAAGGGCGTGAGACATTCGTGGTAGTGTTTTGGTAATGCGATCCATCTTAAAGACTGCACTCCCAATAGCTTTTTAAATCCCATTTCTACTGACAATCTGATCAAAAATGCTCCCTACCGGTCCATGTGGTAAGACGGTACAACATGATGGTAACGTTCCATCATTAAGGAGGAGTAGTGTAGTATGTTTATGTACAGGACGATTCTTGAATACAATCTATAGGTTGTTACATCCATAACAGTTAGCTTTATTTCTAAACAATAGAGAAATCAAGACGGTATCCCAATCACTGACGCCGCTACCTTACAAGCATGAAAAAGGCCCCCCACAGAAGAATAGCCAGTACGAGAGAGTTCTTGGTGAAGTTATTAGGGAGCCCTGGCGGAAGATTTACCTAACGATGTCTGGTTTTGGGGGATGTTTTATACGCTGTGGCTCTTTTTGTTGAGGGTTGGGATACCCCTTAAAGCAATGTGTCGTTTTTAAAAAAAAAAAACTTTTTATGTAGAGTAGTTTTTTTTCTGTTTACCGCTTTGCATTCCTACTAATCATTGGCATGGTTGATCTATATATTAGATAGAGAGGTTTATGTTTGTTAGCTACTGGATTACACCACCGTCAAATGCAGAGCAATTTCCCAGGTGCCACAGCCATTTACAGTAAGTTACCATTGTTGGTTCAGCTGTAAAACATCCGGACTTTTTGAACTATCACTTCCCCATTGACTTTAATGGGTCCGAATTCGAACTTTCACTGAAGTTTGAAAATGGACTGATCTTTATGAAGTTTGGCCATCTCTGACTGGGATACATTTAAAAACATTTAAAATAAGCACCTTCATTGCAACCCATATCTATACATAGCATATAATCATATGTAGTCAGTGACAGTCAGTCACCTATACTGTATCTTCAAATAGTAAATAGTTACTGTCCTGAATCACAGAGGTCCATATTAAGTGCAGATATGGCAAGGCTAGGTAACCTGGGTGTTATGTATCTTCAGGCGACGGCCCCTGTTGAACTCCCTCAGGCCGCAGAGTCTAAGTGCCTGCCGGTCTTCACCAGAGCCTCTAATGGTGAGGATGTTATGCGGCGAAACAGACACCAGGTCACAACACCAAGAGAAGAACCACAGAGGCCTATCCCACAATGTGGAGGAAGCAGGAAAGACTCAGGCAAATAAACACAAGTAGGCAGGAGATGGGGTATTGTCAATCAAGGATGTAACTGGAAGTAGAAGCAGGCCGGGAGTAATGGAGACCAATAATGTACTGAAAGCAGGAGCAGGCAGGTGGTAATGGAGACCAATAATACACTGAAAGCAGGAGCAGTCATGTGGGTCATGGAGACCAAAAAAAATAATAAACTGAAAGGCAGGCAGGCAGGTGTAATGGAGACTAGGGATGGCCTGTTCACGGATCCGAACCCGGATCCACCACGGATTTATCCCGTTCGCGAACGGCGGATTTTTCCAGATTTTCCGCCGCCTTCCGAACTTCCGAACCTCGGATTTCTCGTATTTCAGAAAAATTTTCAAATTACGAGGATTACTCGTATTTTCGAAATACGTATTTTCGAAATTTTTATTTATTATGAGGATTTCTCATATTTTCGATGATATTTTCCATCTTAATGGGTCTGCTTGCGGATTTTCGAATTTTCGAATTTTTTCGAAAATTAGCGAATCCTTGAGCGGACCGATTTTGCGAAGTTCGGACATCCCTAATGGAGACCAATAATACACTGAGGAGCAGGCAGGTGGGAATGGAGACCAAATAGTACACTGAAAGCAGGACAGAGGCTGTGGTAATGGAGACCAAATAGTACACTAAAACAGGAGCAGGCGGTTGGTAATGAGGACCAAATAGTACACTGAAAGCAGAGCAGGCTGTTTGGTAATGGAGACCAATAGTACACTGAAAGCAAACAGGCAGATGGGAATGGGACCAAATAGTACACTGAAAGCAGGAGCAGCTGTTGGTAATGGAGACCAAAAGTACACTGAAAACAGGAGCAGGGCTGTTGGTAATGAGACCAAATAGTACACTGAAGGCAGGAGCAGGCTGTTTGGTAATGGAGACCAAATAGTACACTGAAGGCAGGAGCAGTGCTGGGTAATGGAGACACTAGTACACTGAAGGCAGAGCAGGCTGTTGGTAATGGAGACCAAATAGTACCTGAAGGCAGAGGCAGGCTGTTGGTATGGAAACCAAATAGTACACTGAAGGCAGGCAGCAGATGGGATGGAGACCAAATAGTACACTGAAAGCAGGAACAGCTGTTGGTAATGGAGACCAAATAGTACACTGAAGGCAGGAGCAGGCTGTGGTAATGGAGATCAATAGTAACACTGAAAGCAGGAGCAGGCTGTTGGTAATGGAGACCAAATAGTACACTGAAAGCAGGACAGGCAGATGGGAATGGAGACCAATATATACTGAAAGCAGGAGCAGGCTGGTGGTAATGGACCAATAGTACACTAAGCAGGAGCAGGCAGGTGGTAACGGAGCAATAGTATACTGAAAGCAGGACAGGCAGATGGGAATGGAGACCAATAATATACTGAAAGCACAAGTCAGAGAACAGATCAAGACAACAGCTCACAGGAGCTAACGGATTTCAGAGAAAGCAACTCTGAACCGGCAGAAAGAAACAGGCCCTGAGGAGGATCTTAAGAAGGGAGAGAAGCGTCATCTGGATGTGACTCGCGCGCCCCCCTGTAGACGCCAGGGTGCGTGCGCACCAGAAGGAACCTGCCCTGAGTCAGGAATGCAAGACCGGGAACCCTGACCCCTGCGTCACGAGGGCCGCATGCACAGTGGGACGCTCGGCCTGATCGCAGTGAGCGCCCCACGCGTGAACGCCGTTGCACACCCCTGCGCTCGACCCAAGGTAGGACCAGGATTATAACACTTTGTTAGGAGGCAGTCAAATAAAATGAGAGAGAGTCATAAGGAAGAATTGGCATATGCTTAGCCAATCTTACCCTGAAGTTGAGGAATTCAGAGTTCCCCCATTGATTTCCTACCGCAGGGGCTTCACACTGGTTAACAGCTTAGTCAGGTCTACCTTAAGGGGGGATAAAAAACAGGAACGTACGTTCCAGGGTAGAAGAAAAGCTAGGGATGTACTCGCGTTTACATTGTGTTCAATGCAGATTTGTGGAAAGGGGTTCTTGTTTTAAGCATCCCAAAACGGGGAAGGAATATTTTTGCAGGGAGTTCTGCACTTGTGATTTGATGTTTGTCGTCTACGTGCTGTGGTGCCCTTGTGGCCTATTATATGTAGTTGAAACCACCCAGATGGTGAAAGCACGTGTATCACAGCACCAGTTGAGTATCCGCAAGAGAGAAGTGAAATTTCCTGTCCCAAAACATCACGTAGAGGCAGGGCATACAGATAATGGCTTGAGATTCAGGGTACTTGAGGTGGTCCCCCCCCCATTAGATTGGGATGGAGACCTGGGATTACTATTGAAAAAGAGGGAGTTATGGTGGGTACACCATCTTAAAAGTATGTATCCGGAAAATCTCAATAGGGATTACGATTTGTACCATTTTTTATAGGGAATATGTAGTGTGTCTTAAACAGTGTCAATTTTCCCAAGGTATATGGTAGTTGATTTGCAGTTATTATGCAAGTTGATAAATATATAATAAAATGTAACAGTAAAGGGTTACAAAAAAGTCTAAACAAATGTAACAGTATAGGGTTAATAGAAATGGGTAGGTGCTTTGAGAAAATGGGTTGGGCATGAGATGTCATATCCTGTGTGGGAGGGTATATCATTTAGGGGGTAGGGTTGACATGTGATAGCCGTTTGTGTACCTGAAGAAGGGGTGTGCCAACCCTGAAACGTTGTACGTTTCACATGTGCTACTGAATAAAGAACATTCAAGCCAAAATCCTGTGCGCAGTGTGGAACTGGTTCTCTATTGTATATGGAAAAGGAGCAGTGCAGACATACTCCTACACACAAGGTACTGGATTATATATATATATATATATATTATACCAAGATAAAAAATATGCAGCTGAAACCTTAATTCATAATTACTTTTAGGTGCGGTGCAAATGAGATTGGCAATTTAAACATTACACAGAAGTCTCCAGCACTCAACTACACAATAGTCAAAAATGAATAGATGTAAAAGTTAAACATATATATATATATAGCAATGAGGTTAGCACACCATAAAAATAGAGTAATTGCCCTGGTGCATATCCAAATATAGGTTTAGAACAGTAGAAAAGGTCAGTAGAACAGTAGAAAAGGTCAGTAGAACAGTAGAAAAGGTCACGGAAAGGTCACTCATGGGTCTATATGATTCATATTTATTTTATTGTATACATGATCGTGTATACGGTAAAATAAATATGATTTTTATAGACCAGTGAGTTGTATAAGTATACAAGTTGAAAGTAAAGGGGCACTCCAGGGGCTTCTCTTCATAAATATTCTACTTGTTTCAACCCATATTGGGCCATAATCAAGGTCCATCTTTTACCTCTACTGTATATACATCGTTGGGATGCACCCAGGCAAGTCAAACTTCTGTACTGATACCTTTGAAGTCTATATATATTTAAATAATGGATTTTGAATTTTTCATTTGATATTAGTTTTGCATTATGACATTTTGTATTTTTACACTTGCATCTCTCCAAATTCAGGGTTACAACATACCAGTGCCTTTTACTCTTTAACCAACAACAAAACAGATGTTAAATTACATCCCTGTTTGAAGTAAAAAACAAGCAACTATCCAACCTTCAAATACAAATGTCAAAAAGTGAAATATAAATAGCAAAACGGACTATTTCTAGATCGTATCTGACTTTTTATTACCATAAATGTTTCGGATGCCAAAAAGTCTAGAAACGCCCCTGCCTTAAGAAAGGTTCTGTTAATAGAGATTTAATGTTGTTGCTCAGGTGAACACAGGTTATATTTCTTTAGAAAGCTGTCAATTTGGTATGTGTGACTATACTGGTTATGGAATAAGCACAGCTTACTGCACATAAAGATTGCTCAAACAACAAACAGCAGCCTCCTTATCTCCATATAATAACTCTTTAGACAATATCTTCTGAGCACTTTATGTAATTGTCCTAAAGAGTGAAGTTTACTGAAATATTAGGGAAACACAATAGTTTCATTGAGTAATTCCCATAAATCCCAATTATGGAAAGTAATTGGTCACAACTGTAACGGTTTGATACAAGTCATGTCTCCTAACCATAAAGTGTTAAACACAGTAACACAGATAAATTGCATTTTATGCTATAAAGACTTTACCTTCCTCACCTTAGGAGGGCTTCAAAAGATACAATGGTTGTTTTGTATGTTTGAGATACACCAGCTGAAGATTAGGAATACTTGACAAGCTGAATGTCTCAGAGAAGAAAGAAGTACTCAGGGACTTGAATTATCTAGTCTATTTTCTTTCATTTCTTTTAAGATGATGTTGACATTGACCATGTAATCTGCATCTGCTTTTGTATATATTATGATGAATAGGGCAAATGCTTGTTTATGTGAAAAGTTTGGAAAACATTTAGAAAGGACATCTGGATCTGAAGCTAGAATTTCGCAATGATAAAATGAGGTCTTTAATGTAAGAATTCATGTATTGAAACCTGCTACAAAGGTTAGATGCAAATTATATAAGGGGTAAGGGGCCCCTTCTAGGGTAATTTAAGTAAATTTACTAACCAAATATTATATTTTATACAGGTCAGGGAACACCAATTTAAAATAATTTCTTTATAGGGCATTATCTGGGTGCAATGTATGCTGCTAAGGAGGCACAGCGCTGTCTTAAGGGGTTATTGTCTTATTTACAATTGGTTAGTGTGACTTTATCCCATAGTTAAATACTTATGTGTGGGTGAGATGCACCCAGAGCTGCACAGCTTTTGGTAAATCTCTTCTTGCAAGTGCAGCTCTGGGTAAGTCCCCTTGTATCTCTTAAATTTAGTACATTTTTAAATGCTTGTTTTAAATTACTTATTGTGTGTGAATTTAATTTGCATCTTTTGGCTCCTATCCGAACCGATATATATAGAATCGTATAATAGATTTGCATATTATGGATTTTTGTATTTAATAAAGGTATGTAGTGTAATGGGAGCACCAGTAGAATTGAAGTTTTATATTGGTCTAATATCAGGAAATATTCCACTGATGCTCCCACTTGAATTTTGTTCACTTGTGCAAAAACAATAGAAAATCCCAATAAAAAGGTAGACTGATCAATATTGGCGAACGGTCAGTATGGAACAAAAATGTTACCGTGTGCACCCTGCCTAACCGACTTCTCGGTTATGCAATCAATGCTTACCAATGTCATTAGTGTCACATGACTACTAGAAACCTATATATTATAGCCAATAAGGCACCAACTACTTTAAAATATAAGAATAGTAAAAGTCCCCTTAGAGTTCCATGACCTTTATAATATTATATTTGTTGAATATAGCACTTCCAAAGCTTCAATAGACTTCCATTCAGGGAAAGACATGGACTATAAAGAAGTTATATAGTCATTCAAACATTTATAATGTATATGAATAAATACAAAAATATGAAAGCCAAGTTCTAAAAAGTTGGTCTGATATTAAAAACTTTACATTCACAAATAAGAAGCATTCAGAATCTAGGCAACTATCATACTAACATCTGAGAAATGAGACGACTGGGATTTAGTGCAGCTGGCCCCATTCAAAGATCTGTCCAAACAAATTAGGTGGAAGATACATGGTTCCAATATGAAATGCTACTTCCATGCACATATTTCAAAACACAAAAATGACTGTGTGACAGAGTCAAATTCCAGAGCTACAAGCTAGAGGCAGCCAGGGACATAGATACTCACCCTGCATTAGAAAATGGCTAAATATGGGCATATGGTGGTAAGTCACAACATGTAATTGGTAGGGAGTTAGCTTCTAGTCATTAATTATCTGATCATTCAATTATAACACTGCAATCTAAATTTGGCCATAAATCATTATATATTATATATATGGAATGCTTAGAGATATTTTCTGAACCTGTTTAACACCAGAAATTCAACATCTCATACATATCTCATAATATCTACAATGTTGTCTTAAAATGTCAAAATTAATTTGAAGTGGAGTTTTTTTTCAGTCAAACAGACATAAATAAATATCATATGGGGCCCTAGGCAACTGTCATTTAAGGTGCCTGGGTGCCTTGTGGATAATCCACCACTGACATCAAAGCCAAAACCACATATTTATAAATGGTTAAAATATTTATGTTGTTGGAGACCATGGGGGAAAAAAAAGAACTTCAACATTCAAAACACTGATGTAGAAATGACTGCTTGTTGAGATTTAATGTAAACCCCCCCTTTCCCCATAGCATTTATTCAGACCTCCCTGTGTGCAGCAAAATACAAACAGTGCATTTGTGAACTTGCTGCAAATGCTGCACTGTCTCCTTCCAGCTGTCCTCCCAGCCCATCCTCCCACCTGCACATATAATAAAGATAGGCCAGTCAGCAGATGGAGGAGCAAGAGGAGCACTAATGGTAGGTTTACCACTACACTGCTCGCATTTTGCTGCACGCAGGGAGACAGGGGATGTGCTATCCTACCTCCATGTGCAATATATTTTCCCCAGCCACTTGGTTAAAAATATGGGTTTAGTATTATGAAAATATTATTCTAAAATATATTTCAGCATGTTAATTAGAGAGATGAATCTCATACAATCCCATACAGTCATAGATGATACAAACAGCTGTGACAAGATAGACTGTGTTTCTACCCGTCTATCTTGCATTATCTCTGAGACATTATGTTCTTCACATAAACTATGAAAATCAATTTGGTTTGAAAGAACCAAACTACTGTTTTTTTCTATTTCTTCTTCTCTTTTTTTCCCACCCATTTTTTACTGTATTTCCTCCCACAGTTTTTAGTTGTGTGGGACACAGAAGTGTGCGATTACCTAGCTTTCTGTCAAAGGGTTTCCATGTTATTGGCAAATCTACACATAGACTTTGTGTGTACTAATTAATACGCGTTCCTGAAGATATGGCATATCTTCTACAAATTCTAAGTCAATGCATTGGAGGTTTGACCAAGCCTCTGGGAAATGTGTGCTCCACCCACAGTGGTCCATGTGTTCAAGTACTTAAAGCTGGAGAGTCAGTCCTTAGACAGTAAGCGAATGAGCGACAGGGATTTTCATTTCATTAAAAGCAGGTACTGTTACTAAGATAAAGTTTGAGATTTACGTCTCTTATGAAGGTAAAATTTACTAAGATTAAAGGTTAGGACCCAGCAGAATAAAGCAAACCGTGATGTGGTTGCTGGGCTTAAAATTATTTGGCCAAGTTATTGAACTAATTGCTTTAAATTCACTGGCAGGCTTTTTAAGACGCAATTCACTGGTAACGTTAAATGTAAGCAAATTAGTTGCATGTGCACTAGGCTTCTATTGTTTGTATATACTTAAAGAAGGAATAAACCTATATTTTTTAAATCCTTATGTGAAAGCTTTTCTCCCCCAGAGCACCTATACATTGGAAGAGTTTTTTTTCTAGTAAGTTGCATTTAGTACATGTGAGAAATAGATTTTATAAGGTTTTTAGGTTGTTGCCACAGCCCATGAAGTCTTCAAAGAGCCATAACCCCTTACCCCAGTATTCATTGTCTCTATACAGATGTCCACACATCCCTGATAAGACTTTGTAAGTTGTTTGTTAGCCTGCAATTTATTTACCAGTCAGTGTGGTTTCTATTCAGACTTCCTGGGGCAATGCAAAGTTTTATTTGCATCTGCAGTAGTTGCTCAAACTGGTAAAGCGCGTGTTTTAGAAAGACAAAAGATCCCAGGTTTAAATCCCCAAACCATTATGTTCTACATGCACTAGTGTCATAAAGTATTTTTTACCGAAAATTCTGTTTGTTATATCAATGGTAAGAAATGGTATCAATGGTATCTGTTATCTTTACACTGCAAAGATACTTTTTCTTGTATGAAAAGCAAAGGATTAGATCACTGTAAGGACAGGAGCATTGAATGTGTTTGGAAAAATACTGAAATCCCTGTTCTGTGTCAGGGAGAGGGAGGATCTCTGTGCTGTACTGTGATTGACTGTCAGCTTGTTGAGCACTGCTAAACATGTGAAGAGTTCAGTGTACATTTAGCTGGGTTCACCCAGCTAAGGTGGATTATGCGAGTTGACTCCTAGTACCCACAGGTTAATTTCATAAATCATTCAGCAGCCACAGCAGGGAGAGGTGAGACACAGATTGTTGAATGTTTGTAAAAGGGCTCTGTCCATTGGGACAATGTTGTCTGGAAACTTTAGTTCTCCTTTAAACTTTCCCTTGGTCACTCTGGAACCAAACATACCTTGCCTGTCTTTGAATAAAGACAACCATGCCCATTGTGGATGTATAAGGAGGGCCACAGCTTTATTAAACACACTCTTAATAATTAACAAGTTATGCCAACAGATATACTACAGTATCCAACATGATTTAAAACCAGATCCCAGGTGTCTCCAGCTTCAGGAACTAGCCTTCTGCCAAGAGCCCCCACCACAACGTAACACACCAACTGCAATTAATCCAGCAATGCTGACAACTACAAAACACCTCCAACAAACACCCATCCAATGCACCAGCACTGTCAAGCCCAGTTCAATACCAGTTTGAATATTATTATTCATAATATCTAGGCTTATTTGATTAAGATAGACTAAGATGGTCTTGATGCAAGGGGGTCGAATTGCTCCCTCCCAACTCTCTGTCTCAAGGAAATCTATCAAATGTATAGACACAATGGAAAACTAACTATTTTTAACTTTGGCACTTTTCATTCCTCCTGGGTTTTCAGCTCCCAGCCAAAAGGACCTCGCAACCTCCTTTGCCCAAATCAACACTAGGCTATTAATGATCACAGCATTTGGCCCAATCTTTTAAGAAATGTTCTTGATACGACCCAGACCATTTCCACCCACATGAATTTATAAAATCTTGGGCCTTCCCGACTCCAAACGGCAATCGGAAAGTATCCCTGGATCAACCAGATCTAAATGTATTAATACCAGTAATTCTCAATATTTTTTAGTTTTAGAAACTTATCCAGGCCTCTTTTAAAGCTATTCAATGAACTTGCCATTACCACATCTGCTGGAAGACAGTTCCACAGTTTCACCGTTCTCACTAAGAAAGAAACATTTCCTAACCTGAAGATGAAACTTCTTTTCCTCCAACCTTAAACATGTCCAAGTGTCCTCTGATATGACCTATTAGTGAACAATGCACCAGAGAGTTTATTGTATGGCCCATTAATATATTTGTATAAGGTGATCATATCCCCATGCAAACGTCGCTTCTCCAATGTAAACAGCCCTAACTTGTCTAATCTGCCTGCATATTCAAGCCCCTCCATTCCCCTTATTAATTTGGTTGCCCTTCTCTGAACTGCTTCCATTTCCAAGATGTCCCTTTTGTATATGGGATTCCAAAACTGCACTGCATATTCCAAATGAGGCCTTACCAGTGCCTTGTAAAGAGGGAGAATAATATTT